>VWZW01004266.1:902421-955011 GCA_013397115.1 Edolisoma coerulescens | reverse complement strand
AGCGCAGCGAGAAGCTGGCGCTGTACCTGGCCGAGGTGGAGAAGCAGGACAAGTACCTGCGGCAGAAGGGCCGGTTCCGCTTCCACATCATCCCCGACGGGAACTGCCTGTACCGCGCCGTCTGCAAGGCGGTGTACGGGGACCAGCGGCTGCACGGCGAGCTCCGCGAGCAGACCGTGCACTACATCGCCGACCACCTGGACCACTTCAACCCCATCATCGAGGGCGACGTGGGAGAGTTCCTCATCGGCGCCGCCCAGGACGGGGCCTGGGCCGGCTACCCGGAGCTGCTGGCCATGGGGCAGATGCTGAACGTGAACATCCACCTCACCACGGGCGGCCGGCCCGAGAGCCCCACCGTTTCCACCATGGTTCACTACCTGGGGCCCGAGGACCCGACACGGCCCAGCATCTGGCTGAGCTGGCTTAGCAATGGGCACTACGATGCTGTGCTGGACCGCATGTGCCCCAACCCAGAGTACGAGGCGTGGTGCAGACAGACTCAGGTACAGCGCAGACGGGATGAGGAGCTAGCCAAGTCCATGGCAGTGTCCTTGTCCAAGATGTACATTGAGCAGAATGCCTGCTCGTGAGACCGCCGGGGCTGCAGGCTGGGAGCATTGCTACAGGGACTGACAGAGAGAAGGTGTGCTGGCTGTGATGGTGATGCCTTAATCCTTAATGAAGCAGCAGCACCTCAGACTGAGAAGGACTGTAGATTGTGGGGGATAAATACAGACGTATTTGTAATATTCTGTTGTAAAAACTTAGCCTCGGGTTATTTGCAAGCAGATTTCTCTGTGTATGTTTGTGTCTCCCGTCCCCACTGTCTATTTTCTATAAGAATGTATTTTTTGCACACTATTTTTAAACTGTTACCTCCATCTTCTACATCTTACATTAGTATCTGGCTTTCAGCTGCACAGCCAAAAACGTTTGTAAACAATTTTTGTAAATAAGGCTTATGATGTAACAGCTATTTTTTGCTGCGTTTTTTACCCATAAACCTTATATTTTTACCAAATGAAGTTGATGTCAAACTGACCTCCCTAGCTGATGAAACTATTGTGGGTATTTTCTTGCAAAATTAAAAGAATGGCTTTTGTAGAAGTGCAGCGAAGTAAGAACAGACTGCTTTTAGGAACAGTTGCTTTCTCTGCCTGGAGCACAGAACAGGTCCTTTGAGCCAGCTGGAATGCAGCTACAGCTACACGTGTACAGTGCAGGGAGCAATTGACTCTTCTGTATTTAATTACTGTTTTGAGTAAACTGGCCTCTTGTTGCCTGGTTGGCTCACCCTCTGCTCCATTTATATTATTTATCTATAATAACAGAACATTAACTTGCAGTAGAATGTTGTGACGAGATAATAGTCTCCTGCTTTGGCGGTAATTGCCTGGGCTGCACCTCAGTGTTTGTGTTCTTGTTTCTGGGGTTTTGGTGTCTTTTGTATAAGCCCTGCTTCTTTTTTTGGCACTGGTGTTTCACCAACAAATCATTATCTGATCACAACATTTTATTCACTTGACTTTATTTTCTAATCAAGAAGTCAGGAATGGTATTCTACATTATGGTTTAAAAGAAAAAAATACTTAAATTGAGGTTTGTATGGTTTGCTGGGTCAAACATTTAAATGTTTCCAATCTGAATTCTGTCTCTTCTACTTTCTGATTAACTTGTTAGATATATTTATTAAGTAATGCAGTTTGTACTTTTTTATTTTGTAATATATTGTGATTTTGGAATTTATACTGTATTTGTATAATAGGAATATTCACAGCTAAAATGGAATGAATAAAGAATATAATTTTACTTGTGCTCTTTTTTTCTATCCTGTGCATTCCTGGTGTGGGGAAGAATTGTGGGTGGACCTTTTATTTAGCATCTCTGCCTTAGTCTCCGTGGGAAGAAGGGGCACAGTACTTTACAAATGTGAACCACTGATAATTCTGGTGTCTGTCAATATGTGAAAGACAGAAATGCAAGTATTTGGAGACAACTGAGTATCTGTAATTATTTTCGTACTGCAAGAGATCGGAGTATATCTGTTTGCCAATGAGAAACAACTTTGTATATTAATATGCCTTAGAAGAGGTGTTCTCAAGCACATGACCTTGAGACGTGTTCATGAGCCGGTGACACCAGGGTTAGTGGTGAACCAGCTCTCTGGTGTGCACGCTTGGGCTTGGACATTGGTCTTTGGAAACCTCCATTCTGCAGTTAGCCCCAAACTTGCTTGAGATTTGTCCTGCCACTGGTGATACCTTGGGACTCTCTTGCTACACAAGTAGAAGTAATGTCATAAGGAAATACAGCTTTTTACTCCCCTCACAAGATGGAAATTCTTTGCAAGTTGTTAAAACGTGTTTACAAACGTGCACGTGTGTTTACAAATCAGTCCCTGATCTCAGAATAGTAGAAGGCCCCATCCTTAAGCAACCGAAGGGTACTGGGAAAAAGTTAGGATTAAAAAGTAACTGCATAGCTGAAATGCATCAGTCTTAATTGAGTACATGTGATAAAGAGCTGCAGGGCTGATTTTGTATGTATTTGTTACTGGTTTATGTGGTACAAAGGGTAGATTTAAGTACTATGTTTTTTTTCAAAATATTGGTAAATACAATACTTTTTTTTTTTGCCCATTTTCTTTACACACAGTTGTGCTTTTTCTTTAAAGTGCGAACAGTGGTGGAAAACCCCCAGTCTTTCTAGTCCACTACTGTTTAACCACTGAATCTTTGGAAAGCTGAGTTTTGAGGTGAGAGCAAGGCAAAGATGCAGTTGTGGATGTGTTCGTAAGGAACAGAGGTAGTTCGTGGGGAAAATGGCTGCTCGTGTAACTCTAAACATGAAAATCTTGGTACAGCATCAGTAACTATCAGTGATGTGTTGACTGGTTAAAAACATTGTATCCAGGCTGCTTAGGTCTTGGGTTGGATTTGATTAATTCATTCAAAGTTGTCAATATCCCAAACTTTCAAAAAAACCCCAAACATACTTATTTTAGGTCTTCTAAAGTAACCGTTTTCAGTTGTATCATGAATTGTGATCACAAATTTTGTTGTGTTTTGCAGCACAAACCTTAGAAATGCTCAGTAAGGTAAGTGAAAAGGATTGGGACTGCATAGTGTTCACTCTGTGCAATAAAAATGAGATTAAAATATTGCAAATAAAGTAGTGTTAAAAATGAACTGTGTGGGACCCTGGGATGGGTTCCCACGGAGTTCCTCAGCAATTTTTCTACTGCATGAGCCACAGGGGCATGCAGATAACTTTAAGGAATTTGAAAAACTAGGTTACTTGTTGAACTAGTTTGCAAAGACATTGAGGGTGTATTGCTGAAGCATGTGACAAGGCACTTGTTTTTGCAGCTTGCATTACATTCTGTGTCTAAGAGGAAATTACAAAAGTGGCATTTCAGATGTTTTGGGCACATGGAAAGTGATTTTTTTTTTAATAGCTGTGGTGTTTAAAGTTCAGGTGAGACGCTGGGTTCAGATGCAAGCTAGAGGTATCTTGCTTGAACAGGAGTAGAGGCAGTGTCATGGAATAATTTTATGGAAGCAGGGATCCTCATGTGGACAGAGCTTTACAAAATGCTTGTAACATTGTCACTTGCCCCCAGCAAAAGCAGAGGTAGATGCGAGTTTTCTCTTACTGTCCTCTGTTCAACAATTCCAGTAACAAGGGAAGGACAAATACTGTCCTGGATCATAATTTCAGTGCCCCATTATTTTAACCTTGGCTAATCACTTGCATAACCCAGCTAATCCTTAGACCTATCTGGGGACTTTGGTCAACAGGATTTTCATTATTGACAATAAGTCAGAAGAAGAGCTTGATTTTCAATATGCCACTTGTATGGTTCCGTAAGTCAGGTAGAAAATGCTTCAATTCAAAACCGAGCAAACGTGAACTTCAGTCTGTGGGAGCAGAAGCTTTGTGATGCCATCTTTGCCTGTATTTTATAACACAATTGTGAATTAGTTGATATGTTGGATGCTTCATTTCAGGAGTTCTCTAGGTTGCCAAGACTATTACATTCTGTCACTAAATGTGCAAGGGATATGTTAAAATTCTCATGTGTGTTGAACAGACTTTGTTAAATGAAGCAAGGTTTGCAAGAACTGAATTGGTTTGCAATGAATGGATCCCAAAATAAGGCTGGTGGGCAAGTAGGAAAGGGAAGATTTATGTAAGTATCATTGTTTTCCATCTCGGTCAAGGGCTTGCTCTTCAGAAAGGGATGACACTTTGTGCTTAGCAACTTTCTTAGGACACATAAAAGTTGTCTAATGCCAGCTATGGGGTTTTATCTGTTCTTTTGTATTTGGCTGGTACATTTCATGTGTGCAAAATAAATCTGTTACATTAATGCCACTTGTAAATAATGGTGAGTTTCAGTACTCCTTATACATGTACAAAATCACCTGAATACAAGTATTTCTTCTGTCTGCTTCTGCTTTTATGATGCAGGAATTAGTTGATAGGATTTTTGAGGATAAAATTTCATTTTTGTTTTAGTGATTCGTCAGTGTGCTCATGCATAGATTCTAAATGCAAACAGAAAATGATGACAGATATTTCACAACAGAGGCAAGTACCTGGCATTAACTGGTTTTTTCTTAAAATTTGCTTATACTCTTTTATATTTATTCATCAGTTTGTTGATATGCAGTGATAAGTGTTCCTAGGATGTTGGTGCAAAATGGTGTGAAATGAAAAAATTCCTGAGCCTCAGTGCTAAAAAGGTTGTCCCATTTCAGAATTGCATGGTTGTGTGAAAATACGCAGCATACAGTGAGATGGTGAGTAACTGTTTGAAAGGACATCAGCTCTGCCAAATGCAATTGTGTAGTCATCAGAACTTTTTAAAAGAAGCAGAAAAATTTAAACTTCAAATTTTTACCAACCAATACAGGCTGATTTGTAACATGTATATGTGTGTTTCAGTGGAAAAAAAGTGGCTTTCATATTTCCTGTTCAGTTTTAGTTTATAATCTGTCTTTTTTATGGCAAGTTTGTAGTATTAATGGATAAAAAGATACAGCAATGCAGTAATATATTGTACTTCAGCCATTTTTTTTTTGGAGTTAGTATTTAAAATCTGTTTATACAAGGAAACCCATACACGGTATTCAGACTGCAAATGCATGGAAATAAACCACTGTCAAATTCCAGGTTTCTGTGGCATGAGTGGTTATTGTTCCACCTTCTCATAAATTTGTCCTAATTACTGAGTAAGATCAGGCTTTTCTGGAGAAAAGGTGAGTGTGCAGTTGTAATAGCATGATGCATGTACGCATGGATGAGTAGAACTCATCTTTCTTGTGTGATCTTAAAAAACAGCGTTTCCTGCATTTTTAGTGTGCATTTTTAAACCATTATGCTTTTAATCCTTATTTTATTTCATAGAGTTTTTACTGGAAGTTGTAGGAAAAAAGCCTACTGAGTTCTTCTTACGAGGCACGGTTAATAGTGTTTGAATCTTCAGCATTGTAGCACAGTTAAGCTGTGTACAGAGTGGCACCTGCAGGGAAGAAGACAATGGTAGGAGGCAAGTTGGAAGAGGGATCTGGTTGTGAAGGGGCCCAGGTCGCCTTCTAGCCTTTCATCTCTCTTGTTCACCCACCCCCCCAGCAGGGAGACCCTGACTTGCTGTGCCCTTGGTCTGGTGACAGCTTCAGGATCACTGCTGCTGCTCCTTGTGGTCTGGTTATGGAGCTCCTGTACTGCCAAGCTTTTGGGGGCTGCGGATGAAGGAAGGCGTGCAACACTCATTAAAAAATGGGAAGGATTTCACAGACAAAGACATGGTGTTTTTCTTGCCTGTGAACTTCTATTACTGAATTTCAAAGACTTAAAGCATGGTTGAACATCAAAATGGTTTGCAAAGATCAATGTTATTTTAAAAATCACATAAAGCATGTTAACAGCTTTTTGAGACTCAAATAATTCTGAAATATGCTGAAATGCCTTTAAAAAAAATTCCATAATTACATTAGCAAAACCATATTATTTTCACAAGTACAAGGATCCAGCATTTTTCCTGCAAAAAACTTCTATTTTTGTCGACCACAAAACTTCATTTGCCAGCTGTTTAACTAGCCAACATTTCTAGGCAAGAAAATAATGATTTCAGATCTCTGAGTGGGATTTGGAATTTGGTAAACTCTGTAAATTTAACCCAATATCACAAAGTGCAATATTTCTTCCCATTGCTGATGCTGTACTCAAGTTTAGATGTCTGCTTTTAGAAATAACATGGTCTTTGAAACTCCAACTGAGCTTCTTTTGATATTTTTTATGGAGAGCCTGTGGTCAAAATGTACTCCCTTTGTAAATAAACCAACCAGTACGTTTTATATCTAAATTGCCTGTCTTCCATATGACTTAAAGATTGAGATACGACCAAGCAATAGGCAGTTGACTAACGTGTTTATATGATTTGTTTCTTTCCTGACAAACTTCAGCTCCACTGGATTGGGTTACTCACAGGGACTGACCTTGCCTTTTGTGGTTTAAGGTAGGAGAGATGATAAAATTATTGTCTCAGTAATTACTAACACAATTCCTATTACTTCTGCAAATTCTATCTGCAATTTTAAAATTTCTTTTCGTGGTAATTTTTGTTGATTGTCAATCATATGCCTATTCAGGATTAACCTTAGAAAGTAGTTATGCTGTAAACCAAAACCTAATTACATAGGACATTTGAGTGAGTTTAGGAGTTGACAGCTGTTTTTCTGTGTATGTATAATGAAGGGAAAGGTGGTGCCCAAAATGAAGTGGTTGTGAAAGGACTTGTTTTGCTCTGAAAGACGGTTATGTCAGCTTATAGATCAGCATTATGACTGCAGATGTAAAAGCTTTAATGCACTTGAATTCTTTATTTCTTAATGAAGTAGTAATGTTATCTCACAACAAGTTACATTTTAGCTTCACTCAGGATGGAGACAAGAGACTAATACTGGTAGATTAAAAAGAATATAATCTTTTGCTTTTAGAAGTAATTGCTTTTTTTTTTTTCATTTATCTCCCACCATTGTAATAGCCAGAGAAAGAGAGCTTTGGCTTTAGGTAAGGAATGTTTGTGCATGTGGCCTGTGTTCTTCCTGAACTGGTAAGTTGAATACATGTAGAATAAGTTTTTTTACTTAAGATTTATACCCATAAAAGTGGTGAATAAACAGTTGGCTAAAAAACTACCTGTTATACTGTTGAGCATTTGGCTCAGCAATGCTGCGGTCCCACTGAGACATGAATGGGAAGCAGCATTTTAGCTTTACAGGACATGCTTTACAGGTATCTGGAAACTTAATCTCCATTTATTTATTTAGCTTTTAGTTTTTAAATTTTTTTGCATGCACGTTATCTTATCAGGAAGTAAATATTTATGGATGTTTTGTCAATTAGGTAGCTGTCCTTTTGGATATACTCACGATAATTCATGTGAACCATTCACGTGAATGTGATTCCTGGTAGATTTCCGTTTTCGGTTAATATTTTACAGCAGTTGCCCTGAACAGGCTATGTAACATCTGAAATTGCTAGAAATTATGCCAAACAGTAAAAAATTCAGTTATTTGATAGCATTTGTGTAATCAGATTATTTTTCTTGTCTAGCTCTGGCCAGAGACAAACATGTTCCAAAATGGATAAATAAGACGACACTGGGCTCTGTTAGGTAAATTTTGCAGAGAAATAATAACTGTGGAAAGCTTCACCAAATATGTTATTACACAGGGGGCTGCTGGGATACCGTAGTACATATGTTCTTCCAAACACTTTATTGTCACACTGAAATTGGGACAGTTTCAGACAGACAAAACCTAAAAAAACCCAAACAAAAATGGCAGACAAAACCCCAAAAGAATGTAAACTTTTACAACCAAAAACCCAAGAGAAGCTGCCCTGGATAGGCTGTATGTGTGAGGAACCATCGTCACAGAGACAGGTTATATAACAGGAACCTTGGCAGTGGCCTCAGCTCTAACATCTATAGGAAATCATTCTGCCAACCAGGCTTCTACCCCGGAAGACCAAGTAGGTAATAGTAGATGCTCTACTTCAGTCAAGGGATTGAGTTAATCTCTGCTAAGACTTTCAGTGCTTCCTCAAGCCTTTGAGCTTTATCTCAGTGCTCTCAGGATTAAGCTCTTGCCAGCCAGCAGCTGTATCATTTCTCTTTGGGTCACTTGATATTGACAGAGGAGGCAGACAAGAGGCAGGTACTGTCTCTGCGTAGGGAAACCTGTGCTCCAGCATATCCCACTGGTGTCTTATATCACTCCTGTCTAGTATGAAGTGTGAGGAAAAAGAAATTGTACACCACTGGAACATGGAATCAGTTCTATCTCTCTGTTCATTCAAAAGTTCTCAAAGAAAAAAATACAAATCTCTGCCAAGTCAGTTATACCTACTTTTAAAATTTATTTATTTTTTCAATGAACTATAAATATATCACAAAGAGTTTGTAACTAGCCACTGAGGCATTTTACAGCTCTAAAAATGCTACAGACATTTGGTCACATGGAAATCTTCAGTGGCATGCCACAGGTTTTCTACAAAATTCAGTTCTGGACTCAGATTTATCTTCTGCTTGAATATTTATTTCAGTCTGTTTACCATCACCATTATGTATTTAATCCCCTCATAAACTTTGGGTGTTTTTTCCCATAGCATAGGGAGGAAATATTGGGAATTGTTTCCAGTGTTAGTGAATACTATCAAAGCTAGAAAGGAAAGGAGGGTAGCACCTTATGGTGGAGAATGATCTATGACTGCTTAAAACCAAGAAAAAACCATCTGGAATTTGGTCTTGACATGGACATTTTAACTTTTTTTTTTTTTTTTAAATTGAAACTGTGATATAAGTCCAGGTCTTGTGTATGGATTTTTTTTTGCATACAGAGATCTGTAGGGATTGTGGATGAGAAAGAAAAAAATTCAATAAAATAAATAGACAAAAATGTTTGTATACACATCAAAAAGGTTAGGAATGGATTTCTGGTCTCTCACTCCTAAAGGGACTAATGCTTGGAAAAAATAGTTTCAGACTGAAAGGCTTCTTTAGAGAGCCTTATTCAGGTTAAATATTTCTTGTATTGAGTACATGCTGATGCATTTGCTAAATGGGCTGAAGAGAGGGCCGACAAAAATGTGCCAACAAAAGTGGAAGTGATGCATCTGTCTCTGAGATGAAAGTGCAGCATGTGAGGCAGCTTTGCTTTCTGTTGGCCTGATCCGTGGGTTTTATATCTCACTTACAACTTTGCCTTTGTTTCATTGGAATAAAAAATGCATTTTATATGTTTTTGCAACACATTTCCCACATAGAGATTAAATATGAAGACAGATCTTGTTTCTTGGGAGTCAAGTCCAAAATATATTTAAAAAATTTTCATTTGATAAAACATGATTTATGTGTTGTTTTCAATTTCACAACCTTTATGGTGTAATTCAAGCACAGAGCTGTGAAAAGTACATTAGTAAAGGAGTAATAATTTTACCTTTATAGGCTTTTAAAGGAAGTGTTTACAGCTGGCTTAAGTTTGATAAATAGTAAGGGAATTCTGAATGGGAAATATGCGAATAGGATGTTATAAAAATATGACATTTCTTGTTCTTATGTGCTTTATTGTAAATTTCCAGATTTAATTTCTTTGGGGGAAAAAAGAACTGAGAATGGAGCTTATTTGAGCTCTTTGCTGCTGCGCTGCTGGGCAAGCTCATCCCAGCAAAACCCTGAACCTTGTCACCTTCCTGAAAGATCATCCCTTGCCTCTAGTTATTGCAGATGAGAAATTAAATGCGGAGTCTGTTTACACAGATTCCTGAAAGAAAATCTTTGAAAGGGAGAATGTAATAGCTACAGCTGTATGGAAGGTCAATCATCACCTGTACAATGTTTGAAATGCCAGTTTTGACTTGTCTTCCTTCTATGCTGCCCAGTGAGATGAAGAAAGAAAATTACTGTGCTAGTCCTTTGGGGAACATTTGCTCTGGAGAACACAGTGCTGTGCAGAGAAGCTGTCGAGCTCAGCAGGGGCAGCAGCATCACAGAATGGTGCTCATTAGGTAGAAGGAAAAAGCAGGTCTCTGAAGGAGGTGAGTAGGATCCTGAGTCCCAGGGCTGTTTTGCTCTCTCCCCAGTGCATGCACAGGGTCCTGGGCACTCTGACAAGGTTCATTGTCAGCCCTTGGGAGCATAGGTCAGTTTTTAGGGATTGAACTCTATAGACTTGGTTTGGAAGTATTACTCTGTGCATAGCTCCCATGCAACAATCTTGCAACATCAAGCTGCAATAATTGTATAAGGAGAATGTAGCCCTGGGAGAGAGTTAAAGATATTTTTTATATTACATATAAAACTTCCATATATAACCAAATTGCTTTTTAATAGGAAGCCATGGTGACTACAAGCAGGAAACTGTTACAGCAGTTGTAAATAACATAAGCCACTTGTCAGCAGTTCTGGTGGAGATGAGAGGGAATTACATAACAGCTGCTCTCCAGCCCCAAGCTAATATGACTTGCCTGCTTTGCCAGTTCTTGGGACTCAAAGATCTAAACTGTCACCTCCCACCTACACTACAACTGCTGAGCTCAGAAGGATGGTTTAAAATAATGTATGTTCTGCAGTCATATTTCTGTGAAACATGCAAACTTGGTTCTCTTGGGGTGTTGGGGTTTTTTTGGGTGGTTCCTCCCCCTCCCCCCCGAAGGTTTAGGAGGAATTTGACTGTTCTCAAAATCATGTGTAAACTCTAAGGTCAAAATGCAGCCCTAATGCACATGCAAAAAATGTTTTTTTGCTCTGGCTATTTGAAAAATGTGACTGTTACTCCCCATTGTCCCAGGCAGGGCTGTCACTGTCCCACCAGTATTCTCACCTCTCTCTGCTGCATTAGCTTTAACTTTGCTCTTACTGCCTGTACTGCTTCTGGCTGGGGTAGAGTTAATTTTCTTCACAGTGACTAATATGGGGCTGTGTTTTAGGTTTGTACTGAAAACAGTGTTGATAATATAGAGATATTTGTTGTTGGACAGCAGCCCTTGCACAACGTCAAGGCCTTTTGCACTTCTTGTACTGCCACACCAGGGAGGGGTCTGGGGGTGCTTGGGAAGCTGGGAGGAGACACAGCCAGGACAGGTGACCCCAACTGACCACAGGGATATCCCATACTGTAGAACATCATGCTCAGTATATAAAGTGGGGGGAAGAAGGACAAAGGAGTGGACGTTTGGAATGACAGTGTTTGTCTTCCCAAGTCACCAGTACATGTGATGGGGCCCTGATCTCCTGGAGATGGCTGAACACCTGCCTGCCCATGGGAAGCAGTGAATTAATTCCCTGTTTTGCTTTGCTTGCATGTACGGCTTCTGCTTTTCCTATAAAACTGTCTTTATCTCAACCCACGAGTTTTCTCACTTTTACTCTTCCGATTCTCTCCCACGTCCTGCTGGTGGGGGAGTGAGCGAATGGCTGCGTGGTACTTAGCTGCTGGCTGGTGTTAAACCACAACACCCTCTCAGCCCCTTCTCCCTGTCCTTCTGCCAACCTATCATTGTCCTCTGATCCCAATGCCTCTTCCCTCTCCCTTGCAGCACGTGTCACTCCCAGTGGCGATTACCACTTTTCACAGCATGTGTCCCACTGATGTTGGATCTAAAGCCCCTGAGTCACAGAGTGGCTGCTGTGTTTCAAGAGGACATAGCAACACCTCTTATTAACAGCAAGCCTTGTTTTTACTGGTGATATCCTAGTAGGAACTAGATTCCTTATTAATGATGGGATCTAGTGGTCATTTGGAACAAAGTTGTCTTCCTCTTGTTTTCATGAGCAGGTTAAACAAATTACAAGTTTGAATGCAACCACAAACCTTCATAGCATTACAAATCCCAGTGCTGTTGGCAGAAAAGCTGTAGTGTAAGGCAGGGAGTAGGCAGAGCAGAGGAGCTGCTGTGGCAGGGCTGGTTCTGCACAGGCCTGGCAAAGCTCAGCTCTGTCCTGACTCAGGGCCAAGGAGGCTTAGGCAGCAGCAGAAAGGTCTGATGACTTTTTTATTATTTTAAGACCTGCTTTTTCTGAAACTCTACAGTTCTAAATTACTTCGGTTCATTGCATAGTTACTGGTAACTGCCAACGGCTGTAACAAAGGTGCTTTTAGCATCATGTTCTGCTTTGCTTGCGTTGCCAGAGAGATCAGAGCTGTAGACACTGCAGACAAATCAGCCCACCAGCTATCCTGATGGCCCAGAGCTTGCAGCTTGATCTGAAGGGAGGTGAGATACCCGAGTGAATTGAGCAGTTGGTGAGCTTACTTGTGTCTTAGTTATTGCTCCCTGGAAACATGAGGTCTGACAGGCTATGATGCCTCTCCACCCTTTGGAAATGTGGCACTTTGTGAGGTGCATATTATTTTATGGTTTTGAAAAGCTGCGTTACACTGAAAATTCTTCTTCACTTGAATCATTTTGTAGTCTACATGGCACCCTATACAATTTTCATCCCGACTGGGAACTGTAACTTAAGATTCCTGCAGTATCACAGTTTTATCCACAGCTTCATCAGTGGCTCATGGCTGTGACAGTGATGCAACTGCTCTTGCTCAATTAATGCATATCAGAGAAGCAAGGAACAACTTTTTCACAGAATTACCTTGACATGAGGTGAGAACCTCATCAAGTGCAACAAGACCCCATGCAAGGTCCTGCACGTGGGTTGGAGCAATCCCAAGCACAAACACAGGCTGGACAAAGCAGCCCTGGGGAGGATTTGGGGGTGTTGGTGGGTGAGAGGCTGGGCGTGAGCCAGCAGTGGGCACTCACAGCCCAGAAAGCCAAACGAGTCCTGGGCTGCATCAAAAGGACCATGGCAAGCAGGTTGGGGGAGGGGGTTCTGCCCCTCTACCCTGCTCTCATGAGACCCCATCTCGGGTACTGCCTCCAGCTCTGGGGTCCCCAACATAAGAAGGACGTGGGCCTGCTGGAATGAATCTGGAAGATGGTGACAAAGGTGATCAGAGGGCTGGAATAGCTCCCATATGAGGGCAGGCTGAGGGAGTTGGGGCTGTTCAGTCTGGAGAAGAGAAGGCTCCTGGGAGATTGTATAGCAGCCTCCCAGTACCTAGAGGGGGCCCACAAGAAAGATGAACTTTTTACAAGGGCATGTAGTGACAGGGCAAGGGGCAATGGATTGAAACTGAAAGAGAGTAGGTTTAGATTAAATATTAGGAATAAATTCTTATGAGGGTGGTGAGACACTGGAACAGGTTGCCCGGAGAAGTTGTGGATGCCCCATCCCTGCAAGGCCAGGCTGGATGGGTCTTCGAGAAACCTGGTCTAGTGGAAGGTGTCCTTGCCCTTGGGGATGGGAGGTTTGGAACTAGGTGATCTTTAAGGTTCCTTCCAACCCAAATCACCCTATGAGTCTATGATTCTATGAGTTACAACTAGCAGGCTTTATAAACAGCAGAAAGTACAATAGAGTTGCTATGAGTCATGGTAGATATGATACATGCACTTTATTTTTCCTAATTTTTCTGTGCTTGTAAATTGCTAACTCATGATAGATGCGAATGAAACATTTGGCATTTCTAGTTTTTCATTCTGTTAGGTTCCTTTTGCTGTTTTCCTTTAGGCTGTAACCCTTTTCTGTCAAACTTGCTTTGCATTTGTTTTTGAGTAGATACTTATGCATTTGTCTATTTATATACTAAAATAATAGCATTCATTTTCAACAATTTAGTAACAGAGAAATATAGCATTTACTCATGGATCTTTGCAGATTAAAGCAAAAACATACAGAATAGATCCCGTTACTAACTGGATGATGAAAACACTTTATAAAAGCCAAAAGGAGTATATTATGTTCATATATGTGACAAATAAAATGCCGTAATGAACATAATACCATAACAATAGTCTTGCATTTGAACAGAACGGTGTCTTTAACTCAATTTACATTAAAATTAATTCATATAATTATCATTAAACCCACATTTGTTTCAGTGAAGTTCTCAGCTTTCAAAAAGACAGAGACTTGCCATCCATTTCTGGTAGGGCCAGTAATGCTGTTTGTACTTCGGCCAAGGCAGAAAAATGTGCCAGCTCTTTGACTAATAATAATTTGCAAAATAAATTCTCTCCTCTCAGGCTATTTCATATCACTAATTTGTTTTACTTTGCTGTATGAAAGATTCTATCTCCCAAACATTATTAGAGAGAGAAACATGTTCAAAAAAGTTTTTGTCCCTAAACTTGTGTTGTTTATTGTAGCATCTCTTTAATGCCTCTGAAAAATACAAGATTAAACCCCCTCAATATGTTAGATTCCACTGACAGGTGAGATTGAGTCTTTTTTATATCACGTAACTGTGTAAACAGTTTTGTAGGAAAACAGCAGTACCATCATATGTTGTTCTCTCAAGCAGCAGGTACATAATCTTCAACACAAATACCTTTAAAAATAGAAAGGGTGAGTTGTACTGTGTACCTTTGACTTTTAGTTCTACCAGTACTGATATATATCAAAATACTGTGCTGCTGTGCTATTTCAACCCTGTGGAAAAATTGGTCCCCTGTAAATAAGTGTCACGCATAGGGCTGCATATCATTGTGATAATAATTCCTGCTTAGTTCTCTGATGTTCAGAACTCCTGCTCCTTACAGTGCTGAACCTGTAAATAAATGAATCAGACACTTAAATAATGGGAATGAGAATAATAGTTATGTTGTTCGTGAAGTGTCTTGTGTTTCATTACTCTTTGGAGCTCCTCACAGGTTTTTTTGTGAAGCAGAACTGCAGCTCAATCCTAACAGCCAATGTGAGCTAAGTGCTTTTGGCTAAATTTTGTTACTTTCCATTTTCGTGGCCTTCAGTTATTATGCCACAAAAGTCCACAATCTTAGACACCATCTTCATTTGTTACATATGTCACTACAAACAGATGCTTATGATAGAGGAATTCAGGAGCTTCTTAAAGTGATTAAGAGATTACATTGCAGTTTGAGGGGAGCGTTATTAAAGGATTAGAAACCTCTCTTAACAACTAAAAGCACAAGCAGTCTAAGGTTTTACATTGCTTGATTTGCAAAGATATAGGTATGTGGGTGTGCACTTTCTAACCTTATGAGTAGATGTGGTTTTGGCTGATGTGGAAAGCATTATTGGTGCCAGAATTCCTCAACACACCCAGAATATGTATTATAAACACCCCGAGAGCACCTACTACTACTACTAGAGAGGGGGAGAATCAAAGTTTAGATTTACAACACTGGAAAAACCACTGATGTGGTGAACTATTTTTAAGTACAATGTTAATTTCTACAAAAATTGGAATTTACATGGAAAACATTTTTGAAGTTATTTTCAATCCTATATTAATTAAAGAAGGCAATAGACTTTTACTGAGCAGTGTGCTTTTAATGCCATATGTATGGTATGGCTCTTAAAGGTCACGGATTTGCTCAAAGCTATATGAAAGTGTGCTTCTTGTAATGTTTGTGTTGTAAAAATGACATTGTAATGTAAAACTTGTAATGTTTTTAAACTTCTCATTCATTTAGTTAAGACCAAGCAACTCCATCCCCTCGTGATGGATAATGGAAGTAAATGTGGCAATGCCTGCAAAACAGTTACTGCAACAGCAATCACTTCAAGGAAACCTAACAGGTTTGCAAGAAACAGGTGAGCCCTTGGACCCAAGTGAGTGGTATCTGAGCTTCACTTTTTCAATATTCAGTTCTACAACGTAAAAAAGTTTTTTCCCAGTAACAACACTCCTTTAAAATGATTGTATTTTTCAGAGCTATGAATTCAATACCAAACTATACCCCTAACAACTGTACATTATTGGTAGCTTGGAACCTGTTCAGAAAGTAATTTAAGTTTTACAACCTATATCAGAAAAAAATCCAGGATTTTTTCCAGTCCTTCCAAGAATTGCCCTTTCCCCTTCAAACACCCCTGTGTCACTCAACTTGCCGTTAGGAAAAAAAGAAATATCTGCAGGGAACGGATCCAATTGTGCCTCAGCAGCAAAGAAAATAGCACACAGCTGTGACAGTCAGGGTCCTACACTGGCATTCTGCAGGGGAACATAGGAGTAGTTTTATGATTCAGAGGGGTCAGCAGCACCCAGTCTTCTCTTCCCTGTAGTAACTATAAGTAGGCACCTGGATGGAGGACTAAGGACAGGCCAGCCATATGTGGTATTTCCCCCTCAAATTTTCCCCACACTATTGCTCACAGCTAAGGGGATTGTCTGTGGGGTTGGTCTGTTTTGTAACCCTTCTCTTGCGAGGTGTCTGAAGCAATGGGCAGTCTCCCACAAATTCCCTTGCATCTACAGCTTCCTTTGGCTGTGCAGGGCACCCTTCCATGCCTTGCATCTCACCCCACACACCACGTCCTCAGGGAAACTGCACAGGTTAAGCAGAATCACTCCGGCACTCAGGCAGGAATTCCTGGCTGCCTGCTACCAGCACTTCTCACCATCAGCTACTGCCCTCTCAGACCTCTCAGTCCTGAGCAAGAAAACCTGTTAAAAAGATGAAGCTGAACCTTCAGGACAACTACAACT
This sequence comes from Edolisoma coerulescens, assembly GCA_013397115.1. NCBI lineage: Eukaryota > Metazoa > Chordata > Aves > Passeriformes > Campephagidae > Edolisoma > Edolisoma coerulescens. The sequence continues at coordinate 938,422 of VWZW01004266.1, read as the reverse complement.
GTCAGTGTAAATAGAGGAAAAAGCTTTCCATCAAGTTCCACGGGCAGTAATGACCTGGAGTTCCTGTTTCCCTGTAGGAGATAAACATCTCACCTTCTGGCCTCATTAGCACTGTCCTGGAGGCTCCAGTTACCTTTTCTCTCAGATGATTAGCATCCCAGACTGAAATCGCAGGGATTTCTTCAACTTGCATTCAGCTTTGAAATCGCTGCCCTGTTTGAAGAAAGGATTGACTGTCTGCAAGCTTTTTTTCCCCTCTGTACCAGTTGGTCTATCTAAGACCTTCCTCTTCCCACAAACTCTTCCTTTCTTGTGCCATTGAATGTTCATGGTGGTCACGGTTACTGCTAAGGAAACGGCTCTTGAAGGAATGGTATTGTTTGAATTACTGCTCGCTGTGTTCCATTTTCAGGTTGTATTTAGTGTCAGTAACAAAGACTTAAGATTTCCTAGCACTGAATCTTGAGGATAGCGGAAGTCAGGGCTGTGAGGTTCGGATAACTGGGTAAGTAGGCCAATAAGTAATTATGATAAGAAGGTTAGGATAATTAGTAGCAAAAATAAATGGCCAAAGTTATCCTGCCTGAGTTCTCTGTTCTATATTTTGTTGGTGATCACTTTCTTAGGACAACTTCTAAGAAGCAGCAATGCCTTGTTAAGTACTTGTTAAATACTGTTGCAATCATAGAAGTTAAAATTAATTGATAGCAATGGGAGGGATCACTATTTTTTGATGTAAAAAGGATGAAGTAACTGGTGTTAGTAAGGTGGAATATTATACAGTGAGTGATAATGATACAGTGAGTGAGCACTGAAAGCCCAAAACTGAAATTAATCCAATGGAAATATATGAAAAGCTTAACCAGCAATACATTCAAGGTGAAACATCCTGCAGCTGACTTGACTAAAAAGGGATTTTAAAGAAAAAGACATGGTTAGCAGTCTAGTGCATATATAATTTATATTTGCACACAGACTGTGCTCAGCACTGGAGAAATTCCAGGTGAAAAGTAGTTCTTGGCTTTCTTTCAAGGTCTTTTCTTCTACTGTTTCTAGGATTTATGTCTCTTTTGCTTGGGCTTTTCACTCCATCTCCTCCTAGCATTGAAGTCTGGGTGACTTTGTGTCTAGGCCAGCCTATGTAGAATAGACTATCTGCTTCCAAGTAGGATGCCAGTCAGATCATCCATAGCCTAATAACTCTACTGAATCTTTCCTGTACTTTGTCTCAAAGTGGAAAATGTTCTTCTGTAAATGTCACTGTTTCCTGGTGGAGCATGTAAATGCAAAGAACCACAGACATGTGGGTTGAAAGTGCACTGACAATTACAAAAAAGGGTGCAGCTTTGCCATGAAGAAACCATCAAAGAACACATCACAGCTGTATATTCTGCTTTCTTGCTATTGCTGATATTTTCTTTTTCTGACCACATTATGCTAGAAATTGAAGTCAGAAGTGTCAGTAACTAAGGCTGTATCCTTGTCCCTGAGATTCCTGCCTGAAGAACTTACAGCTTGAATACTAGTCTCAGAGCTGGCTGATGTATGCCAGCTTTTGTGTTCGTCTATGTTCATCATGCATCAACTTCTCTTCCTGCTGCCCTAATTGGATTGTGAGGGGGTCCTTTGATTTTAAATTATGGAGCTATGGAATGCTGCATGTCTACATCTGATCTTGTTAACAGCCCCTGAGGTTTCCTAGAACCATAAAAGGTGTTGGTCTTCAACCTGAAAACCAAAACTGCATATGCTGGTTCGATTTCATTGGAAGGTTCCTCTTCTTTTTTTTTTTTCTCCTCTTCATAAACCAGAAACTGTGGGGTTCATCCAGTTCTCAAAGGGATATTTCCAAGTAAAAAAAACCTCAAACCACTGGTCTTCCTTTTATTTTGCAAGTGTATCTTTCTCTTTGAGAAGATAAATACAAACTCTGCAGGGTTGATCAAAAACTACAGAGTAGGTGTATGCCTAAACATGACCTCAAATAAATTGGTGGTTTACATGCCAATACATATTTTGTATAGTAGTAACATACAGGAGCCCTGAAAAAGATTGTTTTAAGCACTCCATAAATAGATAAACAAGTCCATTCTGTCTGTCAGAAAGCTTGCAAAAATGCAAAATAAGTTGTTGAAGATTAATAAAGTAAGCTAGACGATTTTTCCATATTGTGAGAAGATCAGAATTATGAATTGAGTAGTTTAGTCAAAGTACCACCTTGCTGCTTGGGGGTACACTTTGTAGTTAATGTTGTGGCATCCATCCTTTTGAAAACAAAGCATTTAAGTAATGCATACACACACACACACACACATACACAGTTTATTATCATAGGTCAAAATATGTTTGTGACAGTAATTACAGGTTCAGAAATAACGTTGCGTTTCTTTAACTTAGTAGAGCCATGAGCAAAATGAAATACAAGCTTATTATATAATACTTCTTTTTCAGCAGAGCTGACATTTTTCTAAAATTTCATCTTAAAAATTCTTGATGTCTGCTACTTTGTCATGAATTGAAATGTATCCTGCATGACTAGTAAGGCATGTTTCACCTGAATTTTTCATACCCTATGGACTATAAAGGATTCAGCAAGGAAAAGTATTTTACCCAGCTAACCATTGCGTCTGAGGTTATGCAAGAGGCTGCTATGTTTCCAACCAGGCTTGTAAGTTTGCAACATGAACTCCAAATGTGCATCGAATTGGGGTGGGCTCGGGGCTTCCCTCTCCTTTGTGCTGTCTTCGCTTCAAAAGTTGGGGTTGGGGCCTTTTGCTTCTCTGCTGAAAGCTTCTTTTATGCTTCCATTTAGAACTTTTTGAGGAAAAAACTGTTTTAAAGGAAATTTTCTCTTCCTTTAAAAGAAAAACGGTAAGAAAGTTATATGTGTTAAATGCTATCACTCCTTTATGTGAAAAATTTAAAGAAGCATGGTGGTCATTCTGAACAGACTAGATGAGGTTTCCAAGAGGATTTGAGTCAGCTAGGAAGGTAAGGGAATTAATAAACCTAAGTGCTGGTGGTGTTGCTTGGACAGACTCTGCTTCTTACTAGGTGGCTCTGCATATCACTATGAAAATAAAGTGTTATCATGGTAGTCTTGTTTACTCTTTGGATGACTCCTCTTCCAGGGACTTGTAATCTCTAAGTAGTGCAATGCTTCACTCTAACAGAAGAGAAGCACACAGGGCAAAGTAGTGTGTGATTTTCTTCCATCACACAGTGAGGAAATCCAGACTCATTTAGATTGTCCTACTTTTCTCTTGCAAAATAATTTTTTAAAATCATCGTCTCTCTGAATGGAGAAATGATACCTATCAGCTCTAATTCTTCCCTAATGTAATGTCAGCTTAATATTTTCCAAGCAGGGGGTTGCAAACAGTACAAGTGCCTGGAACAGCTGCAGAAGTGCAACCACAGTGGCTCTGGGCAGGGCAGTGGGAAAGAGAAATGGATGCTCCAGATCCGGTGCCCAGTGCAGTCATCCACATCCTACTGAACATCAACCTGACCATGGACAGTGCACAGTGTTTGGGAGGAGTAGCTGGGCGTGGCATCCCCCTGTTTGGCTGCCCCTTGCATACAAGGCGTTCAATACAAGCACTGTCACTGAGGTGAGGGATAGGAAAGAAAGAAGAGCAGCAGCAAAGTCAGGAAAATGACAGAGCCTCTTCTCTCCTTTTGCTGCTCTCTTCTGCCTCCGTGATTGACGTTGCCCCTGGGAAATCCTTGACTGACTGAAGCCATATGCTGGACTGAGCAGATCAGCCACATCCAGCAGCTGGCCACTGTGCAATGAGGGTGCAATAGTAACTGATTTATGAATTAAACTTGCTCCTTTTCAAGTTTTTTCTTAATGTTGCCAGAAGGGAATGAATCATATTTACCATCCAAAAAGAGTTGGACATAAGCTAACCATAAAAAAATAAGTTTCATTATTTTCTTTATTGCATTTACATATCAAGGAAGGCTAATCCTGATGGGATAAGTGAGTTTGTGGCATGTCTGTTCAATTTAGAGGGCTCTGAATTGAAGCCTGCACATATTTGCAGACTGAACAAGGATGAAATACTAATCTGGTAATAAAGCCTCTTATTCTAATGTGCACACACGAGTCATAGTAAAGGTCTGATTACAGAAAAGAAAAATATTAAGGTAATGTATGATTTAAAATAAAGAAGCAGGTTGCTGTATTAAGTGGATTTTGAACAGGAAACAGAAAATACACAAAGCATATTGTATTTGAATCTTCATTTGACAGAGAATGGTTTCAGGTTGTTCTCTTCAACTTGGTCAAGTGTATTTCAACATTTGGGCATCACTAACTACCAAAGTTATGATTTGAAGTTTAGAGTCAGTAAGTATATGAGGAAATTGAAAAAGTGAATCATAAAAGATCATATCCTTGCAAAATATTTGAATAATCAACTACATTGTGAGGGGAAATAATATGTATGACAGCTTAATGTGATTTTTGGTAACCAAATTACATTTTCAAAGTTTGCATAATGCAGCGAGAGCTCTGCAATTGGCCTCTGCTCAAAAGGTTCCTCAACTCATTATCATCACCATTTTTTGAGTAATAGCAATAAAATATTTGTCTGCTACATACAAAGTGGTGGTGAAAATTGTTGCTACCAAGTGTATATGGAAATGAGATGCATTTGTTTTTATGTTGTTATGGGTATAAACAAAAATCTTGAGCCGCAAATGTCAGCATTAACCTTTAGCTTGAAGGTCTCTCTCAGCCTGGAGGCAATGCTGGATAAAGCAGAAATAAAATTGAAATAGAATAGACATTCTTTATAAAATGTCATTTTGAATGCAATTGCATTATAATTTAAGACACTACCAAAACAACACAAATAAATTCATATTAACATTAAAGGTCTCTCTAACTTAGCTGTTTGAACAAAAGGCCACCACAGACACACAAGTGCTGCATAATGAAACAGTATTAAGAAAGCTAAGGTCAGTCTCAGATTCAGCTACCTGTTTTCCCCCTTTAAACAAAAACACGCATCAAGAACAAGAATCAAAATAAATCAGTAAATAGAGAGCTCAAACTGAGGAAGATATAAGAGGAACATTTTTTTTCCACAAAGAAACAATTCCATCTGCAAAGAAGGTAAATTACATTACATTTCCACCCTTATTAGCTGTTCATCACTGCATTATAATTTTTAAGAATCCTGCTTCTAGAATTATTCAGATACCACAGAAACTTTATTTATGGACATTCTTAAGCACAATAAATCATTAAGCATTTTATATAAAATTCACAGGACAAAAAAAGACTATTTAAGTTTTTAATGGAACATTCAAGGTCTATTACAGTTATGAGCTTTTAGAGTAATGTAAAGAAGCTGCTGCACATTGTGACTCCTGCTTTCATCTGTAATACTTAATGGTCTTAGGTCTTGCTACCATTAGGCTAAATTGAACAAATGATTGGAAATGTTGTTAATTGGGAGAAAAGGGGGAAATGTCAATCATGAGTCATTAATCATTTTACTTTTCATATCTGCCTTTATGAAAGCATGGGCAGAGTGTACTGGGCATTAAGTGTGCTTTAATTAGAACAGAGAGATAAAGCCATATCACATTGAGAGAGAGGTGTTTTACCTGGTCTCTGAGTAACAGAGAGTAACAGGGCATTAAGACAATTTGTTTCAGAAGGACCCTTCTAAAGCTAATATTCTTAAGGCTTCCAGATGATCAGCTGATCAATTCTCCTCCCCGCTGGGTGGTACTTATTTGCCAGCTGGGGTTAAACTTGCACAACATTTAGAGAAAACCTGCTTAAAACAAAGAAGTTAGCATTAAAAGCAAAAATAAACACAGTTTAAAAACGTAAACCACTTTTCCTCCTTACAAAAAAAAAACCCAAAAGCAGCTGCAGTGTTTCTCCTCAACTGCTGAAATACCTGAGGCTTCCTGAGCTGATACAGTGGCTTCAGCTCACTGCAGGTGGTAGAAAACATGGAGGTTTTAACACAGATGGATTCAGGACCGTGAGATTTTACAACACAACCCCTGATAATTCAAGGACTGCTCTGTGTAGCATGGTATGCACACCAAAGTGTTATCAGGATCTGGTTACAGGGATAAAAATCCCATCCCCAGTCCTGTCCTTTCATGCCTGTTTTTTAATGCCTCTCCCAGCAGTGGAGCTGTGCTTTGCCAACTTATGTGCAGACAATGACTGCTGTAAAAAGCAGAGCAAAGTTTTTGGTAGGAAATGAATGATGGGAAATAAATCTAGTTCTTAATGACTATTTGTTCTTTAGAGTGCCTTGATTTGGCAGCCTGCCTACTCATTGGTATTCCCCAAGAATGCAGTGGGCTCTACTCGGTGGGATGGTATAGAGTGAGTCTGGATGGGTGGGATGGGATATGATGGGGTGAGTGGACTTTCTCGTCCAGGAGTACTGGGTGCTCTTTGCCCTGCTCTTCTGGTGGCTGCTGCTTTCTACTGCTTGCCAATGTGAGAGAGCAGCTTGTGATGTCCAGTGGTATTCTGTCATATTACTTGTTAGAGCAGTCATTTATTTTGCCTTGTTTCATATTTCAGTAATGAGTCAATGCTAGAAAACTTGTGCAATAATCTCTGCCTGAGTATTTAGGCAGTGGTTTGAATACTGTTCCACTCTGGGAGACGGATCCGCAAATGACAAATGTTAAAATACATGTTTTTATTTGTGGCCACTTCCCTGAGAAATGTGCAGTTTGCATTTCTTTCTCAAGGCGTACTGAGCCTGAGAAATCAGTTTAATGTTGTTTTTACCAGAAAGGTCAGTGATGGCTGGCTGTATTTCAGAAATTCCTATGAGAAAGGACTCAGCTTGTCTAATGACGGAGCTGCAGATGAGCAATGATCCCAGCACAAGAGAGGTCAGTTCAGCTGCCCAGGGGATCAAGATAGCTCAGATTGTAGCAGGGGTTTCTGAAAACTGAGCTCTGGCTTTCTACAAACCAGTCAGCCAGGCCTGCTGTCAGTGGAGAAAAGGAAAAAGCTTTTTTTAGAGTCTGAGATTCAGCACAGGGTTTTCTCTAATGATCATTATTCTTCAGCTGCTCCTGAGCACCAGCCGCTGCAGTGGCCCTTCATCCCCAGCTCTGTCTCTGCAAACACTGCTTCGGTCCAAGTTGCTTCACCCCTTGGCCATCAGCAAACTGAGTGCTCTCCAACTCTTTGAGTTGGTTACAATTCACTCTGAGTTTGCTCTGATGCTGTTAATAAATTTTCTCTTCAAAACAAACACCCTCATCTCAATCCATATTTTCAGCTTTTAGGGTCTGTTTCACTGGAATATGGAAATCTCTATGCAGTCATCTCTGATACCAAAGCTCAAGGTACCAGCCATAAAGACTGCTGCAACCATCCTTGCTGACGCTGACCCCTTTTCACCAACTGAAATCAGAATCTCACTTGAGAGATGTCTCCTGTTGAGGAGTAGTTTTATTACACTTTCTGATTGCCTCCACTTAATAGAAGTCTTTTCTCATCATTTCCTAGTTTTTCATTTGGGGAACAGTCATCATATTGCCTCACCCCAGAAGGCAGGTAACAGATAGGTGGGAATCTCCTCCTGGGAGAAAGTCTTTGATTTACCGTGTTCAAATTAATCCTACCAACCTCCTACCTTCCCTGCTGTTGCAATATCCTGTTTTGGATTCTAGGCAATAAAGGAACAACATTAGTTTCAAATGTTTTATTCCCAGAAAGGTTTAGATGAACACTGGGGCATGCAAGGTGATGACCTTTCTTGTGGTCCTGAAAGAAACTGCTAGTTAAAGATGCCAAACTTCTGTGAGGAGAGCAGAAACCCAGTGGGTGTTTAGAGAAAAATCTTTCCAGGGGAAATTGGTTCTTGGTGGGTAAGCAAGTGTTAATAAACCCATCTTTTTTTGTCGATTACTTTCTTTCCTCCCTTCTCATTTCCCTTCATCTAAAGAGATTTTCTTTCTCTGATTCAGTGGTCATGGAATGCTGTAGGGCAATGGAAGATAAATATATTGTGCATTGAAAAGTAGCTAATATTGAATGCCAGCCAAGGAGATGTTCTGTGGCATCAGTTTGTCCTATTTGATTTGACCCAGGGACTCTTCAGTCAATCAAGCAGTGCATTATCATTTCAAGCTCAAGGAGAGATACACTATTAATCTAAGTCAGCTGCAGTCAGACTTGACAGGCAGGGGACAAATCCCTAATCAATCTTTTAATCACCCACCTGGGGTGATTTGAATGAAGTCAATTAAGGGATCTTTCATCAGCAGAAAAATCTGTACTCAGCTAGTTGAAGAAACATATGTAAGATCTCCTTTGTGAAGATATCTTTAGAATAAAACTCGTGAGTATCTTTCTCTTCCCTCATCCATTTAGTGGGGAGTAAGCTGGATGAGAAAGGAAAGATGTATGTAGGAGAACTGTACAAAATTTCAAAATAATATGATCACAGACATATATTTGCAATAAATGTCCTTATTCTCCAGAAGTGTTGCAAATATTCCAGAAAATGCCAAACTGGAAAGAAACATAAATACTGAGTAATTCTTTTCATAAACCAGCTCTATAAAAAACTACGATCAAATAATTGGATGAGATGTTAAAGGAGTGCTTTTCCTATTGTAGATAGTGAAGAAACATATGGTAGAGACTTTTAGAAATTCATTTTCTTCTGTTGACTTTTCTGATACAATTTTTAAGTAATATTTTGTATTCAAAACTCCTGCCAGAGATAGTGAAGCACAGGATGGCCATAGAAAGCAAAACTTCTTTGTAATTTCTGAGCAGAGATATTTTAACTCATTGAAATATGCCTGTAAGTTTTGAGAACAAGGTGGTTCTTTTCCACTGAAACTTGAATTGTGCGATTTGCTTACTGAGAATTAATATTTACAGATCTTTGAACATATGACCTGTTGTGCAATCTTATTTTGTTCTGGAAAAGTTAGAGCCAAAGTGCTGTAACCTGTAGCATCTGTCATTCCTGTAAATCACATAGATTTGGTGTTCAAAAGCAGCTTAATCTTGAAAGCACCTGACAATCTACCTACAGCATGATCATGAAAATGTGACTGAAAACTAAAAGTACCTTCTCAGGGCATCTCTAATGGAGCTTCTATTTGCGGGGGAATAAAATTACTGAAGGAATTTTCAGGACAAACATTAAGTAGTCTGTTGTGGTTGCTAGACTTCTTACTCAGCCTTGTTTTAAAAGCCTTGTTGGGTTATTTCTGTTCTTCATCCTTGTTTGAAATGCATCCAGGTTTAAACTTCTGTTGCATGTACATTGAGAGAGATCAAACCTTCAATTCTGTGATATTTTTTTTTCCTTTCCTAATAGAGTCATTTTAGTGCTGGATTAGGAACTTAAGCACTAAAGGTTGAGCTGATAAATAATCTACTTTTATTTTCCTCTCTACTTAGATCTTAAACTGAACAAAATCACCAGCTCCTGGCAAAGTTGTCCCCCATTCTTATCTCTGTAGAATACTGAGATAAATTTCAAAAGAAACAAACAAAACCTACTTGAGAGGGACCTGAGGGATGTGCAGGATTGCAGCGACACTTTCTGTAATCCTCTTTGGCACACTTCTGATACTGCCTTGTGTGAGCAGCTGAAACCACTTCCTTTTTGAATAGCAGGTGTCATTGCAAGCTGAAGCCCAGATTCATGGGGACTCTTGGAAATCTGACCATATACCTGAAAATCTATTGTGTCACAGTTGATGGGGTCACACACTTGGTTGATGTCAGCCACCTTTACATGTCTGTGAAAAAAGAAGCAAACCTCTCCTATGCAGTTGGACCTACATGCCTGCTCTTGAGATGGTTGTTCTGGTTTCAGTGTTAGTTTTGAAATAGGAGTTGAAATTTGCTGGTTGCTACACAAGGTCACTGGGACATTGGCTGCTATTTCAGATTTTATTTTCCAAAGAAAGGCAGGAACCAGCACATAGGATTTGACTCTGCTTCTGCTGAAACAGTAGGAGAAGACAGAGACCACCATGAAGGATAGCTCACAGAAAAACGACAACCAACAACACGCTACAAAGCCCATGGGAACCATTAGCTGCATGGAGGAAAGGTCAATTAAGGCTTATGAAAGAAAAGTTACCTTTCAGTTCTTCTGGCTTATCTGTTTCAGCTTTCACTGAATTCAGACAAATCACTTCATAGTTACACCAATGTGGTAAGAAAATCAGGAGAGTGGGTCATGCATGCAGGATTTATTGACCTGGAGGAGCCATCAAACCAGTGTCTCCTTACTCAGGACCACTTTCAGCACAAGCTCCCTGTGTGTCCTCGAGCTGCTGGGGTGACTCTGCTCTCCCTGCAGGGACAGGTACCTCATGCCTGGGGACAGGATGTGGATCAGATTTGGGCTCATTTTCCTGTGTGCTGGGAGGGTGATGTTCCAGGCTGTGTGGTAGCGGTGTGACGTGAAGCAGAGCAGCCCCAACCTATCTTTGATCCTGTGCTCAGGTTAGGTCACAAGCACAGTGCCTGAGAGTGTCTTGCAGAATCTGGGACTACCTATATGCCCTTGTGTGTCCCAACGTTCCACCGAATGAAGATCCAAGTGTGCACTGTCCCTCTGCAGGGTCTGGATTTCTGCAGGAAGATGATTGGAGCCTGTGGGCCAAAGGGGACCTGAGCTACAACTCACCCTCTTCCCACTGGAGTCACCTGAGACATGAGGGCATGGGAGTTCAGATACAGCCTCAGTCCCATGCTCCCTCCAGACTCAGGAGATAAGAATTGCCTCTTATCTTTCAAAGGCATGGTATATAATCAGAACCCCAAAAGGCAAAACTGAACACCTCAACAGTTCACATTCTGCTGTAGGATGTTGCTACCCTCTATTTGTACAGCAGCTCAGGTGGCCTTTGCATGCACATTAGGGAATGAGTCACAGGAGTGAAAGGCAGGCCTCATCAAACCTTTTTTCTCTTTCAGTCCACAGCAAGGTTTTTATGCTGAGGAGATGACAATTAATGATCTCTTTGAATAGTTATTTGAGAGAAGGAATTCAGGTGTGTAGTAGACACAACCTTCAGCAGTGTATGGAAAACAGATTTACTCTTTAGAAAGAGATTAAATTTCATTCTTAATTACACGTCTTTCTTTTCTATAACAATTTTTAAATTAAAATTCCTTAAGAATATAATATTCCATAAGTTTGAATAAAAAGGCTGTTCCTGATTTATGCCATTTAAATTCAAATGATTATTATGGTGTGCAAATATCCAAAATCAAGTGGGAGGTAGGCAAACAATGGAGGCACAAAAGACAACATGATTAAAATCTTAAATTTTTAAGGGAAAAAATGTTCAGGGCTCTGCTCCTCAAAGCCCTATCTCATGCTAGTCCATTGACTTTACTAGGATCCTCTGATAAGACTCCATGCTGCTGGGGTCATTCCCATAAGAAGACAGGTTTTCAAATTAGTGTAGCTTTTCTGTTCTTAAACAACAAAAATCTGAGATGATATGTGCAGCTGACTTACGATTTTTGGAAAGCAGAACTGCAATAAATCAGTAGGATAGTACTTAGGAAACCAGTGGATTAAATAAACCAGGAAAACGTGTGTGGAGACTGCTCCAGAACACCATTTTAGAAGCATGGAGTGAATGTGTACCATCTACCGGGGAAGAGTTTTTGAAGGATTGAAAGGAAAACAAAACGTTGTCAGGATCAAACATCAAGGCAGTGGAAACTGCTAAATTAAATCAAAGGCATTTTTTAAAAGGTGGAAGTCCTATCTGAACACGGAAAATGGAAAAGATCATAAACCATAGCAAGCTGAGTGTCCCACTGCAGTAAAGTAGGCCAGAGAGAGTTTAGAGGGGGGGCTAGTACAAAGGTGTGAAAGCTGCTATGAATCTGCTTCAAAAACATCAAAGGAAAAGTTGACCAGAAAGTCAACTGGACCAATACATGATGAAGGTGTAGAAAAGGCACCCTATGAAGACAGGACCTTGCAGCAGAGCTAAATGATGTATTTCTATTAGTGTTGGTTACAGGACAGGTCAGCGAGGCTCCCACTGGAGTCATTCTTTACAGGAGATGAATGTGAGAAACTGATTGTAATAAACCAGCAAACTGAATCTAATCTCTTCCCAGGACCAGAACAAATTCATGCAGGAGCTTTAGGTAACTGCAATGGTCCTGTTTGAGGTACAGCTTAAAGCACTTAAAGACAAAATAATGGAAGGCTGCAAATGGGACACCAATCTTCAAAAAAGCGTTTGAGGAATAATCTGAAAGACTATGGATTAAGAAGTCTGACATCCATACCAGGACAGTTGGTAGAATTGAAAAGACAGTGGGAGATGGAAGGAGCAACTTTCTCAGTCATAAGGAGGCTCTTTCCATGGATCCTTCTCTTCATTGATGGCCCAAGATAAAAAACCAAGGACCTGATACCAAAGATACCCCTAAGGACAGAGACATAGGGACACTCAGAGTGAAGTGCTCCTCTCTCTTTCAAAGATGTTGTGCGGCTGGCCTGGGCCAGCTTTGCCACTGTCACCTCCTGCTGCTGGTTGGAAAGGTCATGGGTGTATTTTAATGTGTGTTGGTGAGGGCTCTGGGCCTCAGCTCACCCTGCTGTGTCCCTCTCCTTTGCACCCCATGGTGCTCAGGAGAAAGGAGGGTCTCAGCCTCCGGGAGGGCACATTGCAAAGGGCAGGGACACTGCACGGTGGGGAGGAGCATGTAGGGCACAGGCTTTTGTAGGAGGACTCTGACTGAGCCTGCTTAATGTTCAGGTGTTCCATGGCTGTATGTTGGAGGAAATAGGAGGTTATTTGTGGGTTATCACCTGATTTGGGTTTATGAATATGCCATTTAAGACATAAAGGATATAGTAAGAAGATTTGAAAGCTGAAATGAGGGACAGCAATGCCGATGTTGAAACAGAATATTTTCTTAGAGTAGTCTGACCAGAAGTTATCTGAGCAGATTTGCAGAGATGACTGATTAATGAAATGGCACATGAAATTCAATGTCAGTAATTATGAGGTAATGCATTCAAGAAAAAATAAGTATAAACATAGTCAGTAAGGCGTTAATTCCCCAGTACCACTCAGAAAGGAGGCATAAGAGTTAATGTGGATAGTTTTCTAAAGGCATCAGTTCAATGGTTGTTTAAAGGCAGATTGAATCAGACAAGCTTTTAGGAAACGAAGTCACAACAAACCAGAGCATATGATTATCCTCCAGAGCAAAACTGTGATGAATTGGCACTGGAGTGCTGTGGATGAGGCCCCAGGACTGACAGTCGTGGTCTGCCAAGCCTGGGGGAGACTAAAGCTGAACCAAGAGGAGGGTGCCTGGCTGCCTGTAGGGAATGACTTGCAGGTTTGGTTTTAAATTCATGCCTTTGGTCTCTTGTATCAAACCCTGCATATGTGGCTGATTTCTGAAATTGTTAAAATTTGTGGAGTGGATATGTCTGAGGCTCTATCTTAGGAAAAATATTGTATGCAAAGTCCTGTGACCAGTTTAACTGTAGGTGCTGTTACAAGAGGGAATACAGAGATAGACCCCCTTCTGAATCGAGAGCTCAGTTACATACTCAAACCAAAGTCAAGCCTTTTACATGCAATTGCTGCTGAAACCAAAGTAAGTGGCTTTTTGGTGAAACTTTCTCTCCTCTGTATGTGGTCTTCTGATCTCAGTTAGGATTAAACTTTTTCTGATGTTTGTCTTGCCTTGGGGAGGGAAAGAAGGAGGACAAAGCAATCTGTCCAACATACACTCACTTCCTCCTTCCATCAGGGTCAAAGTCCTGAGCTGTTTGACCTATGTCAAGAGGCATGAGCTGGGCTTCCAAATCCAAGTTAGCAATGACATTCAAACACTTCTCTCACAGACTTTCTGCAGCAAAATTGTTTTTTCAATTTATTCTGCTGCCCAGTGCATATATCTTTCTATATTTGTCTTTATATAATTAAAACAGGCTTTGCAGGGAATGTTTCTTTGGTTGCTATTGCACAGAAGATAGACAAATTACAGTAAGTCTGTACTGTATACCCAATATAACACCAAACTTTTTTTAAAATTTAGATATTATTTTATTATATTATTTTATTATTTTGTACTAAGATAATATTAGATTATTTTCCTTTTTCTAGAGGGCTGTGAGTGTGCCTAATTTTGGCATTAGAGTCAGTGGTAACCTTTTGTAAAAGCATGATGAGTCAAGAAATATTAGATTGCTAATAGTCCAAATGGATTAACTGTGTGAATATAATGTAAAATTCTTAGATTAAGGTAAATCTGTATGGTATCTGATAATGTGCTGTTTTACCATTAGTACTCTGTTTTCTGGTACTGTGATTGGTATAAAAATAGAATACTAAGTTATGTTCTGCTAGACAGACATGCACTTTTAAAAAATGAAAAGCAAAAACTCTGTTACAACTAAAGATATGGCCTGTTTTTTTCTACTAATATTGAAACAGGCAGTTTCATTGGTTAGTTTGTCCTTTGTCAGAGCTTTAAAACTGTTGCTCGTATTACATTGCAGCAGGTTCGAATTTTGCAAGCAAGGGAGTTTTGTTGAGCCCTTCACCTTCAAAAAGTGCCCTTGAGCTGAGCTTTCAGCTAATCTCTCTTGAAATTCAGCTCTGATTACATTTTGAGAGATTAGGAGCTGTTTGTGGTGTCTTTGGGAATGACAACACCAGGCTGTAGCAGGGGTGTAAGTGTGCTATTCTTGAGTGTGCTGCTGTCTCTCCTTGCTGAGATACCTTGGTTTTCTGAGCTTTGAATGTATATAAAAGTGGAAGGGATGCAGACCTTTGCTATCCCACCAAAGTGAGCAGATCTGCTTGCAGGACTAAGGACTGCACAGCCTGTTTTAGCAACCTTGCACAAACAAGGTTCAGTGATGCGACAATTCAGTCCATTAGACCTTTATCAATATCACCTTGCTGCTAAATTGTAAGCAATAATGTATTTATTCTTCATAAAAATGTTAATAAATTCCTCTTGCATTCGTTTAAGCACCAGCCAAATAGGTTTATGTTCTACAGTGACACTTAACATACCAAGGTAATTGTTTTACTGCAGTGTTTCTACACTCTGAGCAATCAGGTTTTCTTCTCCTTGTTCAGCATTTTGCTGCACTGAATGAACAGGATGTCACTGAAAAACTTGGGAACCTCTAGGGTGTTTTAAAAGACTTTAGATGGAGGAGCTTAAACTCACCTTTGTATCCTTTGATATCTGCTTGTTCTCTTTTCTTGCCTTGAAGCATGAACATTCATACTTTATTTACAGATCTCGACAGGCTTTGCCTTGTCAAATATTTTGAATTCCATAATGAGGTGTGTAATGTCTCTTATATAAGCTCTCATTTGTGCTCTCCTGGGATGCCTTGCTTTCGTGCTTAAATGGATTTGCCTGTGTTTACTCTACTCATCTTACTTTTTCCTGAGAAATTAAGGAAATAACTTTTGGCTTATGTTCTCCCACCATGTTGATATTCCCCTCCTTGAAAAAAAAAAAACAACAACCAAAATCAAATGAAACTCAAGCAATCACCCTGCTTCAGATCATCAGCTTGGTTTAGAACTAATGTCAGTTCCAAGAAGCAAGTGGGCTGAGTTGAAGGTGGATGAATGTCTCCAGCAGGAAGTGGGTGCGCTCATTTTTCCTGGCTGAGAACTTCATTAATACTGTGATGGACTGGATATACAATCTGAGCTACTTCTATTTATGGACTGGCTCTCCAATTCATGATTTATGAGTTTCCTCCCAGGCAAAGCTGCTCTGTTTGGTTCAATAAAGTCCTGTCAGGAGAACAATCAGGAGGATACTAATCTGAAGCTCAAATACCACGTCAGTTAACAGGCAGGGGTTTTGTACTGTGGAGTTCAGAATGTACTTGGCAGAATAAATGCAAATAAACCTTCTATCAATGAGAGAGCCTTGAAGCAGTAGATAGAGACATTTCAGTCCCTTTTCTAAATATGGTCTTAAAATAGTTTACACCAGATGCCATCTATGAATGACACTTTGTTATTCTCATGTTTTAGATAAAAATATTAGAACAGAACTTCACTTTCATAGCAAATATGTGGATATTTTGGAGACAGAAACAAACAATAATCTGTTCTACTTCTTTTTTTTTATGGTACAGAGAAGCAAACAAAGGAAGGTCGCTCCTCTGGAAGCTGATGATAGTTAGATGCACTTTTTAGGAGCCCCACCCTAAGTGTGGAACATTGGTAGTAATATACTGTGGGAAACTCCTTTTTTACTGGCAGGCAAAAAAATCTTAGATTTTTCATGTAATCATTGGTAGAATCCATGTGAAGTCATTTCCTTACAACACTGTGGGATAAAACATAAAATTGTGCTTGGGAAGCTGTGATGGGAACTGAAATCCAGGGATTATGGACGCACATTTGGGGCCGTGTCCCCTGGTGCATTGACTCTTGCTGCTGGGAGGAAACAACTGAGCCTTGGCAGCTCTTCTGGCAATATGTGCTGCATTTGGGTGAAGAGCTTCCTTTTCTGGGTTCATTTTCTAAATTATTTAAATTAAAATAAGTACTTCAGTGTTTCAGTCCATTAGAAGAAGTTGGCTTTGATGCAGTTACATTAAGGTCTGAACTAACAGTGCCAGAAACCATTTTCAACCACTTATGCTGAGTAGCATAGGCATAAAATACTAGTAAATATAAATCAGAGTATGTCACATTCATTTGAACATGAACACAGCTATATTAGCTTCAAGGCAGGAGAAAAGTAAGGCATGAATTTATTCCCTAGAACAAACCCACACGCATGAGGTTTGAAGTAACAGTCTCACTGGCCATGTGTGTACTGCTTTATCAGATTGCTCCAGGGGACAGACCCAGGAAGGCATCCCAAGATGGAGTTCACATCCACATTTGGGTATTTACCACACTTCCCACCTGCCCCAGATGTGTCCACACAAAGCAGCACTGAGTGTCCTTGGGATCCCCTATCCCGCAGTGCCTTAGGCACTGTCAGCAAGAGAGGTGCTATCTATGTGACCTACCATCAGCTCTGCCTAACCGGCCCCTCTTGCCTCTGTTTGTGCTTGCCAGTAGCAAAGACAGGTAAAGAGGCTTTTTTATTTGCCTGGACCTCTGGATTCCCAGCTGGTCCCACTGCTTCCCCAGAGCTTGCCTAGAGCTGGAAGCCAGCAAAGCCCTGCTGGCTGAGCCCCCAGGGGGTTCCCTGACGCCAGGACAGGCAGCAGGCTGTGCCTTCCCTCTCGCTCTGCTCATCTCAGGCTCACTCTCTCGCTGGACCTCAGCTGCAGCAGTGGTCCCCAGCACCCACACTTGGCAGCATAGATCCCTTGGGAGATGGGGAAGGCAAGACCCTTCCCCTGTGCCTGCTGCAACTGGATTTTTACAGCTTCCTCATGGAACTGAGTCATGAGCTAGATTGTGCGTTGCCAAGTGACAAACACTTTGGGCAGGACTCAGCCTGGGACACTAAAATTAGTCATCTAATGTATTTGTAGATGAGATTTCTGAGCTCTCATTATTGATGGTGAAGATCCAGTCTGCAAATCTCAAGGGAGGGATATTCAGCAGAGATGGTGGGGTCTGGAGGCTGAGTCTGCCCAGAATGAGGTAGACACTGGCCATTCAGTTGCCCTCTTACTAGCAGTGGTAAGTGGTAATTCTGAGATGCCTGAGGCTACCTTAGACATCAAGATGGGGCTTGCAGATGTGACACAGGACCTACAGGAGACATTAGGTCCTCTGGAGCAGCAGCTGGAGGCCAGCCAAAAAACTCCAGGGCATCTTAATGTCATCAGACACCAATGCTTTGCAGCTGAATCAAGGCTGATCTCTACTGACGACAGTAGGAACTTAGATGCCCAGCTCACAAATAAAGGTTTGTGCTTCAATTTAGATACCTCAACCTCTGACTGAATTCCACCTTTGTATCTGGCAAGAACCAGGAGCCATTTTTGCACTCTGAATAAATTTACGTCCATAATACACACACACACACACACACACACACACGTACGCATACACACACACATGTACACACACAATGTAAAACAAAGACAGTCCTCACAGCCAACTACCAAACCAGCCTCCACTTGACTTTTCTCTTTTCTGTCCTCAGGAATGCCCAAGGCATGAGGCTGCAGCCCTTTCCCTTCCAGCTTCCTTGGAAAGCTCCTGCCACCTCCTTTCTTCACAGGTGAGTGAACAACAGCTCCTTTCCACCCTCACCCTTGGTGCCTGGCTGGGGGAGTCTGACAGCCCTGGCCTCAGCCCCTCATGCCAGCACAGGACTATGAGAGAACATTTGTGCTGCCTCTGAGAGTCCAGGGTGTTGAAGAGGTGGCTCCTTTCATCACACCAAGAAAGACAGAGGCTCTGGCAATGGTCAGCACCAGGCACAAAACCTTCCAGTGAGGCTCTGCTACGAAATGGGAACTTCTGCTTTCCTCAGGTTGTGGCCTCTTGAAGGCCACGTGGTCTCTGTCAGCCATGGCCTTTGATGCAGACTCTGAACATAAAACATCACCTGCAATGCCTGGGGACAAGACCATGTGAGTACAGCACAAGTGCTGACATGAACATTCCTACTTAATGAACTTCAAAAAATTCTGTTTTCTGAGAAGATGACCACAGATCCTCTTTGTCAGTATGTGGTCTGGAGAAGAGTGTGACACCAGCTTATTATCTTGGAAACATTAACACAGTACTTCTTTGACTTAAGTATAGCTATTGACTAGATATCCCCCTGTAGACTCTATTTATGCATTTGTTAACAAAACAGTTGCTATAGCTGCACTGAATGGTCTGGGTATAAAATTTATTAATTCTGAGGATAAGCGTGTTCAGCAAAATGTGAAGTTGCACATGACCTTGCCAGTGTATGTTTGTCATAATTTGATAACTCCATTGTTTGATCCTCTGGCAGAAGCACCTGTATTTGTTATTACTTGTGTTAATTCTTATTATCACCACAGACATCCGTATCCATAGGTCCATATCTTATGTACAGCATACACTGAACCTACCACATTTGTCGGGGCAAAACCCCACCTTCTTAGCAATACACTGGTTGAATGTACACCCCCTACTCCTACTTACCCATTACCTTCTCAGCAAACAACTGATTGCTTTGTCAGTCCAGAGAGTATTCCAGTGCAAGAGACTCAATTATCACTCTTCAGAAATGTTCAGATATTACCTCCTGGATCTGAAGAGTATTGTGTTTTAGCAATATGAGCTACTGTCAAAGAGAAACACGCAGAAATGCTTTTGTTTGGGCCTTCACTAACAGAAGTAATAGAACTTCAGAAAATTAAACAGTCTCGGTAAAATTAAGACTGTAAGCAAAAGAGGACTGAAGGTGGCACTGTAGGAACAGATAATCTCCTTTTTAGAAAAGAGTGATGGTAAATGCTTGCTTACTCTTTCTCTTTGAAACAAGAAAAAGAAAAAAAAGAGAAAGGAAAAGAAAAAGAAAAAGGAAAAAGGAAAAAAAAGATAAGGTTGTAAGCCATGAACCTTATTTTCCCATATATTTTCTCTCATTCTGCTATTCATCCTCCTTCCTCAGAGTGGGAGAGGAGGAGAGCACCAGGGCATTCCTTGTCCTTTCCAGCAGTGCAGACACACATCTGCCCACTGTGAGCAGACTGTCCACACCACGGGCATGGCAGTCAGCTGGATGTGGGAAAGTCCAGCCAGTTTGATACCAGGCTGAGGAGCCATCAACTACAGCACTTTTCTCTCCCAGATGGGTCTGGCCTATGACAGGATATTTTCTTTCCACAGATCTACCCCTAACGCTCACTAGAAGGGCACAGAGAGAGACACATCTAAACCAACCAGTTTTTACACAAAATGCTGAGGGTTATTACTCGGCCCTGCAACTCTTAATTCCAGTCAAACCTTCGGACTATCTTTGCCTAAACTAGTCCTCCATCCTTTCCTTTGCCTCTTTGTTCTCCCTCTGCTGTAGGTGGTGGCCCTGCTGGCCTCCAGGCAGAAAGACTTTCCAAGAGCAGCTCCTTCATCCCATGTGAAGTCATGGTTATGTTGCAGAGAGGTTTATGGTTTCAGAAACTATGGCCTAGAGCTCCAGAGGTGTCCAGCACCCGCTTTGGGGACACACAGCAATATCCTGAATGTCTGCACAGCCCTGTATACCACTTAACTGCAGAGTAAAGGCTTAATTTTGCAAATATTGCAGGCCAGATGCACACATTTCAGAAGGAACCTTGTGGGTTACAGCCAGCATCTGCATCTACCCTAGTGCTGTTTCACTGTACTCGAAAGCTTTTTAAGACAAGGGTCTGCCTTTGCACTCAGCCACAAGAACCAGACTCATGTTGGGAAGCAGCAATGTGACTTGATCTGGGAATCAGCTCCAGCAGTGAGAGCACAGGCGTGGGTTTCAGATTTTGTTAGGATTTGGTGCAGTTAGTGTCTATTTCTACTTTGTTTTGAACCTTGTCTGAAGGTTCAGGCTTTTCTGGTCACAACTTTGCTCCTATAATTCAGCAAATTAGTGTGGGATTTATTGTCTGGTTTTGTTTTCATGGGAAGGACAAATCATTTGTCATTGTAGGCATAAGTAGGCATGGAGGCTTTGAAAATCAGAAAAGGGACCTTGAAGTGGGCTCTGCATCAGGAGCAGGGTGCTGGGCAGTGCCCCAGTGTGCAGTGCACCAAAATGAGATCTTCAACCAACAGCAGCTCCAGCACCAGTGAGCTGGCAGACAACAAAAAAGTACAGCAAACCTGAGTGTGTGCGCATACACACATAGCATAGTGGAAGTTCAAGAAAACAATAGCATACAAAACAAGAACAGCATATGTTATTTGTTATCAAGATACTACTGAAGAGATGAGAGTTTTTAGATGTGTATGCTGGAAGCCAAAAAATACAGTCACTGTGTGGAGGATATATGGTTTTCCTGCATGCTGCTTTGGTGTGCAGCCCAGGTCACCCCGTGCCTGCCTCTGTGGATCTGGGGACAGCCAGTGACATCCCCAGCAAGGACTGTTGGAGAGCTTTCACAAACATGAGAGCTATGAAAGGCATTTAAGAGCTAGTAAAAACAAGTATCATGGGGAACTTGTTATTTCGTGTAGCAAGTTGCTACATCTTGTAGTTTATTACCTGTTGTAACAGGTTTGCACAAGGTCTGCAATTGCCTCCCATGACGTTACTACAAGGTTTGTACCATGGAAGTTAAGCTCTGTTGCATTTTGCGAGTGCTAAATTTCACTCTAAAGGAAAAATGCCAAGGAATGGCTTTGTCAGGGTAAATAAAGCAATGTGGATAGCCCAGCATCCCTAAAGGAAGAGTCATTCCTACCTTCTTGCCTCTAACCTCTTCTGTGGAGCAGGGTGCTGTGTTCAGAGCCGTCTGGGGTATCTTTGGGCAAGGTCTTTGTTCCAGGACCCAGAGTACATGAACATGCTGTCTCTGAGCCTGGGGGATGAAGTGGGTGTGCACTGTGAGGACAACTCAGGTAGAAAGTGGGGTGTTGTCCCCAGAGGGCAACTTGCAAAGCACTTGTGAAGATTTTGAAGGTGTATCTGATTTAATAGACTGATGCCTCCAACTGAGGGGTCTGTTGTAAGGGAGGGGTGTTATTCTGTGTGTTTCCTTCATGTTGCCATTGCTGCTCTCTGAACGTCTTTCTCTGTAGGAGGGAAAAGACGAGATCCTTCCATTATTTTAGTAGGACAGGCAGAGTTTTTCTTCTTCAATGGCCAGAGGTGTGTTGGTGTGTGCTCCAGGGAGCTTCCCTTTCCCAAGGAAACATCCAGTTGAGGTCTTGCAGCCTGATGCAGGTTTTAGGGCCCTCAGCTTAATCTCTGCTTCTGACACAACAGTGCCCGAGGTCTGAATGTGCCTGGTCAAACAGGAAAGATGAACAAAACAAGCACATGCTGTAGCTTTCTAGAGATGCCAAGGAAGACTGTGTAGGTGGGAATCTGGTATCAGCCTGGATATTGTGCCCTTGGAGACTTCTCTCTTCCAGTAGTTCTCAGTTATAGCCCTGATGATCATGTGGGTACCAAAATCTTCCTCAGTGAGCCACCACATGAAAGCATGCTTATTGTCCAAGAGTATTTTAACTGTCCAGGTTACAGCTTCTGTGAGAGTGTTTTATTTGCATGGGAAATGTGAGGATGGTTGTGAGGAGATACTCGTTGTGGCTCGTACCCTGTCTTGCCTCGTGTAAGAAATGGGAGATTTGCACGCAACACTAAATGTATTTGAGTTATGAGAAAATAGAAATTCTTTCTATGTCCCTCTCTCACTCTCTCTGACACCCTCCTATTTAACAAGTCCCATTATCTGCAATAGGAGGCAATTCATATGTCAGTGGTAGGATAATGGCTGGCTGTAAGGTAGCAGATAACATAATCTGCCTCTTGAAGTTCTACAGAAACTGTCCTTTCTATTTATTTTACTTGACCTGGAAAGAGCAAAGTGCCATTAAGCCAGCAGGTTTGATTGATTGCAGATATATATCTATACCCAGGAGTCTCGCCTATCAGTAAGTTACTTTCAAGTAAGGATAGGTTTGATTTGCAAGCTTTGTCCTTAATCTTAACCAATGTGTAATGGAAAGCTAAACCTCAAGTCATAAGGTGCTGCTATAAATAAAGGCAATCACTATGAAACAAAACAAGTTATTTGTTCAGATGGTCTGTTAAAATAAATTAAAATATAGTAATGTGATAACGCTGTTCTTTAGATGCATTTGAAAATCTTCTATCACTCTCTGTCACTTGGTAACTTCATTCAGTAGCAATTGATTTTAAGAAGGAGAAAAATACAAATTATTCTTTTGGAAGTTGCTCTCCCACACATTCACAAGCAACATCTGTCTTTAAGAGCTATCACACGTCTGAGGCTATGACAGCTCTGCTCTCTCAAGTGAGTATTTATCACTAGCCTGGGGAACTTGATGATTTGTAGAAAATTTTGAAGCATTACAATTATGAGACAGCTTGTATCAGTCTTTAAATTGTGAGTGTGCATTCTGGTCATGGATTGAGCAGTGGTGTATTTTTTGCTTTCATTTTGAGCCACCTAGTGGTAATATAAATGAGATACGATTTCTGTACGGAAGAGCTGTGAACCTTTCTCAGCAACTATTTCTAATTTAATGGGACTAAGATCTGTAAAGTGAATTGAAGCCTCAATATTTTGTCCCTTTTGCTAAAGAACTTTTTTTTTGTTAGAAATACAGTAAAACTTTCAGTGCTGTCTAATAACAAGGAGTTAAAACATTCCCTCAGATTTTTCCTGTCAATGGGCTGCTCCAGGACTCTGCCGAAGTTGTTTCCAGCCACATTCAGCTCTGGGAGCCTTTCTGGGAACTTTCCAACTCACCAGGTGTTCAAGTGGTGCTTGGCAGGTGTGGAAGAAGGGTGCATTTAGTGCCTCCCTCACCTCAGCCCATTGACTCTTTTGCACTGGAGACACAAGCCTGGGTGGAGAGTCAGGCAACCTTGGGCCATACCACTTTCTGGCCCTTAGCCAGACCTGGTTTGAGATGATTCCCCAAAATATTCTTTGATTGGTGTCAGAATTATGAATGGAAATCCCTGAGCTTTGCCTTGTGTCTTCAGCACTTGCTGCTAGCTTTCATTCTCCAGAGCACTTTTATCCAGTATATCCTAATATTAAAATCTGAAATTAAAAACAGTGTTTTCTAAAATTGAGCAATCCAAATATTAACCACATAGCTGAACTAGAATTTGCAGGGAGCGTTATATATTCATATATCCATGACAGAGCTGAATTTTCTAGGCCTGTTGTCTGAATGATAATCAATCACATGTCCTTTAGCACTCAAAGAACCAAAGTTAATTACAGACCTGCTCAGTGGTCTATGAGATACACTCAGCACCTCAGATATACTGTAGCTAATTTTAGGGTTTCCTAAATGGGAACTGTAGATCAAAGTGTCTTTCATTTTGTCTGTGTGCTCATAATGGTCTCAAGAGCATCCACATCACTAAATCCTTATTGCTAATCTTGCAGGTTAGGAACCACAGTCACCTTTCTTTTCTGTGCTGAATTCTTGGAGCTTTTCTAGTCTTTGGCTATTCCCTGATGCCATGTTGCATACATTTTCCTTCATTTTCATATATCACTCAGTTCCCTAAATATAACTTCTAGATGCTCAGACTATGTAACATTCCAGAAAAACCCCTAAATATTACATCCTATATTCTCAGTTGTATTACTGAAATATGCTTTCAGAGCAATCTTAAAAAATAAATAAAATAGTTCATCCTCTGTTTCTAATATACAGTCTACAAAAGCAGAGCTCTTCGTTGGAGAGAAGAAAAAAAATTTAAATATTATATCTTTAGTGCTTCCTAAAGGTTAACAGGTTCAAATAATCCCCCAAGCATTAGCAAAGAGAACATGCTTTGCCTTCCCCATAGGAAAGTTAGACTTCCCCACCCATTTAGCATTTGTAATTTCTGTGTGATACCTCAAGATTCTGGTATGTCATGTTTCTATTTAATTTCCCCCTAAATTGGGTACCGGAAGCACCAGGCCTATTAAACTGAAAGATAGTTACAGGCAGAGTACGGAGACAGGTGCTCGTTAATTCTTGTTCATTCTGAAAAAAACATGTAGAAAGGATTATAAGAATTCCTTGTAAAGTAGGAGAGGAAGGAAATGTCAGCTGGGGCAGGGAAACCACAGGAACAGCCCAGATGGCAAGAGAAATTCAGCCAGATGTTTGTTATCGTGTTAAATGCAGTGAAGCCAGACGCCAGGTCGAGGATGAGCCGGGACAGGGAGAGGGATTTTCTCTCTTCTGCGGAAGGGCTGCGTCCAGAAAAAGATGCATCATTTCCAGATTACTGCCTGTGTGGTCTAAAAAGAAGCTCGGCGCTTACCGTGCTGCCTGTTTTCGGGGTCGGAGCGAGACAGCTGGGCTCCAGCTGCCGGCTCCGCCGACAGGGAGCGATGGAGGCAGCGCTGGGGACGAGCGCGGGCGGTGCCAGCCGCTGCCGCGGTGTGCTTCCCTCGGACACCGCTCCCAGCCCCGAGAGGGAAGCCAGGCAGCTGCCGCGGCCCCAGATGAGCTGTGCCTGGGGCCGGGGGGCTACAGCCCACCCGTCTGGGTGGAGTGTTGACCCTGCCCTCCGCCGCTCCTGGGAGCTTTCCGGCTTTGCAGGGAGGATGAGAGAGGGAGGGAGAGCTGGGCATGAGAACTGGCACCCTGGCTGCTCCCCTGAAGGAGTTGTGGAGACCACTCCCTGCTCCAGTCCATGTGGAAATACTGACTGTGAAACAGCAAACCCCAAATTGCTGTCAGTTAGACCCAGAGAGGAATTTAGGAAGGTCGTTCAGACAAAAATCACAAGAATACACAGGCTATCTAAATGACTGAGGACAAGTTCCATTGATTTTCAGTGCTTGTAAGACAAGGCAGTATTTCTTTAAAACTGGACTTTATCTCCTGCCAGGGTTGGTTTGCTCAGAGGAGATGGGAATTCCTCAATAAGCCTCAGGGGCAAGCAGTGGGATGGAAACACACTGCCTCCCTGGAAAGGAGGTTCTGGAGTCTGCAGCCATCACAGGTCCCAAGGCAGAGCAATGTCAGAGGTGGTTCCATCTGGCACAACTTTGGGGTAAACTCTGCCTTTTTCTGACCAGAGAAGGTGGGGGTGTGTGTGTAGAGATGTGTGCAATGAACTTGGGCAGGCAGTTACCACTGCAGAGGAAAATAGGTTGGGGGGAAAGATAATCTGTCACCTGGCCTCTTTACACACCATGGGTGTCCGTGCAGGGGACCCTGTGCAAGAACATTTTTTGGGCACCTCCTGATTTCTTTCCAGGCATTTCCCTGGGGAAGGACTGGCAGTGGTTTTAGATAAGCCCTGCTCAATGGATACATACCAAAATGACTGGAGCTTTACACCCCTTCTCCAGCCACCTCCTCCCTGCTGTCCAGGTGTCCCTGGCTGCTCTGCACTGGAGGCAGCAGTGTAGTCTGGTGCCCAGGCTGGCACAGATGCTGGGAGAGCCCTGGCATGACTGGTGGGTGAGGAGATCCATGTAGGACCCACACTGCTACTGCCAGCAGCTCCTGGAAAACTTTCCAAGCTGTCTTCCCTGCCTCTCCATAGACACAGGGAGAGCTGTATCCACAGTTTTTGTGGCACCACAAAAACTCACTGCAGGGCACGTTTTTGGCTCCCATCAGGCAGCTGAGAGGCATAAAAAACAAGGGTAGAAAGGAGCAATAGCTGGAATATCAGAACAGAAAGTGCTAGAGTGGGTCGGCCTGCTCAAGAAAACGGTGTGCTAACAGAAACAGCTTAGCAAAGGATGGACAGTTTGAGATAAAACTGTTGAATTGACATATCTGCTGGTCCACAGAGATCTGCATGTTCTTTAGCTGTGTTACTCCACCACAAAGCCTGTCTTGTGGCAGAGTTGTTGCTGCTGTGCCAGTCTGATGCAGGGAACAGTTTGTGGACTTGTGCTGGTAACTGCAGGGCACTAGCCCTGGGCTTGCCAGCTTTGCCATTTCAGCAGTCCTTCAGACCCATATGCATGTGCAGGGCACAAAAAGGTCATTTCCACCTTGGGAGCCCATGAAATTAGTCAGGCAGCATGCAGGTATGCTCAAAACTTTTAGATGCAACAAAACTGCTGGACTGTAGCCACCAAGTAACTTCCATTTGGTCATGGAGAGAGCTGCAAAAACCCTTCAAATATGTCTAGACAAGGAATAAAGTTTAAAGTTATTCCCGCCAAAGACTTCTACAGACTCTCAGGTATGTATGTATTCATCAATCCAAAAAAAACTTCAGATGACAGTACATTGCTCGGAGCTCATGTTCAGTTGCACACAATGTTGCCTGAAGAGCAATTATTTTCCTGAGAATATTAATGCATAACACAAGCCACCATTCTTATTTTTAGGTGTATAATTTTGCTTTGGCCATTTTCAGAATCTGTGTTGTCTGGTACCACCTCTCTCTGCATTACTGACATGTCCCCATTCTTTACTACTCACCGATTTCTCTCAGCTGCAGGATAAACTTTACATTTTCTTCCCAGTTACTGATGATAGTGTATAGCAGTTTCTTGACAAGAGGGAAGGAGCTGTCATGCCAGTCTGTCAGGTCCCTGTTTATTAACTGCAGCAGCCAAAAGCCCACATCGCTGTAGAGAGGCTGCCTGGCCTTCCCAGCACTGTTACAGCAACAATACCCACTGTAACCCTTTTCTTCTCACCCACTTTGATTTCCCTGCAAAACATTGATAATGATGTCTTCAACTCCTAGTCATGTTCTCAGCAAAGTTATTCTGCTTAAAAAAAAAAGGAATTGCAATTGTTTAAAGGGGGATTAATTTCATAAAAAGAATCCACACTTTTCTGAACTGCATCTAAAAAACAAAGAGAAAGAAACAAAATAATGTGCAGCTAGTTAAGAAAGAACTTTTAGACTTTATTTTGTTGGGAAATGTTTTAGTGTTGCTAGTCATGGTTAGACAATAGGGGCATGACCTGAACATCCTAGAAAAATACCAGCTGCTCTGAAAGAAAAAAATTACAAACATATGGTGAAACCAGTATCACTGAAGCATTTAACTTGACAAATTTCAGATAAGTTAATTCTGGTGGTAATGTTGTTTCTTCCGGGAACATTTATTTATTTGCACACTGTTTTTCTAAGTGAGTTACATCCAGGCTTTTTTGACTAAGGTTCACTGTCTCTGGGGAATGCCATTCAATTTAATGTTGCTCAGAGTGGTCTCCAAACGTAGTGCTCCAACTGTTTTTTGAACAGCACAGTTGTGTCTCTCTTCAACCCAGCCCTCCCTCTGCTACTAACTGCCTCAATTTCCAGACTACACCACAATCTTACTTACTTTCAGAAAGAACTTCTTCTCCCCTTGAACACTTTTGTTTGTTTGTTTTACTGTTTTCTTCTCTGGGATATACTTATTTCCCTTAAATCAGCCTTCTACTTCATTCTCCATGCAGATATCTTGAGTTGGCTTTGCCATTGTGTGCCTTTCTCTCAACTCTGCCTGATGGGCTGTGAGTTGCTCTACCCAGACCTGTGCCAGCTGTTGCTCTCTTGAAATCTTTAACCATGTCCAAATCACCACATGACTTGACTATTGCAATTTTCATTTCTGGTTCCCCTAAATCTTTCCTGTCTTACCTCTGATATTTCTGGGATGCTGCAGCCAGGCTTTTCTTGGTCCTTGAACGATGCTACTTCAGGATTGTCCATGACTCTTGGTGTATTGTTTTGCCCAATATATAAAATCAGATAAATTTTTTGGGCTTTCATATTTTCTACTGTAGATTCATGGCTGTCTGTTGATGGAACCTGTACAAAATTAGTCACCAACTACTTACTGTATTGGGAACTAAAAGCTGGATTTAGGCTGCACTGTTAGAGGCAATACTGTTCCCTCCACGTCTGGAGGACTTTATATTGCCCTGTTTCTTGTGATCTGCCCTAGCCAAAGTTACTTTTATCCAACCTGCTCCATCAGCACAGGCAATTCCCTTCTTCTGGGAACAAAGCCTGCCTCACAAGCCAGTTTGCTCCTGTCCCTGCTTGTAAATTTCACATGGTCACCTGCATGAGAAACTGCTTTTTAAGTCTGATACATAGTTCTCTGCATATCTGCCCAGCACAGGGGTACATTTGCCCTCCCCTGTACAGGGACGTGTTGACTACCTTTTGATTTTCTTAAGTCAGTGATTGAGATACTGAGTCCATCTATAACACTGATTTTTTTTTTGACTTGTCTCCTTTCAAAATTTCACTTTCAATATAAAAGGATATTTTCTATTCCTTTACTGCCAAACACATTATTAAGTTACATAAAAATGAGACAGAAATTGGAGGACTATGGGTAAGAAAGATAGCATAGATCCATAATTGTGCATATATATATAAAAAATATGCCAGTATAAGAAAGAGCAGAAGTATAAGAGGAGAAGTTTCTTCATTGCAGTTTTTTATACTGGATAGTCCAAAACTGGGGTGTGGGGAGAAAACACAAGAAATGTATGAGATGAGTGGGAGACGAGAGGCAAAGATGTGAGAAACAGTGGTCCAGAGAAGGCTGGATGGTAACTTTAAATCCCTTTTAGCCTGCACAACCCCTGTGCAGGTCTACATGTGATGGTGAAGAGAGGTGGCAGCCAGCCCCTGAGCTGGGGTGTGATGCTGGCACTGGGCTGTTACAGGCCTCTGGGGTTTCTGAATGAAAACAAGAAGTTTAGCCAGTGTCTACCATAAACCTCCCTAATCTCAAACTATTTCTTTCAGCATATGGAGTGCATTAAAAGAGTATAAAACCATTCTCAGCGGAGGTTTACTGTGTATTATACAAAAATTGAATTGTTGTAATAGCAACTGCAGTTGACTACCACCTCTAAAGATGTGGCATAAATCTGACTTTTAGTGCCCCATGTAGTAAACACTTAGTGGGTAACGTTCCACAGTCTGCACAAACAATGTTACAGAGCACAGCCTCTCTGCTAAAACAAACACACTGCCACCAATCTACATTGGAAAACAGAAAGGCCACACCAATTTAGCAAAAATGTGTATTAAACAAAGCAGACCATTATTAGACATATAAATCTAAGCTGTTGTGAGATGTCTCAGCTACAGCAGCATCATAAAATGATCCTAATAGCCTATACAACCATTTAGCTTCATTTAAAAATACACGTTCCTTTGACATGTATGGGAGTTGTATACCGGTACTGTAATTACCTTAATCTGGCAATTGCCGTAAATAATTCTCCTTTTCAAGGATTTGAAGGTGCTCTGAGTAGTTCCTCTACTTTGTTCTTACTATGGTATTTTTCTAGTTGTTCAAGGCAATTATTTAGAATTTAAATGTGCCCAGTGAATCTGCTACGTAAATGCAACTTATTGTATATAAATTATTAACTGTGTCTAAAAGAGGAGAAGTAGAAAAAAATAAAGACCCAGCATATGATTGTGGTCATATCTTATGTAGCATCTACATATATATCTTTTTGTCTTTACAAATTTCATGTCATTTTCCCGCATAAAAAGAAGTACAAGATATCCTGATTCTTCTTGTATTCAGTCACATGCTTTTAACTTGTGATTTCTGCTAGAAAAATATGAATAAAATCAGCTTCTTTGAATTGACAAAAGGTATATATAGAGAAATATTTTTCTTAACAGTCTGATGAATGAAAAGATGAAATATCACTGAACGGTAGAAAAAAATGTTGACACACCTAACAATTTTTTTTAATCCAGCAACAACTAAAAATTGCATTAATGGAATAATAAGGTAAAATAAATAAAAAATGCGACAGGGAAGACCTGCTTTAACATAATTAAGAATCTTGCCGTTTCATATCTGCAATATTAGAAATACTATACATTGCATATATATGTGGTGATTCTGCAGGCTATGAAAACAGTGACTCCTCTGCTATTTATAATCCATAAACTGTAAAAATCAAGTCATTCTCATTTCACAGGTGAGAAGTAGTATTCAGTAGTTCAGTATTTCAATACCTGAAGTTGTGACCCCTTGAAAAAAAATGGAGGAACATTACAAGGGATGAGCTCATGAAGAGGTGCCCGAATGAATGAATGAATGAATGAATTCAGAGCTCCCACGAACAAAGGAATCTTCCAAGTATAGACCTGAGTCATGGGTAGGAGGATCCAACCTACAAAGATAAAAGTGAACATCACAATTCTTTGCAATTATGACAATGATTTGAGCCAATATTAGCAATAATAGAAGGCATTATAAGAAATAATCCTTACTACTGTAAGGGTGACACCATTCTAGAGCTGTACGATACACCACTACATACTACGACGTTCTCGCATTCCAATACCTGTAAGAAGTTTCTGAGGATGCTCAACCTGAGCCAGCTTCTAGGAGCTTAATCAGAGCTAGGCAAATCTGAGAAAAATTAGCCATTGGAATTGTTCCTCTTCTAAAACATAACATACATAAAAAACGCGCTATAATAATAAAATCCCCACCAAGCACGAGGAATGATGAATAGGAAGTTGTATAGCGTTGTATAAAAGCTGTGTCTGAACTCGCCAACTGAGTGTGCCCAGGATGCTACCTGGACCCAGAGGTCAGCTGGCCCACCTCTACTAAATTCCTTCAGGCCTTGGGGTAAGGTGTCACATCTGATGGGAAGGAACCCAGGCTGTGCTAACTCCCAAAATGTGTCTAGGAATGGTTTGAGAGCGCAGGAGGTGGCACAGGCCAGCCTTGTGTTGGAGGCAACTCTGACAGCTCTGGTGCCTGGGGATGCTCCTTTGAACTGTTTAATTTGCTAGTATTGGCACAACGAGAGAGACAGTCCTAAAATAATAGCTGAGTATGTGTGTGTATGAGAATTGTACCACAGTCGAAGTCTTACATTTGTATTGTCTTTCTAAGTGTGTATGTTTAAATCCTGCAGTCATTCCCTTGAACCACAGTCCCCAAGAACCCGGTCCTACAGACAGGGAGAGTGAATCTCTGGAGAGCAATTAAGTGAGCAAGTACTTGTGGTGAACAAAAAAGCAACTGTCAGCAGGATTAATATCCAGGCACCTCTGCTCCTGCCCACAGCCTGCCTGCCTGGCACTGCTCCCGTGTGCCTGCCTCGGCTTACCTTGCTGCTGCTGCTGCTGCTGCTGCCGCTGCTGCTGCTGCTGCCACCTTCCCCACAGTCCCAGGGCCTCTCTGAGCAGTGAGTTGCATCTCCCACCACCCAAGCTCTCTCTCTGTTTGGCTCCTGCTCTCCTGAACTCCCAGTTACTCCTCTTTCACCAGCTGGTCACATCCTCTTTTTGCTGCTAACTGCTTTTCCCTCTGGCTCAGGCTGCTTCCATTTGGGCAGCCAGTATCTTTTTCTCCTCTAGCATCAAGCCTCAGCTTTCCCAGGAAACTGGTTCCTCTCTTTTTCCTTCCTCTGGCCTTTGAGTAATCTCCACTACAGCACCAAGCCCAGAACACCCATGAAAGACAAATCTGCCTTGGCTGGGTGTCCTGGAGGCTCTGAGTCATGCTGAGGGGACAGTGCCCTCCTCCCAGTCATTGGAGCAGTTTGAGCAAGATCAGAGAAAAGTGAATTCTTGGAAACTGTGCTGTGAGGATAGAAGTCTCCACCCAACAAGAACAAACTGCATTCTTCCCAGAAATTAAAAAAAACCAGCAAGAACTGGTGAGATTTAGCAAAGGCCAAAAAAACCCCGCAGCTCAGAAGCAGGAACCATCCATTGTGTCAAAACATGGCAGCACCAGATTTGTCTCTTCAGCCATCAGAAATTTTAACTCTGGCAAAACAACATATTTTTCCAAATCTGGCATCCTGAAATGATAGAAACATTTAGGCAGCAACACTCAAACCAGACAGTCCCAGTAATCAATACTGCCTGAAGCAAAAACCCAACATAGAAATATCTTAACTATATAGACACGCACTAGAAGAAGCCAAAAATAGGATATATTGAACTGCCAACCCCACTTCTCATACCAAACCATGCTCATAATGTAGGTAATATGGATTACCAGAGCCAGCCCAGTTTGACACTGTGTGGCTCAACACTTTTGAGCACACTCAATACATTTGAAATATTTATGCAAATGATGGGTACTCACATAATAAAGTTATCTTGACTTTTTTTAGATGTTTCTCCCATTTCAATACTGTCACATAGCCTAAAGCCATTGAAATGATTGACTAGCAAAATGTGCTAATAACTTTGATTATCTTCATTTATTTGCATATAATTCTTTGCTAATTTCTCTGCAGTAATTAGGACTGTGGCACATTGCTGACATGACTTTTTACAACTAGAATGTGTTAAGTAATATTCAAACCTGTTTTGTGATTTCCAACTGATGTTTTCAATAAAGAAAAATCACCTTCAGGAAAGATATTTCTGAAATGAATATGTATTTCTAGATTTTAAGCAATCATTAGAGGCAGATTTTGCTATCAATGTAGATGTTAGAAATCCAGAAGACATTTCTCTTGAGGCTGCAGCTCAGTCAAGATAGATCACTGTTGCCAGTCAGGTGGGAGTTGTTGCCTGGGAAATATGGAAATGACCCAATGTTCTGCACTCAAAGCCCCAAACTGGTTGGAAGAAAATACTGACAGAAAGAAATGCACTCTTGTAGTATGCCAAAAACTAAATTTCAGTTTGTCATTCCACCTGTGGCATTTAAGTAAATCTACTGACGTTGATAAATTACTTACTAATTTTACATATTGCGTTTTGGTCAGCAATTCTTCCTACCAAATCTTTGATCCTCTTTGGGCGCTACTTACAATCATGCTACTTATAAAAGTATTTAAATTCCTTTTTTTTTCTTCCTGTCACCACTTTAAATTGCATCTGTACAGTGCATTACTGGGCACTAGGCACTGAGATATTATATAGAGATAACCTGGATCTTAGAGTCTATTCTTATCTCTTATTAACATCAAGTTAGCATACAATTCACGACCTGGTTTTGTGCCTATGTCCCTGCAAGACAAAAGAATAAAAGTGAAGGAAAAAAAATCTGTGTCCTGAAAATCACGACTGGACAAATGTAAACTTTCCTGAGTGCTTTGCCAGCCACATGACAATTTTAAATAGAAGAAAGTGAACAGGTGAAGAAAGCGTCAAAGTCAGCATTAATGCTGCTGCCTAAACAGTTTAGCTGTCTTTGCTCCATTTCTTCCACAGCTATTGCTGACTGTGATTACAGACAAGTAGAACAAGGATGGAGGTCATCAAAACAAGAAATGCCTTAATAATTAAGGGCTCAATACATTTCAAAAATGCACCTTCTTCTGTATCTGCTGCCAAACAGCTGTGGATCTGTGATATCTTGTAAAAATAAATTAAGAAGCCTGAAAGGCTCTGTTTGTGATCTAAATGTGGAACTGGAGATGCAGAATGAGGATGAAACTACTAATTACTCTCTCCAGGCTCATACTTGCAATATAATCAAATCTGTCTAACGGGGCGATCAGCACTTAATCAATTGAAGTGGGATATAACCTTGCACTTCATGTTAACATGAAGCTAGAACTAAAAAAAGCCCTGTCATTGTTACAAGCATATTTTCAAGGCAGAGAAGTAGCAGGCTTTGCTCTCCAAAATAAGCCTTTCAACATTTAATTACCTATAGTAGGCTGCACACGTTTGTTAGTGTCTGTGCAGAGCTAACAGCTGAGCCTGCTGATGCCAGCAAGCCCTTCCTCTGCTGCCCTGAGAATGGTTTGCTATAGGAATACCTTGTTCCAGCACACTTCTCTGTTGGTAAAATGCTAAGTGCTCTCCTTGTTTTAATGCAAGATGACTTATTAAGTAAAGAGGCAAAGCATTTTGCATTTTCCACATTGTCATAGCTTATAGCCTGAAGAAAATGTTAATCATGGAAAAGTTGTAGCTGTTTGGTTTTTGGTGGGTTTTGGGGTTTTTTTTAATGTTTGGAAATTTTTTGGTTTTATTTTTGCTTTTGTTTGGCTTTGTTTTGTTATTTTTTCCCCCTTTTTAACTGAGACTGTTCTTATAGTTGAAAACCTCAGTAAAATGGCTTCTCTGTCTGTCACAGCAGTAGCTGGCAGCTCAAGAGGCAGGTTTCCCACAAAGATTCACTTGTCCTTTAATTGCAGGGAAGTGAAATAACACCAGTCTGGCTTTTTTTATGACTTCTACTTCTGAATTAAACAGGGAAATACAAGGACATGACAAAGATCTCAGCTTTCAGAATCTGTAACACTTTGATTAGGCAATAGAGTGAAGATTCTGTGTCAGCTCTTATTTAGTTAGATATGCTTTTGCTGCCCTCACAACAGGTCTTCCTATTCAATGTCCATTTCTGGGCATGGAGAGCAGCACTGTGGAAAGGGACCTGGGGGTCCTGGTCCATGGCAAGTTGAACACGAGTCAGCAGTGCCCTGGCAGCCAGGAGGGCCAAGTGTGTCCTGAGGGGCATCAGGGACAGCATTGCCAGCCGGGCAAGGGAGGGATTGTCCCGTTCTGCTCTGCACTGGGGCGGCCTCACCTCGAGTGCTGGGGGCAGTTCTGGGTGCCACAACATAAGAAATACATTAAACCATTAAAGAGCATCCAAAGGAGGACCATGAGCATAGTGAAGGATCTGGAGGGGAAGCTGTATGGGGAGAGGCTGAGGTCGCTTGGTCTGTTCAGCCTGGAGAAGAGGAGACTGAGGGGAGACCTCATTGTGGTCTTCAACAACCTCATAAGGAGAAGAGGAGGGGCAGATGCAGATCTCTTCACTCTTGTGATCAGTGACAGGACTTAAGGAAATGGCACAAAGCTGAGTCAGAGGAGGTTTAACTTGGATATCAGGAAAAGGTTTTTCACCCAGAGGGTGGTTGATCGATGGAATAGGCTCCCCAGGGAAGTGGTCACAGCATCAAGCCTGACAGAGGTCAAAAAAGGTTTGGGCACTCTCAGGCACATGGTGTGATTCTTGGAATTGTCCTGCACAAGGCCAGGAGTTGGACCCAATGATCCTGATGGGTCCCTTCCAACTCAGCACATTCTATGATTCTGTGATTCTATGATTCTATGTTCCTTTCCAATCAGCATTTGAGATAGTTGAAATACTGACAAAAACCATTTTGTTTTTGTCTGTTGTTTCATTTTCTAAAACTGTTTAACTCCCAAACTTTGATTGGAAATGCTAAAACAAAGAAAAGTATTTTTCATAACAATGCCCCGTTCTGAAATTTCTGAAATAAAGCTTAAGGATCATGCTCTCCCTAAAGAGGATGATGACATGACTGTTTTGCTTAAAGACAGAAAGAGAAATCAGTTTGGGGCTCCAGGAGTTTTCTAGTAGGCCTCCTGGCCTGATGTTCACCAGCCCCCATTGTCGCGGCAGGTGGAGATGGTGAGGGGTACCGCAATCTTCTGAAAGCATCTCCAACCCGGAGCCATTCGGTGGCC
>VWZW01004266.1:877631-902409 GCA_013397115.1 Edolisoma coerulescens | reverse complement strand
GGCAGGGACATATAAGGAAGAAAGGGGCAGGGAAGCCAAAAGTCCAGCTGGGTGAACAGAACCAGGGTACATGAGCATAATGATGCAAAGACCCTTAGAAGAAGCCATTTCATTCTCTCTACCTTTCTAAGGGGATGTCATAGGCTACCACACCCATTGCTCAAGACAACTGTGGTGTCAACAACTTGTTTCCCTCTCCTGAGTGCTTGACTTTTCTTCATTTTGTCTCCAGAAATCAACCACCCTGGACCCGACTCTTGTCTCAATAAACTCTGGAGAA
This sequence comes from Edolisoma coerulescens, assembly GCA_013397115.1. NCBI lineage: Eukaryota > Metazoa > Chordata > Aves > Passeriformes > Campephagidae > Edolisoma > Edolisoma coerulescens. The sequence continues at coordinate 902,129 of VWZW01004266.1, read as the reverse complement.
TAACTTACTTGCGTGTTATTTGCATTTCATCACTCTTCAGAATTGTTTAATACTCATTTGTGTTGATTGTGTAATATCACATCTTTGGTTATACACCTTGGGTTTTGGAGACAGGAGAGAGGAGTTAGTCTGGCAGTGTCATGGTGGAGAAATGAGTGCTCTGGCAGGAGGAGCAGCTCCGACTGAGCTGGCTGTGCCATGTGGAAGGCAAACACACTGGATGAGTTCTCATCTGCTGCCCAGGGTGGGCAGCAGCTGTGCAAAGCTGGAGCACAAGCCCCTGTTCTTATGCTGTACCTCGCTCTGCTCTGCAGGAGTGTGCATTACTGCATATAAGGCAAGTGGGAGCATTTGGCCTAACCACTGTTTCTGCTGAAAACAAAATCTGTCAAATGGTAAAGACAAAACACTGTGCTGAAAAACCTTCACGTTTTCTGCTTCTGTTTATTGCGAAGTCTGCCTTAAAAAGAAAGGAATCACAGAATCACAGAATAAACTAGGTTAGAAAAGACCTTTGAGATCATCGAGTCCAACCTGTGACATAACATTACCTTATCAGCTAAACCATGGCCTCATTAAGTCTTTTTTAAACACCTCCAGGGATGATGACCCAACCACTTCCCTGGGCAGCCCATTCCAATGCTGAACCACTCTTTCTGTGAAGAATTTTTTTCTAATATCTAGCCTAAACTTCCCCTACTGCAGCTTGAGGCTGTGTCCTCTTGTCCTGTCACTGGTCACCAGGGAGAAGAGGCCGACCCCCTCCTGGCTACAACCACGTTTCTGGTAGTGGTAGAGAGTGATATGGAAGGCAAACTTTATGCCACTACAGAAATGACCAAATTACATTTCTTCTTTGTAAGTTCAAAACAGCCTGTGCTCTCAGGAAAATATTCTACCAGTAGGCAAAATATGAACACGAAGACATGAAACTTTGCTCATTCCTATTTTGTCCTATCACCTTCTGTCAACAAGTGAAACAACCTTTGTAATTAAAAAAGGCAAAAAAACTCCAAAACAATTTCCTGTGTACTTCCTTCCATGGAACAGGAGGACATTAGAGGAGGTCAGCTGTATCCTTGGCTTTCTTTTTTTTTTGTCAGCAAAATAAGAACATCAGAATTATAAAAATGTCCAAACTCAATCAAGTGTTCATTAGCATTCTGGGGAGTCACTTCAATTAAAGAAAACTCTTATTTTGTCTGCATCACTAGGGAAATGTAGACTAAATTTGGAATGTAAATGTGGTTGTATTTTAGAATGATTTAATGTAACAATCTTCCTATTTCCAAATGGCCCAGCAAAGGGTCACAGTTTAACATCAATTCATAGAATAAAATGCAAGTTCAAAAACATGTCAGAACAATTTGCAGGATGTTTTTCAATTATCTGGCAAAGAACACAAGGAGATTTCTTACATTATTTCATTTTTCCTTGAGACTTCATATGCTGCCATTTTTGAGCCACGAGTTGTTTGCATTCTTAAATTCCTGTTTGGGAAGTTTTCTAAGATGCTAGCAAGAAGCTCTAGCAAAGTTTCCCTTCCAAAACCACTTCAGTGTCTTTTCCCACTGATGGGATAAATGGGCTGAGCATTTTCAGCTGCATCTCAGGTAAAACCAACCAAAATCAAGCCCTTAAGGCTCTGATTTTTTGAGTGCTTAACACTAACTGTAGCTGAAGGTAATTGGAGCTGCTGGGGCACTGTGACCCTGAAAACTTGAAACAATGCTGTCTTTGTGATGAGGATGGTACTTGGATTGTCAAACTTGCCTGGAGATGTGAGGTAGGATGGCTTTGCACATACTGCTTAAAGTAGGACTATGTTTTAAATTCTCTCTGCAATCTCGTTGATCACAATTTAATGGGCTGTTCCTCTCCCCTGTGCAATTAGGATTAAGAAAGTTCTCTAGATATTCTGTAAGTAGGTACAGTAAATACCCAGTAAATAGGTACAGAGGTTCTGCCCAGCCTGAGGAGTTTCCCATCAGGGGGTTGGGTGGTGGGGAGGTGCCCTGTGTCCCGGAGGGGGAGCAGCCTGGTTGCTGTTCCCTCCTCGCTGGGGATGTGTGTGCACACAGGTGCATGTGCCAGACCCTTGTGTGCACTGGGGTCCTGACCTTGTGGCACTAAACACTTCCCAGCCAGTCCCCACTTTTCCACTGGCATGAAGAACAGTGCCTGCTCCATCACACACTGAGCAGGAAAGCAAAGAAAAGCCAGGCACATTTTGTAGCTCCTAATTTCTTTGGTGGGGAAGACATTAGGAAGTGTGCATCTTCCCATGTGTGTCTTGGTCATGCCTGGTACTATGAAAATGCTACAAAATCCCTGACCTGTTCTCAGGCTTTCTGTACCTCTGCCATTGATGTGCCCGTTTGGCTGTTCCTCCCGGCTGGGACTCCAGAAAAGAACCAGGACTCTCTGGCATCAATGCCACAAAATAGTTCCAGCCAGTATTACTGAATTCAGTAGAAGCAGAGCAAGGTTTGAACTCTGAGCTCTGTAACTGGCACACTGTGGTTACTACAAAGTGATAAACCAAAACTTAAGCTACCCTCTTGATATCTGATGTAGTTAAAATCGAGGAGTATTGTAGAATCACAGAATTGTTAGGGTTGGAAAAGACCTTTAGGATCATCAAGTAAGTGTCACCATTAACCCAGCAGCACCACCATGTCCACCACTGAACTGTCTTCAATGAATGACATGAACTCCATTTGCACCTAAATCAGTATGCCGGGGTCAACACAACTGGCCATCTCCAGCAGCCATGAAGACTTGAATACATGCTACAGCTAGACCTTCTGTTGAAGCAGTCCTCCTGTGTCAATTTGTTCACTTATTTCTTTCACAACTGATCTTTCAGCTTTCAAGTGTGAAACTACAAAGTGCCACTGAAAAAATACCATAATTGTCATAGTCCAGTGAGGCTCTATGCTCACTGTCTGTCAACATGGCCCATACCAAATAGATTTACTGTACTACACTAAAAAATAAAAGTATTGTACCAACTGTGAATCTTAAAAGCTGGATTGTATTGACTGAGCACATGAGAAAGTTTAATCCTGTGCAGCCAAAATATTAATTCAATCCATTATCTTCTCTCTGGTAGCAGCCGTCTGTTGATGCATTGAGAGGGGTACAAAGCCAGGGAAACCATAAACCCTTCCCCAGCATAATATCTCAACTTCTGATGACCCATGGCTCCTGGGCTACACATTTTTTCTCCATATTTAATAGACCTGGATTGATTTTTTACTTATCCTCTTTCGACTCATCACTCTTTGAAGCCTGGGAAAGTCTGGTGAAAGCCTATGGAAAGACTTTTTGCAGCTGACTGTGTGCTTTATGTCTTTTCTTTGTTTTGAGTTTGCCATCTTTTGTCTTTCTTTGATACCTTCTGATTCTTGCACTAGAAAAGCCAACGAACACAAGATCCTTGTTTATGTTCGCCATACACTTGTGATTTCATAGACCTTTCTTACAGCCTTGTTGTCACCTCTTCTCAGAATGAAAAAGCCTGATCTATTTAATCACTTCAGATTCAGAAACCATTTGATACCTTTTTCATCCTAATACTCTACCTCTGAATCCCTTTCAGGCCTGCTGTACACTGTGGAGATGGGTGGACCAGAACTGCCCACAGTATTCAAGCTGTGGTAGCCCCACATCTATGCAGCATGGGATGATGTTCTGTCTCTCCCTTCTCTTTTCCTTTCTTAATAATTCCTCACATTCAATTTACTTTTTTTTTATTACTCCTGAGCATTGAGCTGACACTTTCATAGACTGTCTATTTTATTTCCAAGATCTTATTCCTGAATGCTAATTTAAAGACTGTCACCACGTATATAAAGTTAGGATTGTTTTTCTTGTACATGCTATCTTGCATTTATCTACTTTGAATTTCATCTGCCACTTAATCATTCAGTCAGTTTGTTTCCTGCAGTTCTTTCCTTTTTTTTTTTTTTCTGCACGAGCTAAATTCTTATCAACAGAAAACATAGCCATCTGACTATTCACCTCCTTTTCCAGGTAATTTAGAAGAGTGTAGAACAGGGCAGACTTATCACATACCTCAGTAAGACTCTACTGGTACCTTCTCTGCATTGAGAAAATTGGTTGTTTGTTCCTACTCCTCATTTTCTAAACCTTAACTCTTTACCTATCCCTCAAAGGAGTTCCTTTCCTATACTGTGGTAGGAAGAGTTTTTGGTGAAGGACATTGTCAAACACTTTCCTGGAATTCCAGAGATTAAATCCCAATCAATATGTGCAGGATAGGGTGGGAATTGCTTGTTCACTATCTCTTCTTGTACCTGACATGGGGGACATCGAAGGATGCTTCTAGAAGGCATATGTAGAAAATTTTTTAAAAAAGGAAAATTATTTTTCACGCAACGTGTAGTTAGGTTTCAAAGTTCATTGCCACACATAATTCGGACAGCATTTGGTATTTGTAGATTCTGGGGACGGACTGGTCTAGTTCACAGATCACAAATCCATTGAAGGTTACTAAATGTATAGAAATAAAGGCTGCCTGAGGAGCTCATGGAAGTTAAAATGATTGGACGCCCTAGGAGTACTCATCAGGAACATCTTGCACACCTGTCCTGGTTGTCTTCTCTTTCCTAGGCATTCACTTTTGGACACAGGATTCTTAGCAAACCCAGCCCAGCCATTCCTCTGCCTTTTTGTGCCTGTGTTCTTAACTGGGTCTAGTATTGGATGCCTTCAGAGAATTCTGTCTGGTTTGCGAGACATGACTCCGCTCTTTGAAAGCTCCTTCCCGTGGTACTGCACTTTCCCAATATCCTCTGATTTAAATCCTACCCATGCTCCTGATACAGTTGTCAAACTAGGAGGTGCTACAGCTCTCCAGACACACCTTGCAAATGTTAAAAATTTGTCATCACTTTTGCCATCCTCCATTCCTGCAGGGCAATGACAGCTCTAATGCCTTGCAGATTCCTTTCGTAGGTCAGCCTTTAAATCATCTGGACCTGACAATTTTTTACCTTAATTTTGACAATTTCTTTTATAGACTCTCCTAATGAACTCACTCTGAAATAGTTCCTTTGACATATCCCCTCTGATGCATGAAGAAAGGTTCCAGCCCAGATATTTTCTAAAACTCCTTCAAGGCTGTAAAAAATAATTTAATTTTCCTCCTCTGCTTTATCTTCTCTGAATGTTCCTTTTATTCTTTGATCAATTAATGGGCCTACAAACTCTATAGCTTCCTGCTCCTGATGTGTTTGAAGAAATGATTAATTATGAGGTTTTTACGCCCTCTGAAAACTGTTCTTCAAACTCTTTTTTACTGGCCTGAAATGAGGAACAGGGGAACTTTGCTGAAGGCATTCATTTTGATCTTTTTTTTTTTTTTGTATTTGTAATTCAGCAAAGAAAGGAAAATTCTTATTGATTTTCATAATCCTGAGAATATATGGGTTTGCAACTGAACACACTTCTACACCAGATCTGTTCCTCTTTTGGTCCTACATACGTATCTATAAGAACAGTTATACAGCATAACCCGAGTTTTTTCCGTAAAAATATTTTTACATTTTCTCTGACACATTATTTTATGCTAAATAACTAGATGCCTTTTTCTTTATAAGCATGCCAAGTTGCTTCTGTAAAATGCACAAAAGTAGTATTTTAGTCTTCTCTTTCTTCAGTTAGATGAAACTACTTGGATGCCTTTCCTCTCATCTGCTCACATCTGACTTGAGGCTCACCTATGCTTATGGCAGTTGGTTGCTCCACTGTTCTTCCACAGACCCCTTTGCACACCCATATTGGCTTCTGGCTGATATTTGCTGTTTAACTTTTTGAACTTCTGGTTTGGTACTTGCCCAGTACCCAGTCAGTTTGACTACTCCTGGTCATTAGTATCTCCTTTGTTTGTTTAAGCATTTCTATGTTGGTAACTTGGCGACTCTGCTCAACTTCTGGTATAGAGGCTGTTGTGAATTAAAACAATCTCCTGGCTCTTGTTCTGTGCTAGGGGTGTGTTGTGGTTGGGCATGCTTCTGTTCTGCCTGCTGATGGCAACAATCCTCCCTTGTGTAGCTTCATCTTTGTACATGGTGGCAGAAAGCTTCTGTGTTGCTCTCAACCCTACCTGAAACGTTCATATTCCCAGAAATCTTCCCTGCTCATACCTTTATTTCTGCTACTTTCTGGTTGTTCACAATGTAAGTGAATTTCCCAGAATTTCCTATTTGCTTTTGGATCTTCACAATCATTCAAATTTTGCCAAAGTTGATCTTGTTGAAACACATTATCTACCCTGTTAGTCCCGGCTTCGGAGGTTTATCTGTATGTGCACAGAAACTGGGAGGAGGGTTAAGTCAGTAGCAAAATATGGCTCTTCATGTTCAGAGAAGGGACTTCACACTTCAGTCCCAGGAACTTCGCAGTGTCCCTTTCCCACGTCTGTCTCATGGGCCTATTCATGGGCAGCCTGAAAAGTTGAGGCAATAGCAAACAAAATTGTACTTTTTAGTCCTGTTGTGCTCCTTTTTTTTACTCATGATTTTTCCTGATTGACAGCATCTGCCTTCTCACTAGAAGATTATTACTCTTCTCTAATTCTAACTATCTTTTGAGGTCACTGTATTCCATGAAATTCGCTTTCTTAAATGAATATTATTAGAGATGATGTGCACATCTAGACTGTTTAATGACATAAATTTTTGTTAAGTATGATTTTCCTTCTCTGAAACCTGCTTGTTCTTAGCTACTTGCCTGTGTCTGACTTCATTTGTGATAATATCACTCATTAACATTTTCTGACACTAATAATACTCTATTTCTCATCTTTCAAATTTCCATTCTTTCGGCAGTTTGACAGTAAAATAATCTTTAACATTAGCAGAAGTAAGGCATCTACTCTGCTGGGCACTTCTAAAATTTTCTATAGTTTTAGCTGACTAAATGTATCTAAGACTTTGGCCCTATCTTTCCAGAATTATTCAATTCCATCTCCTCCTACCTGGTTTTATTTACCTCATTAGGAGAAAAAAATAGATAATTTTTTTTTAAAAAAAGCAAATAATGAAGTATAATTTAGATACTTAACCTTCTTTGAAATTGGGTATTTGCAATTAAAAAACCACCAAACCCGAAGTGTATTGGAATCTGAGCTTGGGTCTCAGTGTCAGAATGAGATCTGTAACTCCTTCATAGCCACTGGCCATTGGGATTCTGCTGAACTTCAAGGTTCTTGAGTCAAAATGTTTCTAAAAATAAATTTGGAAAAATTTAGAAATGTGCTTTGAAAGGTGTAACAACAGAACACACTGAAGAAGGACCAAATATACTGCCTTTACTCTTTCCCTTCTACTGCCCTTAGATGTGCTAAGCAGAGCCAGACAGACCTGTGATTGTATGAAATTGCAGGGGGAGATACTGCCTGTACAACATTTCAAACGTGGTTCTGTATGGTCTGAGAATCTCTGCTGATGGCCTCTTAAGGGTGAGCATGTTTGCTCTTTGGCCGTTGTGGCTCTGGCTATGGAGCTGTATTTTCGCTTTGCTCAGTTAGTGAACCTAGCAATGCCTATGCCTAGAAGTAAAAAAACCCCACAACAAACAAAATCTGTTTGAAGAAACTAGCTTTAGTACTTATTCATTGAGTGTCGATTCAAAACCAAACCAAACTGCTATAAAACACTATCACCACCTCTGCGAGGCAGACAAGAGTTTCAAGGTTGGTTGCTTATCTAAGCATAAGATGCACCACTGATCTCTGTCTTTCCAAGAGACACAGCCCACTTTCACCCTGCCTTGTTGTCCAGTCCCTCTTTTAGTGCCCCTTTCCCCTTTGGAAATACTTGGCTGGCTCCTGGAGCGCCAACCGTCAGAGTGGCTCGGCCTCGGCTGGGAGACATCTCCTCCCTCTGAGCCCTGCTCACCATAATGTTTTCTGACAGGGGGAATCTGGTTGTGGCTCCCTCTACCCTTACCCATACCACTCTGCTCAGCTGCACGGAGCATCCTGTGCAGTTATTTTCAGATGATGGAAGTAAGCTAATTCCTACAGCAGGATCATTCTTGCACTGCGGATGAGCTTTCTTTTGTTGCTTTTTTCTTCAGCATGTGTGAGGTGGCCCTGGAAGGACTGGGGTCCACTTAATCTGGTATCTGTACAAATCTTTAATGAGATGCTGCTCCCTGCTACACAGCTTGCAATCTACAAATGTCTTATGACATATGATGAAACCCAATCTACAGAATGGAAGCAAAGGGATTTAATTGAATGTCATATCTGCAAAAGCCAAAGGGCAAAATCCTGGCCTCACAGAGGTCACTGGCCAAGCTCCCGTTGGCTTTAGCAGTGCCAGGCTTTCAACAAGAGTGTTTGCAGCACAAGTATTTGTATTCTGCTCATGTTGACCTATTTCAGGTCGAAATTCCCTTTAGCAGTGCTCACTAAGCCATAGGGCTTGCTGGTAAACCTTAACGTGTTTAGCCAATGCAAGCTGACAAGGGCATGACATCATTAGCCAAGTTTCACATCCCACTGACCTTGCCATCATGACTTAATCCTCCGGGGTCTGTCATCCCTAATGGTTTGGTTTGACAGTGCTTTACTGCACTTGTTGTGTACTCACCTACTACAGTCTGTTAAGATGCAGAACCTGCTGTATGTCTCTGATGGCATGTGAATTATAGCAAAGATTGAATACTTTATGTCGTTTGTTGGACTAGCATATTGACAGCTCTGTCTTGTTTTCTGATATCTGAGTTATGGATTTCCCAAGTCTGATACTATGTGAATTGTGTCACACAGAAATTACCACATTTGGGAAAACTTGATATTTGTACTGAGAGGGTGTTTTGTTATGATTTCACATCTATCATGTTTGTCTTTCAAAATTTCACACCATTTTACAGGCATCATTATCTTGATTTATTTTAGAGAGCGAAAACCAAAGTTGCACGCTGACAGGTCTGACCAGAAACCATTGTTTCACTGATTAGGTCTCTCTGTGCTAGCAGAAGGAAGAGTGAGTGCCACATGTCCAGTAGAGAGCTGAAGTATTGCAGGACCGTTCTGGAGACCAAGCACACAAGCAGCTCACCTTCTGCTAGGAAAAACAGAAGCAAGTACCATAAATTCCAGAGCATCATGTGCACTCTTCTCTCCGTCCCATAGAAAAAACCAAACCAACAGAACTGAAACCAAAACAACCAAAACAACCTTCCCCCCAAGCAACTATAAAAGAGAAGAATCAACACCATCTAAGATAAATGATTTGGGCAGTTGGGAGAAAAAAGGGAGCATATGGACCTGTACCTCAGGCACTCCTACTTGAAACATCTTTCCACATTCCAAGTAATCTCTAGTCCTGCCTAGCAAGCTGCATCCTGGGGAGGAGAGTGAGAATTTTACTGCATAAAAGATGAACTAAGCTTTACAGCTATTTTTCTGAACTCCTTACATTACTTTCATTAAAAATTTGTCCGTGTGGGGGAGTTGTTACAGAATAAATGCAGGGGGTGAATTCAACGCACAACAATCAGTCTGTAGTCATTCCCAGTGTGGGTTAAACTAAACACACAGGGACAATTTCACTATGGATTAAGAATGTCCTCCTGAAGAGTTAGTATGCAATAACTATTCCAGGCTATTTCCCCAGGTAGACAAGCCTAAACATCTGATAAATAGGCCTATTCCTTTTCCTCTTAACCAATTAAGTACTTATTTTAGAAGGATAAAATGAATTATCACATAACTATTTCACTGCAATATGTCTTACTTAGTGCATTAATGTCAGAAAAAGTGAACTACTGTCCACAGATTGGAAAGAAAGGTACTAGTGTTTTGCATGTACAAGCAGAGATGTCTCTTGACCTTATTTTATTTTGGGTAAAGATTATGATGTATTGTTGTTTTTGCAACTCTTCACATTTATTTCACAAAATAAATCACATAATGGACTGTCATAATAGCCCCAGTAGTGTGACAGGAAAAAAGAATTGGTAGAGCTACACTTCAGTGCACAGAGAAATAGCTAACAATTTGTTAAATATCCCATGAGTGGATTAAATAGGCATATGATCAGTTATGTGGCTGCCAAGCCACAGCAGGAGCCAATTAGAATTCACCAAAAATAATTTAGATGAAAACTGATGAATCTATCAAAACCTAATTAAATTTATGGAAAAAAGCAAATATCTCGTTGACAGATTATATAACCAACAAGTTTCTCTGTAAATAGTCTACAAAGGATGGCCACTGAAAGTAGAGCTGCTTTATTTGATCTTGTTTGAAGAGCGTTGAGTTTTTTTTAACGTGTAATATTCTTCCTATTTAAGTTTCAGGTAAATCAGTCACATAGAAGTGAGTCAGCTGGCTTTACATGAAGTTGCACAAAGTCACTCAGCAAATTGTAACTGTTGTTAATTATTTCATGGCTTGTCTTATGTGAAACACACAAGAGTCTGTGGAGGGGGAGGGATTTGAATGGAGAAGAAACGCTGTAGACAGGGGGAGCTCTTTCAAGGATCTGGTTTTATAAAATGAACTCGAAAATACACTGAAAAAAACAACTGTTAGAGCTCAAGCTCTGTAATATTGAGATATTTTCTCTGGTGTGATGTTAGGGTAGAGGATTGTTTTTATTGGAATGCTGGGTATCAGGCCACCAAATGGTGAAGCAAGTCTGTATGAGAATGAGCACTGAGATACCAGCAACAAAACCCAGAAGGCAGAAAGGCAAGAAACCTCTAAATCAGAGCTTTCAGCTGCAGTAAATAGATAAGCTGTCTTTAGAACCAAAAAGACAGGGACTTGGATGGTTATTCTCATTGAAATCCTGCAAAGAATTAGCCAGAAACAGGGCTGCTGATCATCTTACTCCAGCAATGTCAGGATAGATATTTCTAAAACGTACCTTACACTCCAGTTGTTTCTCAGATATCTGCACTGTTCATTCTCCCATGAAACTGTTGTACATTGTGAACTATAACCTGAGTTTTCTTTTCACAGAAATTCAGTTTTCCCAGTGCACCAATGCTTTTGTGCTGTATGTGTTTTGTATGACTAATCAATACAACAAAGACATAGCTGAGTATTACTCAAGACAGAGATTTTTTTTCCCCCATGCTATTCAGAAATGAAGCTTTCAGCTGCCAACAGAAGAAAGGTGATCTGTGCTTCTCCTCTGCACCTGTGCTTTTTTGGTGGCCACATGGGAAAATACTAGGCCAAAGTCTGATTCATCTCTCTTGAAACTGGGAAGTTAGCAATGACTTTCCTTTTCCCTTTTCCCCAAATTGAAGAAAAATTAAAGATCCAATCCTTTAAACACAGTTAATAGCATTCTTCCAACTTGAAGAGTCTGAATATTTACAGAGTAGGTATCTATGAAAATCAAAATGCAGAAGAGTATACGTTCTGTCATCACCGCATGAATGTTAACGTTAGCCAGACTCTTGCATTACATAAAGATGCCTGAATTACCTTGTATAAAATATTCTTACAGTCTAAGGAGACATTTTAAAGTGAACATGTCTTAATGCATAGATCCATAATAAGCAGAGGTGTTTGCTTTCTCTGGGAAAAAGTGTAGTCACACATGCCTCATTTTCTGATTTTTCTCGCTCCTAGAATTAAAGCTATCCTTTGAAATAAGGCAAAAATAGAATTGGACTGTAAAATATGAAGCAATTTAAATTCTTGAATTAACTTTAATTAAACTAACGATAACCTAAAATGGAGGAAAATGGGGAAACAAAGGGGAAGAAAGAGAAAACTGCAAATGAGAATGAGATTGACTTATTCAATCAACTGTTATACTCCCTCTAAGAGATGCCTTCCTCAGAGTTTGGGATTTTTTGGGGGGAGTGGGGTGAGGTTTTTTAGGGGGTTGGGTATTTGTGCTTTTGGGGCCTTTTGGGAGTGGAAATTTTTTTTTTTTGGGGAGTGGGAAGTGTCAGCTCATTTTGAGGGAGGAAGAGGGACAAAAGGCAGGAGAAGCACCTCACAGGGCCCTGAAAAGGGACAAAAAGATGCTGTGCTTTACTTGTTCTTGGTTGTTTCTGTGGTGCTCTACAGGGAAGAGGAGACTTTTTTCATGTCTACCCCAGGCAGCACAACGGCATGTCAGCACAGGGGCTGCAAAAATGCTGTAGAGTAACACAAATAGATAACACACTATGCAACTTCTCACCATGCCTAAATAGCCATGAGTGAGCTTCCTGTGGAAAATACCCAGCAGACAAGTTGTGAACATGTTACATTTTCTCAGCACTTAACAAGGCATCACCTTGGAGCTAAAGAGGATTGCTACCCTTTTCCTCCTTGTTCAGACCAGTCCCCAGCCATAAATAAGCCCCTTACACTGCTGCAATGTGCTGCAATGAGCACTTCAAGGACCAAGAAAAATAAGCTTTTGCTCAGGACATAAAAAAATGCAGGAGCACAATCTTTCACTAGGAATTTCCCACTGGTGTGGGTTTTTTTTTAGGAGTGTTGGATAACCAAGTCTAACAGAAGCTTTACAGATCCTCTAAAAATGGTGCTGTTTGCTCCTGTACCTGAGACTCCAAATTCCTCTTGAACAATCATAGATTCTGCCCTGCTCTGCTTAGATGTAAAGGACAGCCTACTTCTCTGTAAGAAGGAATTAGATAAAGATTTGTTGTGATTATTTTGAGCCCCAAACTAATTTGCTAAAACTTGTACGCCTTGATGTATTTTGAATTACTGAATATATGAAAGAGAAAATCCAGACATTTGCATTATCGCAACTGGACCGTAACGTATTTTTTTCACATAAAAGTCATGTGACAGGCTGGACATTAGGAAGAATTTCTTCACAGAAAGGTTGATTAAGTCTTGGAATAGACTGACCAAGGAGGTGGCAGAGTCAATGCTCCTGGAGGTGTTTAAGGAAAGACTGGACATGGCATGGTCTAGTTGACAAGGTGGTGTTTGGTCAGAGGTCGGACTTGGTGACTTCAGAGGTCTTTTCCAATCTGTGGATTGATTCTGTGATTCTATGAATATGAAGTTCTATGACACTACTAGAAATATGCCTGTTCCATATCAAAGGGTTAAATTTCATGCTTTACTCCTGAAGAATGCAGACCGGGAGGAATGTAAGAAAACTCCTTTAGACTCCTTTAAAACACATACCACCTTCTCCTGCTGGGGCTGGTGCAGGCAGGTGAATAAGGGCTAAGCAGCAACTGAAATACGTGCATGTCTTATGGTAGATTTCATGTAAGATGGTGCCAATGTGTCTTACATTTATCTCTTACCAAGATTTTTGATAGTTCTGGAAGACCTTTTTAATGTATCCGTCCTATTTGTTGTAAGCAGAATGAGTCTCAAAACAACAACCGTAACACTAATAATATGCATCAGTTTCTTATTAAAAAGAAGCTTATAGCTTTGTTATCTATTAGCAGAAGTAAACAGAAACAGCTTGGTGTATGCACTAGCCTTAATGTGGAAAATTTTAGAAGTCTCCTTGATAGAGGCACTAACATGGTAAGGTATAAGAATGTATTACAGAGCATCTTTAAATGAGATGGAAAGTGTTCATTTTTTAAAATCACTGGATATACTCCTGATAGGGAGCTTGATTTATACCAAATAACATCAATAAAACTGTAGTCATTGACTTCATTAGAAGGATGCTCAAACTAATTATTTGCCACTGGTTTTACATCTACAATTAATTTTGAACTTAATTTTCAGAGGTACTAAGTGCACTCCCATAACCCATTGATTTCAAGTAATGTTTTGGGTGCTGGGCACTTCAAAAAATGAGGCTGCCTTATCTACAAATTCAGTCAAATTGTTAATCCACATTGGAATTAATGGACTAAGCAAACAGAATCTGCAAATAAATTGGAAGCACTGAATTAGTGCATCTCCTGATGATTCTGGAGAGCAGCCTTATCTAACCAGCCCGATCCATTTTTTCACCTGCTCTGACAACAGGCTGCCAGGCGTGGGCTGCTCTGCATGGCAGCAGCCTTCTGCTAGGGCACTTTATGTCACACAAAAATATATTCAGTGCTTAAAATGAGCCTATTATTAATAAACACCAACACATCTCAGGGGTGCTATTCATCTTAGCACCATCCTTGTAAAATCTTTTTTATTGTTTGTGTGATGTATTCTCAAGATATTAACATTTTTATGTGTCTGGAAAGAGAAGAAAATCCCCGAATTTCACTCTGTGAACTCAAATCCAGAAGTGGCCAGTGCAGAAACTGTATAAAATTGGATAATCTGTTTACAGAAAGAGCTGGATGGGTAAAAGGAGTTGGCAAAGACATTCAGCTTTTACATAATTTGCTCAGATACTTTCCAAGTCAGAAGGGTCAGTGAGGCTTTACTGCCTGAAAGTTGCTTTGCAAAACCTGTGAAATAAACTGCACATTTATCATGTAAGGGACATCGCCCATCGCAGGAAAAATACCAACATGCATAACATTGCCTGGTATCATGGAATAATTGTCAGGATTCAAACCAGAGGCAGCCAAACAGCAAATGGGATTTCAGGTACTTACAGGATCCTGGAAGATCTGGAGTCAGGTGATGACTGGCCTCCCTATCCTAATTGAACAATCAACATTCACCTGTATAAACCGCAACAACTAGCTGCTTTGTTGATGTATTAAAAAAAAAAATTATATATTTCAACATTTTTAATTAACTCTGGGTTGGAATAAATAATCTTTATTTTTAACGCGATAGTCTCAACTTCCATTTCCAGCATCTCCAAATATTGCTGACTATTTTCTTAAAATGAATTCTGTCTAAATAATCTCTTAAAAGCTTTAAATTACATATTTTAAAATATGCATGAACCTATTCTATAATAAATGGAAAAACTAAATGCATGCTTAACAAAGAAAGCTGAAAAGACATGAAGTTTAGAGTAAGACCATACTTATTTTTCCTGGTTGTTTTGGTATATAAAGCCATAGAAAAGAAAAAAGCTAAACCTATGCTATATTAACAGAAGTTAAACAAATAAATTGGGAAGTAAGGATAGAGAACAAGTAACTAAAAGGAACAAGACATCCACAAAATATAGTAGCTTGTCTGTTTGAGTTAAAATGAAAGCAAAGCGTTCACATGTATGTAACTTCCCAAAATATTCTGTGAGACGAAGGAATTTGTTATTTTCTGTGCTTTTGTGTTCATGATTTTCAGAGCTCAGTGAAGTAAAGATGTAAAAATTTTTGAGTTCTTACTGTTGTTTTGCTCCTATTGTACAGAGAAAGGAAGTAAAATCCTTTGGATATTGAATATTCAGTTACAGGTCTTCCTGCAGGCCATTTGGAACCCTTGCAGCTGTGAGGGAATTGCATGCCAGACCCAGGTAAGCCTGGCTGAAATAGAATGTTCAGCAGGGAAGGCTCAGGTGTTGGGAATTCTCTTCTGTTTGAGTGCTTGTAAACTACAGGATCATTTTCCTCTTGCTTGTGCTGTTTCTGTCCTATACACAGAGATGGAGCAACTTCAGGCTGGATTTCTCTTAGTTGCATGTCCCATAGAGTAAGAAATAACCTTCCTGGACCCACTGCCCCCAGTGGCACAAGGACGGCCAGGGCTTTAGTTTCTACCAAAATGTGTGATAAGAGTAATGAAAAACTGAAGCTGTCCTGTCTCCTGTAGCAATTGCAGCTTTGGTATTGAAGCTTTGACACCAGGGTTATCTATTAGGCACAGATCATTTTGATAACCGTTACCACACGGATATCACCATTGCTTCCCTCCTTCTCACCTGCCTCATACCTTTAACAAAAGCTGTCAGTATGTATAAAAGTTTGTGCTGAGAAAGTCCTGCTTAGTCATGATGTGAGTAATGACTTCCAGACCTGAGTGTGGAGGGACTCTATGCTCGGAACAAGTGTTTGCCTTACTGGCATTTCTACTCAGAATACGTAGCAGATCTTTGATAGATAGTTCTGTGATAGAATGCAATTAAATTTATCAAGTTCCAAAGTTCAGAAGAAATTTACTACTTCCAAAATTTTTAGTAGTCCCACGAGAATGTTTGACAGAATTTGCAATGTGTGGTATAGCAATGAATATCAGTCTGTGTTTGGAGAGGATTTTGAACAGAAGAGTGCTACCATAGACAACAGCAAGGTGAGTTTGCTATCAAAGCAGTGGGACAGCGCAGTGAACGCTACCCTTTGTAAAACACCCCAAAAGCCAACAGAACATAACCAAGCAGACAAATAGTTACGTCTCTCTCCTTTGTATTAAGCTGTAGAGTACCCCTCAGAAGGCCCTGCAGCAAAGGGTGATTGATGCATGTAACAGTGAATTTCATCCTGCTCCTCGAGGACAGGAGCAATTGCTGTGCCTTTCCTCTTCATTTTATGCGGTTCACCATGCTCTTTGCTTCATGCTTTTCAAGTCCTTGAGCATAATCAAAATAGTACAGGCTGTCTGTTACCTCAAAGTAAAGCAGATAATTTAGAAAATGTTTTCGCATATCCTTTCTTCCCTGATTTTTCATTTGAACTCAGATTATTTTGGTTTCTTTTTGGCATCTTATATCAAAGACTATACAGCTAAAGTCAGCCCTTACAAAAGATATATGAAAAGCAACATCACGTTCTCAGACTGAGAAGTGTGCTTGTCTGGATGGTACAATTTTAAAAAAGTCTAATTTGCCTGCAATAAAATATTCATTCAATACTTTGCATTAGCTGTTCTTATTTCCTTGTGTGCAGCATTCTTTCATACAATTCTGGTATGTTCTAAAAATGCTACCAACCTAAGAGGAAAATCATGCCTCTAAAAACTTCTTGCTAATGGAATATTAAAATTACAAGTCAGTCGTCTTAAAACCACTGAGTAACAGCACTTTCCTGTTAACCAAAAAAACTACTCCTTTCAAATGGCTTTATCTTCCTCTTTGATTTTTCATCTTAGCCTACTGGTCTGTGAAAAAAAAAAAAGAATAAATAAATAAATAAAATTATGTGGTGTGGCCAAAACCAGAATCTGCATTAGCTGCCTCTGGGAAGACTGAATAACATTTCAATAGTACCGGCACTCAGTGCCTCATTGTGATTTTCAGCTGAGATCACTGGTGCTTAAAGGATACCTATCTAGGTCACCGTAGTATTTGTTTATCCATAGCAATTGCTGTATGCCCAAACAAATAAGGTGAAGCTTAAAAGGCAGGAAAAAAAGAGCAGCTTTTGTGTCATCAGAGTTTGCCTTGAGAAACTTAGTCACCCGTATGGTTTCATAAGAGCACGTCATGTACACAGCACCTCCACAAAACCCTTCACATGTGTGTGAAGGGGGCCTGTCCAGATGACAAAAGCTTTTCCAGTCTTGGCAAAATGATTTGGTTTGACAGTTGATATGGGAGCCATTTCAAGGGAGCTGGGCACAGGAAACTGCTGGAGTTTCTCACAAGGGGGAAAGGTTTCTTCCCATTCCCTTTGCCACAGGGTGATGTTGCAGCTTTCAGCTGAACAAAAGTTTCATCTGGGTCCTGACAAAATTGTTATCATGTGGTGAGTTTTAGAATGATAGAAGGTACAGTTTTTTGCAAGTTTACAGCTGGTTTGGTGGCTGCCTCCTGATTTCAAATGGAGTGTTGTTGGGCAGGGATGGTAACCAAACACACCTGCGAAGTTCTTCGGGCATCACTGAATCCAGCATTCTGTGGATCAAAAAATCTAGGAACCAGTATAAACTGCAGACCAATATAATACAGTATAGATATTAAAGTGCAAACCCTGCCTATGCAATGTTTCTCCTTTAGCTCCAGGCACAAATGCAATTTGAGAGACATTTTCTGCTCAAGAACCTTCAACGTCTTACTATTTGTTATGGATGTTGAATGTACGATTTTTAGCTTTGAATCATGTCATCACTGTCACCATTCAAAAGACAGCATGTCATCTTGGCTTAGTGTATGAATTATGGAGAAACACAGCTTTAGTACTTTATTTTCTATAGTATTCACATATGCAGTGTTGACATACTTCGTGTTCTCTTTAGCCTTTTGGAAATAGTGATCCCTATAAAGCAAACAGGTATTGTCAATACTATTCTGAAATGTTGATCAGTAGTTCATCATTGAGTATATAAAACAAAGCTTGTACCATTAGCCACTTTTACAAGAACTTATTTTTTGGGAGCTGGAGATCCAAATGTTGATATAATGATTTCCTGTTTTCATGATGGTATTCCACCTTCAAACATTTTCTACTCAGAGGACTATCTCAGTTACTCGAAATGTAAAACAGAATACTGTATAAATCTAGAAATAAATGTATAAGCACATAAATTTTATGCTTGATGTATTAGTCATAGGTTTCCATAAGTCAAAAAAGACACCATTAGTTTTAGCATTTTATCATGAGTGCTTCTCTTTTGATGGGAACTGCTTAATCATAAGCTAAGAGTAATTACATTGGATGGGAGCAAAGGCCCACCTCACTCAGTACACTTTCTCTAAGAGTAACCAGTGGTAGATCACTAAGGGAAAGTAAGTATAAGCAAAAATAAGTATAAGCAACAAATTTATGTCAGTTTAGGGACTTCTAGGCAAATATTGCATACACCTCACTGTATTCAACAGCTCTCCTTGGATGCTGGCTGTAAAAAACCTAAATGATTTTGAAAACATTTGTGTTTCAGGCTGAGTCAGCTATTGTCTTACTGAGACCTATCTCTTTCCTTTAAACTTGAAGTTAGATGATTTCAACTGGTGGATTACAGATCTGGAATTACGAGGGAGAGAAAATAATGATTTCTTATTTTTCATCTCTATATCATCCATGATTGTAAAACCTTGGTTGTATCCCCCCAGTTGTCTTTTCAAAACTGGAGACTTCAGGTTGTCTTAGTTTCTCTTCGCAAGAAGATTGTTCTATCCCCGGTCAGAAGTTTTTCTAACCGAGGCATCATTCTCTGTGGGACCACTGTAGGGGCATTATTACAACATTATTAGGCTCTAACATATTTCACATTGTGCTGAGAACTATCTACAGATGCATTCAGCACCTCTTAAAGCAAACCTTTACAAATAAAATAGTTTGAAGGGATTTTAGCTGCCTACCAAAAGCCACACATAGTTAAAAGCCCATGATGTCTAAAAGATATGGTTTTCCAGGAGGAAATCTGACAGTGTAAATATAGATTCACGTTGGTGTTTCAGGAACTTTTCTTAGTCCTTATTGTACAGGTGAGGAGAGAGTGAGCTTCCTTTTTTTGTATTACTCTTCATAACTTGGCTTTATATTGCGGGTTTAGCTGCCCTCCCTTCCTTGGGAACAGGCACGTAAATGACAAACATATAAACCAAACATGTACACACACACACTTTCACTCTGGCATCTTTCTTACACTGCAGAGCAGTTCCTGGTCCATTCCTGCTGCAAAACCATGACTGGCAATACTTCAGCAGCATCTAAACATCTTTATGCCAACAGTTGCTAGTGAAGGCAAGGATACAGAAGTTGTCCCCATCCTCTGACATTCCTGAGGAAGACTGACAACTAGGAGATTTCAATGTCCTACCAAAAAAAAAAAAATTGTTTATTTTCCAACATATTCCTCTTATTACTCTTCTGTCATCTACAAATGAACTTCTACTGAAGCCAGGAGGAGAACACGTGACTTAGCTGGGAAGAGAACTGAGAATATTTGGGTTGCCTTCCTGATAACACTGATGTCATTGTTCATTTCCATTTTATTGAGATGTTATAACTTTTGGCATTTTAATGTAATTTCAGTGGGCATAGTCTGGCACAGAATTCAAACCTAAATTTTTTTTATCTGTGGGCTTTTATTTTCTAATATTTTTTTCAATATATTTTATTCAAAACTAGATGATTCCAAGGTGATGTAGCATCAGAAACCCAGTGTTCTTCAGCAATGCATAGAAAATATGCAATTAAATTAAACTGTAAAGTGAGTGAAACTGAACTGCTAGGAAGGGCAGAATATTGCCCATTCCTACTTCAGGGCCAAAACGAGGAGTCAATCAGTCCTCTTTTGGCTAAAACAAAACCAAGGGAATACTTGGGGTGAAGAAAGGCAAAAAGAAGTTTCAGTTCTTTGAGCGATCCAAGAAGGCCTTTTGGTGTTGGAACGAAATATTTAGTTAGGGGCTTTTTCCAATAGAAGCAGAGAAAAATGAAGATTTGGAATTAGGTCCAGAAGGGAGAACCAGGAGTGTGGCAAACACCCACATCAGAGATACTGATGATAACGATGCTAGAGCTGGAGATGCTCCTCTGACTCCCCAGCCTGGGCTCTCCCTGTGTCCACTGAGCTTACATGTAGGATAAATCTGGCCACCTGCCACAGACTTGACCTTGTGTTTTCCAGCAGTTCCTGGAAAATGCCAGAGTTCCAGAACAACTCATAACTCAGGGAAAAGCCACCACGGGAAAAGCTGCTGCACTGAACAGGACATAGCTGGATCCTGCCTGTCTTGTCCTGGGTGTGGACACTAAAGCAGTTGTTTTTCATAGGAATTTAATTATTTTTGATACCTCTCTCTTGCTTTGGAATATTGTTGAAATTGGCTGAGTGCTCTGCTACATACTATTGCAAAACCCTGTGATGATCTTTGATAAACATAAATGGTTTTGTGTATTTTCTTAGTTTTTCTATCTTTTCCCCCTGTTGGTTGAAGTTCAAAGGAGTATCGTGTGCTCCAAAACAGGGGAGAATGTTGCCGTGATGAGATTGTGTCTTTCAGTATTCTTTTTTTTTAAATGCAGAAAGTTCTGAAGGACATTTTTTTCTGCAGAGCTCCCTGCTTGGAGACCTGAATTAAATCTAAGAAAATATTAATAAAGTTTGAAGATCATTCCATAAGAAAGCAATGAAAACAAGTGCATGCTTTAGCCACAGAAAATGTAAAAGACTAAATGAATTCCCCATTGAGGTGGTTGCCAGGTTGTGCTGCAAGGGGGATGAATTTGGCTTGGAAGCCGAGCTGCAAGTTCACAGACTCCCCAGAGGTTTGGTTCTGTTGCGGTGTCTCTGCTGCTGTGAACAGCGACGTCTGGGAACTGCGCCTTCCCTCAGTAATTCTGCAGCAGTGCAAGCCTATATTTAATCAATTCAGGTTCTAGAACTACTTCATTGCCCAGTGTAAAAGTCACTGCACAGACCCAGGGATCAAGAAAATGTACTTAGCCCCCATTCAGAGAAGTTAGACATTCCTTTGTAGGAAAACAGATGGTGAAATGCAAGTGAAAGAAAGAATGAAAAAACTGTGTCAGACTTTTCTGCCCTTTCAAAAGGTGATAAAACTTTGGGGAAGTCTGAGTTGGTTTGTTCAGTGGTATTTTTTCGTTTTCTTTTTTTTAATATTTTATTAGGGGGGTGGTGTTGGTGTTTTTTGTTTCATTTTGTTTTGTTTTAATACTCCTCATCCCTACTTGACTCTTGAAAAACAAAAGGGATTGTTTAGGCGTGTTGTACTTAGGCTAATAAGTTTTAGATGTAACGGTAACTTAAAGCAACATCATGATTGTCTCAGGAAAAAAATAGAGCAATAAAATCAGTGAATGCAGAGGTTTTATGGATATCACATGTACAAAAATTCCCTTCGTTTCTCATGGTGCAGTTAACAATTAGAGCTTTCTTGTAAATGGGATGGGGAATCACAACACACCTGCACAAGAACTCTATCACAAATACCAAAGTAAATCTTCATCCTAGAATAGAATATTTCCATCTGACTCAAAATTTTGCTTACTGCTTTCCACTCATGAATGGCTGCATTTAGATACCTTCCTGTTTGCAACCATGACAGGAGCTGTATAGAATAGCTAACAGATAGTAAATAACTAACTTTGCATGAGGACAATGTTGAAAATGGATTCCTTTTGAAAAATCCCACTGAATGGAGGAGATGGTACTTTTTAGCATCTCTAAGGCCCTTATTCTGCCTGCAGGAAAAACTTGTTTACTTCAATAGGAATACACAAAAAAAAAAGTACTTGTCTGCAGATGAAAATGCAGTATTTTAATGTAAGATTTTAATTCACAAGAATTAAAAAAAATTAATTCACAAGAATTAAAAAAAATTAATTCACAAGAAAAGCGTGGCATATGCTTTCTTAAGATCATCTTAAGTTTATTAATAATGGGTTTGAATCAACCCCAAACAACGATTTCTTTGTGCAGTCCCCATTGGTATAAATTATTTGCTGCAATTATACGTTTAAAAGGCTTCGGGCTCTAACCTGCTCGTTAGGCCAACAGACAGGGATCTTGGTCCTGTACTAAATCTGATGAACATGACTAGGATTTTCCTACAAGAGGAAGTAATTTTCCATGTACAGGTCACTGTGGGACGTTCAGTGATGCCATATGGCAAGGCTCGGGGAGCATCCTGTGAGACTGCAGGAGCCCTTGACTGCTGGTGTTGGTGAGAGCAGAAATCCGCAGCAGGACCACTTCATGCAGCTCATGACAGTGTTTAGGTGGGTGCCTGCAAAGCAGCATCTTCCTTCCAGTCCCTCACAGCTTCCTTCTTATGTTTCTGCAAAGGAATTATACAGATTTGGTCTCAGCTGGACTGAATAGCTTCCTTTGAAAATGCTGAGGTAGATCATTTCAGATGTTTGGAATGAAATAATCTGAAGCTCTGCTAAACACAAAGGCATTTTTTTCTTTTTTCAGTTTATTATAATGATACTAGTACGATTGTATACATTTCAGAAGTTTCCTTTACACTTACCCAGTTAGGATTAATCACCATCTCTACTGTATGAACTTATGCCCCAAGTGGCATTATAAGTAATGATAATAAACAAGTCCTTAGCGTTGCTTTAGGTGAAAAATTTAAAGCTGGAAAAATGTATTTAATATTATGATAAAACAGTAAGCCACCGTTATTGTATTTTACATAAGGGCATATAGAGCATAAAGGTACTTACATTTATTTATGGTGTGTAAAGTCAAATGTCATTCAAAAATGAATGACATTCATAAGTATCTTCAGTGGAGGGGCAATAATTTGCACTAACTCTTGGAAAACCCAATCAGAATTCATCAATTTTGCAATTCAGCAAGAAATAGGCATACTTAGCAAGAAAGAGGAGAACTCAACTGAAATAGCCTGGTTTCAGGACACCAGCATGAAATTGTATTGAATACCTTTTGCTGCTCATGCTTAGAATGGTTGAGAAGAAGCAGAAAACCTCAATAAATTAACACCAGTTTTGCTAAAACCACAGTTTGTACATTTGATTTTCAGGACTGTGCTCAGTCCATCATTGCATCATTTAAAGCAATGCTTGGCATTGCTGGAACTGCTGTACAGGCTGCTGGATCAGAGACACTTCCTGCATGGTCTTGGGCAAGTTATTTCACCTTTCTACGCTTCTGTTTACCCTGCCATCACTTGCCTGTCTTATCTGCTTAGTCTGGACTGGAAGTCTCCTAGACAGGCATTCTCTCTCTGTGCTTGGTCGGTGAAAAGCCCGACTGGGCCTCAGTTCAGCTGCAGCCTTTGTGCATTGCTATATTACAAACACTGCCTCTTACCATAGATGTAAATGCAGTGTATCTTATTTGGCAAAACCAAAGTCCTGGTAATAAAATCTCCCTCTAAAGCATCTGATACTCTAAAATCTCAGAGAGGTGGAGAAACCACTTTGTTTATGAGCAAGCGTGAAGTTTGGAAGGATATACACTATTGAAGATTTGTTGCTGCTCTATCTCATTTTTAAGTGGATTATTCAACGTCAGAGCTGCTGGTTTCTGCCCAACACACTATGCAGGCAAAGCCTTTTGATAGAAAGGTCAAGTTCAGGCTGTCTACCTTCCAGACAGAAGTGTCAGCGAGTTGAGAGGTGCAGAAAGGCAGAAGCCAAAATTGCATTACAAGCTGATTCCATTTTAAACATACCTGCAAAATAAAACCATCATCCTCCATCAAAATAAACTGAAGCAAACTTGTGACTTTATAATCAGAGTTTTTAAATACTGCCTGTCTTGATACTTCTTGCTCTTGCCACTTAAAATTCCCTGATAAACAAAATTTACAAACATAGTAGTTGTTGCAGATTGTATTGCAAGATTGTAATACCAGTGTGGCTCCTTGCAGCATCAAGAATCATTTTTGGGGGGGGGGGGGGGGGAGCCACAACAAGTAAAAAGAGATTAATTTAGTATTTTTCCTTCATATAAATTTCCTTCTGTCTTGAGAGCCTGTTTTTTTTTTAATGTTTTTTTAAATATGCATGAAATTGTAGAAAGTTTCCATAATTTCTCATCCTCATTTTCCATCAGATTATATGGATAACTGCATCCAAGTTTAGATTCTTGTTTCTGGGCTCCTCGTGCATTTAGATTCTTGCTTAAGATATTTTTCACAGTCTGATTAGAGCGTGAAAGCCCAGTTTGTCCGAACAGAACGGCTAATACGATGTTCCCATAGAGGAAGACTGTTGCCTCCCTGTTCTGATGGAAACCGCTCAAGCCAGCACTCTCCTTAAAAAGGAGAG
>VWZW01004266.1:486582-877588 GCA_013397115.1 Edolisoma coerulescens | reverse complement strand
TGGCATACCTCTCCACCTGGCTGTGGCAGGAGAGCCCTTCCCCGGTGTGGAGTCAGCCGGGCCAGTGCGTGAGCGAGTTCAAATTATGCCCATGCAGGACTGGTTTGGGAGATTCGAAGCACAGGAGCGACACGACTAAAATGCTCCGCTTAGCTAGATGCGGCTATTAGGATGCCTAATAAATATTTATAGCCCCTCAGCGAGGAGGTGATTGACAGCACGGGGGCAATCCCTACCCTGCAGCTGCAGGCAAGCCGCCGCCTCGGGGAAAGCATCCCGGGGCGGGGGTCGCGCACAGTAGGGTCGCGTTGCTTCCGCATTCGCGGAGGGGCTTGGGACGGCCCTCGGAGCTCCACAGTTCGTTCCTTCCCCCTCAGGGGCTGCGGGCACCGCCAGGGCAGGACCCGCCCCGGCCCGCGGAGGGACGAGCGGCCGCTGCGCGGTGCGGCCCGGCCCGGCTCGGCTCCCCCCGTGGTGCGGGAGGGCGCTGCCGCAGTGACTGCGGTCCCGCGGAAAGCTGCGGAGCCGCCCGCCCCGCCGCAGCCGGGCTGCCTGCAGGTGAAGTGAAAGTCGTCGGGGAGAGAGAGGAGGAGGAGGAGGCGGCGGTGGCGGAGGAGGAGGAGGGAGCGCGCAACCCGTCCTGCGCGCTGCAGCCGGCGGAGGCTCCGCACCGCCCCCGGCCCTCCGCGGCGGCGGCATCCCCGCTCCGCCGAAGTGAGTGGTCCCCAAGTTCGCTTTCCCAGGGGAGGGGGTGACCTTGGGGCGATCGCCCCGCGGGCAGGTGGGGCTGAGCGGGGCGGGGGCCGGCGCTGCCCCCGCCGCCGCCTCCCGGTGCCGTCAGCAGCTCGGGGAGGCGAAGGGCGGGCGGGGAGCGGTGCCCGGGCGGCTCCCGGCGCGGGGGAGGCACCGGCAGCCTCCGCGGGAGCAGCCGGGCGGCTGAGCGCCGGGTCGGGAGCGCCGCATCCTCCAGCCGGTCTGGCTGTCCCTGTGCCTGCCTGTGCCTGCGAGTCTTCTGCTTGTGAGTAAACTTAGGAATATGTCAAACTTAGAAGTTACTTATTGGTAAGCATGGAGTACTACAGAAACTGCTTTTCCCTCGAAAAACACGATGGGGGTGTGTGTGTGTGTGTATTGCATGCTTTGACTGTCAGAAGCTTTCCACAACAAAATGACTGTGCTTTTTGGAGGAAAAGAACCCCAACCTAAATCCTTTAAGAATGTGCAGTTTGAGTCGGAAGCTTTTCCTTTGAGCCCTGAGGATGAAAGCGCAGCTCTCCAAGCACTCCAAGTGCGGGGTCCGCAACCCTGGACCTGCTGCTCTGCTCGCAGGGACTGTGTGAGGGTCTGGAAGATGCTTAGTGGGGTGTTTTGCGTGTCTTTGCCCATGTGTGTGCCCTGAGGTCTGATCTGCTCTCAGCCGAGAGTCAACTTTTTCTGCTGCTTCTGGAGTTCAAGCAAAACTATTGTTAGCTTCAAGAATAGCAGGATTTGGCTTGTTCGTGTTTGGCAAAGTTCAGCCCCTGCATGCAGCACTGGGCAGTGTGGTGATGTCAGCTTCTCAGAATATTTAAATGTCGTGTTTAGTGCTGCATATCTGTGCTGCTGTTTAAAATCAGTCATTCTTAATGTGCTTTTATCCCCTGTTCTTTCTCTGTCCTAATGCCTTCAAAATCCTTGTTTGGAGTTCTGCAGATGAGCATAGCATACTGCCCAGGGAAATCACCAGCTGATTGTTTGCACATCTCTGGTTGCTCAGGAAGGCTGCCTGGACAGTAGCTTTTGCTTATTGGGAAAGCACAGACTATTAGGCAAAGTATTGCATAATATCAAGCATTAAGATGTAATCTTGTAGACTTCTGGTAAACTGACTTTCTGCATGTTAGAGATGGATATCAAACCCATATTATTTATTTTTTCTTTCTGACCTTGTGAACTGTGTGAAGTGTAGTGAGTTTGCAGTGCATAGAAATCTGTATCCTCTAGCTCTCCAAGAATGACATTTTCATACAGTGACCAAGCTAGATCTCTGACTAACTACATCAACTGTATTTTTATTTCATTAACTCTGTGGTCACCAAGGCAAACCTAATCTCAAATTCTTTTGATAACACCCGAACTAATGCATGCAGGAGTTTCTGCGCACACAGCTGGTCATGTTGTATGTACAGTGTCCAGGGTGCAGCATTGATAGTGCACAACTCTTTCTGCAGCCAGAACCTCACTCTGATTTCATACTGTGTGTATCTGGAGCTCTGACTGATGTGCATAGGCCCAAGGACTTTATATAATGCCACAGTTCAGGCTTGGATTTTAGAGAACATTTATCATCAGACCATTGCACAATTAGAGGAGGAAGTTTAGTATTGAGTATTTTCAATGCTCCTGTGTCTGGAACTATTAATATATTTTTTTTTCTGTATGGCAGAAAAATTATTCTAAAACTGTTTTGACAATTTGTTGTAATTCAGATTAGCTATGTTTTCTAAAGCATTCAATGTGCAACAATAAAATTGCCATGAAATAAAACTCCTGTACTTGGTTACTTTTTTCTTGCCCATAAAAGCATTGCTTTTGTATTATTATTCATCATTGGTTTTGTCAGGGTTTTTTATTTGTTTTTGTTTTGTGCCTTTTTTTTTTCTTAACAGATGTTCTGATTAGCTAATTTGCTGTCTACCTACTTTCAGTGCTTGACATAGCAATCTTCTGTTTATTGCTTTATGGTCAATTGCTGTATTGATACTCTGTGTGTAGCTTTTTGTTCAGGCTATAGGAGGAGGTGGGAAAAGTTAGCTTACCTTTTTTTTCCCTTATGTATTCCTAAGGAAGCCGGTGCTCTGGTAGGGCAGTTTTGTTTCTTGAGTGAATAAATTCATTTCCCCTCATTGAAGTTTAAAGCTTGGCAGCTCTTGTGTAATAGGGGCAGTGGTTTTGTTGGGGCAAAGATGACATCTAGGCTGCTGTTGGTAACAGTTTGGATTTTGTAAGGTTGCCCTTAATTGAACAGCTCTCTTGTGTTTGACATTTGCTGTGACCTCCTGCTGTAAGCAAAAGGAGACAGTTAATGATTTTGAAGCTTGTCTTTCACTCAGAGCTGAAAACGAGGATGTTTATTTCTAGTTCCTGTTCTAACTCTCAGCCATGATTGAATTTTCACTTTTTTTTCCCCTGATGTTCTATTGCATCCCCATCGCCCTTGAAATTTTTACAAACATACAGAAAAATTTGTGCATGTACTGAGAACCTAGGTATTTAAAGTTTGCTTTAAAGATACAGAAGTCTTAGAGATAAAGCTAGCCCATTTTTACAACAGTTATGTTGATTAGTCAGTTAGGGTTTGCAGACTATTGAAAGTTAAGTTAGAAGTAGTGAAGAAAACAGTGAGGAGAGAGTAGACTGTGGGTGGTAAATATGGGACGAAGAAAAAGGGCCATGCTCTGGAGCAAGAAGCAGAGGATGCAAAGTAAGCTGAGAGGGAGGAAGACTAAAGAAATAACTGGGAAAGTGGGGTGGAACTAATATTAGCTGGCAGGGAAAGAGAAAATATGGACTTTCTTTTCTATTTGATTCATCACTTGTATCAAACTGTAATGAGTTTAAAATCTCATGGAGGATGACATTATTTTTACTTATGCCCATTCTGTATTTGACATTGTTGTGGTGGGCAGAATCTCAAGCCTATAGAGAGGAATTTTATTGCAGACCCAGCTTTGCTGGCTTGTGGTAACCAACTAAATAATTTGTGCAGTACCTCAGGCCTGGGCTCTTCTACTGAAATAGTGCATGTGACTGGTTTGTCACAGTATCTGTGTGTGCTTGCACCTCGGCAATGGTACCGAAAATGGCAACTTGAGCATTCAAAGGGTGGTTGGTGGTAACTGCTTTGTCTCATAAATAGCCCAGCTGGAATGTAAATTGCTGACCTGGGGGTGAAGGCCTTTCCAGTCCATTGCAATTACTTGAGCTTTTGGGCCTCTTCCAAAACAGTGCGTTCCAGCTAGGCATCACTGATTCTTTAATTCTGCAAAAAATAAATTGCTTTTCCTTGAATGTGTTGTGCTGTGGTGCAAAGGGACATTCCTCTGTGATATCAAACACCTCAATCCCTGTGACTGTGTGGTCCTTGGTCTTGATTCAGTGAAGACTTGAACATAGCACTTGACATTATATTTATCTGTTAGTCCTTCTAGATTTGTATTCGTGGATTTGGATTCACTAAAGATGTCTCAGAACTTGTATACATAGTTTATATACATGCAAGACTGCTTCTCATTTTTTTTCTCCCTCAGCACAGTTGAATAATAGTGTTTCTTCCATTTTTTTCTCCAATATAAGCTGGAATTAGCTATATTCCTGAGTGCCTCAGAATTCATTAAATAATGGAATGGTAGTTTTCCAAGCCAGCGTGAAATGAAATAACTCTAAACATGTATACACAAAAAGAAAATGCTGAGATATTTGTTGTTAACATTAAAGTATACTGTTAGATCTTGGGATAACAACATTGTCTCTCCCAGGGTGGTGGATAATTCCAGGAGAAGAAACAGGTTTTGTGTCAGGGACAGAATGCATTGGGACAGTACAGTGGTTACTCCAAGATCATCCCTTGATAGTAAATGTTGGTGGTGGTTTGGGTTTGGTTTTTTGGGGTTTTTTTTTGTTTGTTGTTTGTTTGTTTGGTTTGGTTTGGTTTTGGTTTTTTTTCCCCCTGTTTGGTTTTGTTGGTGTTGCTGTTGTTTTTTTTTTAATTAAGGGGATATTAGAATGATTGATTGTTATCCCTTTTGTTCCAATTTCTTTGGATGGGAGAGGGAAACAAATGGTTCTGTAGTTCCCCACTGAAAAGCTCTCAGGAAATCCTGAGAGGCTGGAGTATCTCCAAATCACTTGATACAGAGTTTGGGTTTGTGCAATTTAATGGTAAGTCTATAAAATCTTGTGGACTATTTGTTTCTTTGAAACAGGGTAGCTTTTTTATTTGTCACCACATAGGTTCTTTCCCTGTATCTCTTCCTTCCCCCTGTAGGATTATGCAACTTTTTACTCTAGGCCCCAAATCGCCTAAAATATAAATTGTGTGTGTGTGTTTCTTTTTCTTTTCTCTTTTTTTTTCTTTTTTTTTTTTTTTTTTTTCTTTTCATGCAGTATAGACTGAATCAGTTTTTAGATCTTATGAGATGCAGTGGAAACCGTTACTTTTCTATATCCCTTCTTTGGGCGTGGTGAGACATGAAATGGTGCCTTTGTAGAATTTGGTAGGAGTTTGGTTGAGAGCCACAGGATGGGTAAGATTGAGAGGGATCTCAGGAGGTCATCTTGTACAACCTCCCTGTTCTAGCAGGCCCACCTAGAGATGGCTGTCCAGATGACTTTTGAGCATCTCCAAGGATGGAGATTGCAGAGCCTCTCTGGATACCCTGTGCTCAGTCAGTATTGCTAAGAAAAAAAAGTGGATTCCTTTGAGATGGAGTTTTAGAGGAGTGTTTAAAATCTTTGTGATTGGCAATGAATATTTGATGAAAGATGAAATTTAAACCAAATTAAACCCACCACAACCAAAAACTTCTGGGGTTTGCTTATTGCTAAGATGCTTTATAGAGCTTTATGCTGCTCAAACTCATAAGAGCTGGCATTTTATTCTTCAGCTTGCCTACCTGGTGCTTCCCTTTCATTTGGTTTTCTTGTGATCTCTATCCCAAAAGAATATGAGCACAAGAAACATTGAAATCCTAATTTCCTTTGCAAGGATGAAGAAGGAAGCCCTGCTTTGCACTACAGACTAAAGGATCCCTTAACTCTGGAAGAATGCAACTTAATAATGTCAGATTTAGGCTTTCTGGACCACAAACATCCCCACATCCTCCTGCTCCTTTCCTGGTGCAGCTGATGCTGGTGGGTGCTCCATCTCTTCTGTTCCTGAGTCTGAATATGCAGTTCAAACAGACCTTTCCCTAGATGGAAAGTCTCAGAGAAGATTTTCTGGGAAACAAAATACATATTTATCAATTAATTTACAGTTTGTGGTGTTCGCTGTGTGACTAATGTTACTACCCTGTTCTGTACTTTCTTTAGAATACACTGAAAAGTTATTGAATAAATTCAGTTTTGTTGCATTGCTCAGGTATAATGTACAGCAGAGGAGGCAAGACTACTTATAGTTAAGCATTTATTAATTGTTTTAAAAACTAATTGTATATAGCTTTTTGACCTAGGAAGGTTTTTGTAAGTGAAACATGGCAATACTTCTTTTCCCTCGTAATTGACTCACTATATTCTGTTTAAACCAGTTTTTTTTCTTGCCATATTGCATAAAATAGAGTAATAGAAGGCTCTCTACAAGCATGCCAGAGCTCAGCACTGTGTTTTGGCTATTGGAAAGCCAATGGAGAAAAGCAACAAGGTTGTCTTGGGATCATGTAAAAGAGAACATGGACTGTCAAGATAGTTAGGACTGAATATTGCTTTAGTAATGACAAGTCCTACCTTGGAAACAGCATTCTGTCTGGCAAAAGTCTAAGTTCTGTGATTAGGATATATGTTCTATCCTTTATTGCTATGATTTTGCATGGGAATTATTTGGAAAGGTTTGCTGGAAGAAGTTTCTTAAAGTTATTTGTCTTCATGTTGAAATCCATAAGGATGGATTATACATTATTTGTTACTCAGTCATGGAGTATGTAATTAGAACTTTGGCTGAACATGTATTATGCATTTAGTGAGCAAATGCTTTCCATTGTAATGTTTGTTTGCATAAACCACATTTTAGTAGGGATAATCCTCTTTTAACATAATTGGAACATGGAGCTAATACTTAAACATCTTTAAAGACTGATGGGATAGTTGTAGTATGCTACTGTAATATTACCAAAGAAATACTGAAGGAGTCATGTGCTATAAGCATGACTACAAGATTTCTGTATTTCATCCAGTTCCATTTCTATCATTCTTGTATGTGGTGGTATAGTAATTATAAAGACTTTAATTGCCTAAGAGCTTGCCAGCTTGCACTTGCCAACTATGCTGAAATCCTGGCCAAGATCTTCAAAATCATGCAGTAAGCTGCAGTTGGCTCAGAATGGTGGATATAAATAGATGATATGGTGCTGAATTACAATTCATTATTGAAATGCATCTAGTATCTAATAAATAGCCATAAAAAGGCAACATTGTTTCCCTAATAAGGGCTTTTAAAAGAATGCAGGGTTTTTTGGGTTTTTTTTTGTTTAACAAAGTTAATGTCTATCACAAAATAGTAAGATCTAGTTGGTAGCTTAGTGACTCTTTCCAAACAAAAATCTTTTTCTGTTCTTGAAAAGAGTTGTGGTCTACTATCTGGTTGGTTTCCAGTAGGAACAGTTCATTATTTTATTTTGGGGTGAGGTAAAATTTGGATGAAGACAGTGCATTGTATACATAAATTGCTTTTCAAACATCTTGCTTCAGAAATTACATTGAAGAACTGCAGTACCTAGTTGATAGTATTCTCAAAATTATTTGTGTTGCCTCTTCCCAATAATAAGGAAAATTTGTGTCAGAATGGAACTGTGAAAATGGGAAGATACAAAGGCTTATTCACGGAACCAGTTTTAACTAATCTGTGTGTGACTCCATAACAGTACCTTCCAGAGGCTAGAATATTATCAAAGTCCAGTGGCATGACACGTTGTGGCAAGTATGGAAAGGACTCATGGGAGAAATCAGGCTGGAAGGGACCTCATAAAGTCTCTGGAGTGGCCTCCAGCAGACAGCAGGGGCAGCTGTGGTGTCAGAACAGGTTGCTTAGGGCTTGATTCAGTCATGTCTGTGCAGGCTCCATCCGTTTTCAAATCTCTCAGGACAGCCTGTGCTGCTGCTTGACTCTCCTCACAGTGAAAATGGCTTTATGGGTTATGGGTTTCTCCAACCCATATGCTTGGTACGTGCATCTGTGTTAGATCTTGACTCTGTTTTTTGTGTTGCCTATCAGGTGGTTTTGCAGTTTGATTTTTAGAAGAAGGGGATCAGTTCCCTGATTTAAGTGTTTCACCTATGTGCTTGGGCTGTTTCCTTTGCACACAGAGAAGTTGGGTGCCTTAGAATCCAAGCTAAAATGCACCTCTTGGGGCAGGAGGTGCAGAGTGAGGAAATGCTGCGTGTGTTATATTTGATATCCTGTCTCCATGGAGCTTAGGCATATGAGGCAATGCCAAGTATTGGGTGTGCAAGAAGTCCAAAGTCTAGCATTTGCAAAGCATTATGTGGGGCCAAGACTAGGACCTAGTTCCTTAATCTTTGTCTGTTTGTGTTCTGCAGCTAGAAAAGCTGTTTAGTTGACTTATCTCTGCTCCTCTGAAACATGAGACCTGATTATGAATATTTCAGGGCATTTTAGGTAATAGACAAACAAGTTAGTTTGAAGTACTTTCAGCATTCAAGTTACCTTGTTCATTGCTGCCTTCAAACTAGCAGTTCTTCCCTAGTAGGTTCTTTTAAGATGTAGTAGGTAATTCTGTGAGTGGTAATTTGAGGAATTCAAATTACTTCAGCCCCTAGTTAGCACTTCCAGCATCACTTGGCAGGAAAATGAGAAAAACATTGAGCAATTCCTCAGCCTAAGTAAGTCTAAACCGACTTGTCCTGTACCCCAGCATTGTAACTTGCTGAGGTCTGTTTATGTGTCTCCTATTAAAATTCTGCAGCTGGATGAACAAACCAACATCCTTGGGGGCAAGAAAGCATAAAGCTATTTCCTTTCTTTTCAAGTGATGGCAATGCTGAGAAAAATGGACCTATGAGTGCTGTGCCACTGAGCTAGAGTTCACTGTCTGCAGATGCAGTTTCTCAGGCTTTATCTATGTTACAGTGAAGTGTGTAGCTGCTGGTGTATTCACTAAAGGTATTAATGATGGATACATCAGCTGTCAGCATGCTAATAAGCATCATTAACTATCTTCAAAGCAGCTAAATGACACAGCTGTTGAAAAGGCAGGAGTTGCACTCTAGCCTCCTGTCTGAGCTCCTCTTTAGGCCTTAATGGATGGAGCTCACTGAGGGAAAACCTGAGGGCAAAAGCTTGGAGGCGGGTGAGTCTGTGTGAGAGATTCTTCCTTTTGATGTTTGCTTTAATGTTAACAGAGCACCAGCATGCGCTGGAATTGTTTGACTAGAGTTATTGTTTTGGTGTCTAACGACCCATGACCATTTATTAGTTTCTGATGTTATTACTGTAATTGCAATAATGTCCAAATATTTCCAAATGATGCAGTGAGGCCACTCTGCCTTCCTTGGTTACTTGTAGGTGCAGATTTACTGGTAGCTTAACCTTTTCATTTTTTACTGTTTTCAAGGTGTTGTCTTGTTTATCTAAATGTTACAAATTTTCTTTGTAAACCAAGTGTCTCCATGGGTATCTATTAATATCCTATTACTGTACTGTTATTTCATAATGTGAGTCTTGTAACCAAATCTTTTATAGGGTTCTCTTTATGGCCTCTGGCACAGAGCTTGGTCTCTGGATTGCTCAATAAAGGCTGGACCTCTGAATGCTTTATATCATTCACAAAAAATTAGACCATTCACTAGCATCCAGCACAGCAATTAATGATTTTCAATTTTTAAATTTTTGTTGCCTATGAAGGAGAAAATCCCCCTTGCGTTTGCAGGAGGGCTGAGAAGAGAAACGGGGCACTCTGAGGTTAAAAGGAAGGAGATCTGTGGCACAGCGAGGAGGCCTTCAGCATCCTCTGCGCCTTAAGCTCGGGTTGGCGTGCTGGGGAGGGATGGGAGCGGCGGGGCGCGGCCGCAGGAGGGAGCGCGGTGGCCCCGCGCCGGCCGGCGGGGCTGCTGTGCCCGGGCCCCGGGCGGAGCCGGGCAGCGCTTGTCCTCGCAGGGACATCTGCGGCTCAGCCCTCCTGTTCGCCAGGGCTGGAGCATCAGTGCTATTTTATGTGTCCAGCGGAGTTTTAAAGGTTACGTGGGGCGTTGAGTGCAGGGCGAGAACAAGAGTCTCTTTCTTCTGTGGGCTGCCGGCTTCGGGAGCTGCTGGCAACTTTTAACGAGTGATAAAGTTGTACTTTTTCCTACTCGCTTTATTTGTATGGCTGACATTTAAAAAATTCTGAACAAATATCTGCAAAGGGCACCAAATAAGCTGAAAATTATTAAGATTCAAAGATATGAAGTACAGTGATGTAAATATTTAAACCACAATTTTGTTTATTCTTTCCTTTCTTTGGTGGATTAAGCTAGTCAGTGAAAATCTGTCTCAAGTTCTGTTGCCCAGCCCCTCAAAGAGAACCTCATTTTGCCATGCAGCACTGCTGGACACAGTTGTTATAACAATGGCATTTCTTTATTCGTGATTCTGTACTAAACTGAATTTTAAGGATAGTAGGTTTTCTCCCCATCTTCACATTCTGTCACTACAAGGATTTAATTTCTCTAGTACTCAAGGAAACCCAAACACACTATGACCAAAGAATATCAATAATAGCTATTTATCAACTCCTTTAAAACATAGCTATTGTTTTAAAATCAAAGTTCCCCCGAAATACAGAACAAATCAGGTGCTCCAGCCGGTCCTGGTTATTCCTTAGGTGCAATGCACCCTTTGAATTCAGACACACAGAAGGCCTTCTGACCCTCAATTTACTGATGTTCAGAAAAATGTTTCTCAGCCTTTTAAGATTTGCACAATATTTTTCCTGATGGGGTTATTTTTTCCACATCTTACATTTGCTCTAGAAGAAGAAAAGCAATAGTAGTGATGAAAAATATAGGCACTTTTTCCTTTTGAGGCTAAACAATCATATTTGACATACAGAATTAAAGCACAGAGGTATTCAGACAGACTGTCACTACATTGCAGCCACCTCTCAGATTCAGTATTTTATTATAGACCTGTATGTAAAGGATATGTTTGTGAGATTTGACGTGTCCAGTAACTTCTAGCATGATGTGTAGCAACTTGAGCCCAAACCCCATCTTCACACCTTTGTCCCCTTACTCATTTTAGAAAGATACAGAATTTAAACATACTGTCCTTTTTGAAATAAACCAACCCAAATGCACAAACAAATTAGTACTGCAGGAGAAAAAAAATCACTGAGGCATAAAACCTAAAACCTTGAGGCTAGTTATTCTGTGGCTGAATATCACATGAAACATTCAAATACAGCAAAGTTAGCTATTCATTGTAACCAGGCAGAACTGAAATACTGTAGTTCACCACATGTCAGGTACTAAATCTGAACTGATTAAATGCGTAATTAATTTAGTTTATGTGTTGATTTTGAAGAATTTCAAACTAATACGTGTGTGCTAATATAGTTGCATTTTTGCATTGCAGCAAGCATGAGCAGAACCTTTTATTTGTCATTCTGGCCCCCCGATTTTGTTTTACACAGCTGAGTAACTGTAAAACTGAGACCTTCTGTAATGTGGAAGCAACAAGAAAAATGTTTGTAGTCTCCTAAATAGCTTTTTTTGTCCTAAAGATGTCATATAGTCAAACCACAATTTTCCTCCATGGTTAAATATTAAATGACGGCAGTTTGCTTGTTGGTTGTTGAGAATTGTTGATACAACATTTGGGGTTTGGTGATTTACTTATTTATTGATTATTTATTCCCCAAAAGAACTTTTTTGTTTCCATGGTCCAAAGGATAATTCTAGCAAGACAGTGACTGATAGAACTGATGCTTTATAGGTGCTTTGAGTTTTGAACATTGGAACTGATGCTAGCAATTCTCAGGAACAGAATTAACATGCAGCTTCTTTCTGCAATAATACATACCTACTTTTTGTAACTCAAGGAAGGTGCCACGCTGGACAAGCAGTGCTCAGTGCTAAGTGAGGGATGTACTGCACACATCTTCCTCTTGAGGCTCTTCCAGCAGAAGAATCAGGAAGTTTTGATAGTAGCACTACAGAATGATTGGAAAACAGGAGGCTGCAGAATTCAGTAGCTTGTTAACTGTGAGGGTTTTCTTTTCTTGTGCATAGGGTAACATGACCTACTAATGTGACCATTAACTGAAAGGGTCGTGTAAGTTGCTTTGTGAAGTGGGGCAGGAAGGTGAAAGCGACAAGTCTGCAGCTAATTGTCAGAAATTGGAGGGTATCACAATAGAAGTACTCTTCTAAACTTTATTATTTCTTTTTCTGTAGTTGGCTACTATCAGAGCAAAGAAGTGGGCTAATAAATGGTAAAGTTTGATATGTTGCAGCCTGCCTTGAGTTTTACACAAGGTGGCAGCTCCAGAGCAGTTACACCCCTGACTTCTGTTGCTGTCTCCCTCCAATTCTGTTGGTGTTTTAGCTCTGTAGTACAGAAAAGAATTTTTCATTTGTATTTTGTCATCAGCTTAGGTTCCTCTTTGTCTCCTGACACCCATGTGCGAGCATATTTGGAGAAGAACTTTCTTAATAGTTTCATAACCCATTTTTACAAACAACCGGCACCTTTATTTCCTTGAGGAACTCCTTTCAGGTGCAGTGTTTATCACACAGGTTTGCCTGTGGCCGAGTATGCACATCCTTCATTGCACCTATCTTTATCTGCATTGAAAGGGAGGCTTGGTGTGCCTTGACAGTGCTGCTTTTAGAAAGAACAAAGGGCCTGTAGATGCAGAGCCTGAGATGGAATTGTATCACCTTACGTTTGATGAAAGCTTGCTTTGAACTAATACTGTCCATAAGACATGCTTCTCCTATATCATTCAGGCTCTTACTGAAANACCCTTCCAGTTTCCGTCATGAGCACGTTCAAAGTAGTTGTTGTTGGTGCTAAATGTGACAGAAAGCTGAGCAGGAAGTCTGGGACTCACTCATGTGCCATGCCTTGAGTTCCCTTCTGTCTGTATGAATTGAGTGAAGCATCCAGGCTGTCTCCCATTGCTTTATGGTTGGTTTTTTTTTAACATTGATACAGTTTTATCTCTTAATCTGGGATCTTGTGATACCAGAGAGAGAAGCTGGTGTGATACAAGAGTCTTGACCTCCATTGCTTTCGTGCAACACATCTGTTCCGTATACCTGTTCAGTCAGTTTATTAGCAGTGGTGTTACAGGTGTCAGGCTTTCAGCATAGATTTCTTTTAACTGTGCCATGAAGTACCGTTTGTTAAACATGTTTCTTTTCAAAAATGATGTTTATTATCAAACATAGTAGTTGAGTTAAAAGTAGAAACCAAAATGGTGGCATGAAGCATAAACATGTCTCACCTTTGGGGATGATGAAAGAAAATACCTTTTAATAACAGTGTTTTACTAAAATGAGTAAAGGTGAAATGTGAAGATGGTTTGTTGTCGCCCTGCATTTTGCAATTCTTCAGCTTGCAATCTCTGTGAATAGTTTCTCACGCACTTTCTGTAAACATGCTCATGTTTTGCTAACCGTGCCTGGATTGTTTTGCATTCCTTTGCTAGGTGGACTGTGTATGATAGACATTTCCATTGACCAGTGAGACTGAGAGGAGGAAATCTTCATCCTCCAATCCACGATGGTTTCTAAGAACAGATAAAATAAACGATGGAGGGCAGAGGTCGGGGCTTTCCTGGCCTCGCTGCCCTGGCTGCTTTGACCTGACAAGCTGTGTCTCGCGGGCTTATTCGTGTCCGAAAGAGCAACAGTTTGTGGGCTCAAGATGCTAACCATCATGCTAGGAACTACTGGAACACATCAAATCTCACAAACATAGCCTCTACATCCAGGTTCATAATAAAATACTGAACCTGAAAGATGGCTGCAATGTAGGACAATCTGTCTGAATACCTCTATGCTTTAGTTCTTCATGTCAAATATTGTGGTGCAGCCTCAAAAAAAAAAACGTGCCTATATTCTTTCATTGCT
Organism: Edolisoma coerulescens; assembly: GCA_013397115.1. NCBI lineage: Eukaryota > Metazoa > Chordata > Aves > Passeriformes > Campephagidae > Edolisoma > Edolisoma coerulescens. Next base: position 863,758 of record VWZW01004266.1, on the reverse strand, counting down.
GCTGTTGCCTTTCTTGTTCTACAGAAAGGGTAAGAGATGACAAAAATGAACTGAGGGTCAGGTGGACTTGCGTGCATCTCTGAATTTGAATGGTGCATTGCACTTAAGGAACCAGCATGACTGGCTGGAGCACTGCATCACCTCTCTGTTTCTAGTGAACTTTGATTTTGAAACCATAGCAATGTTTTAAAGCAGTTGATAAATAGCTGTTATTCATATACTTTGGTCATACTATGTTTGGGTTTCTTTGAGCATTTGATAAATTAAATCCTTGTAGTGTCCGAATGTGAAGGTGGGGAGAAAACCAAGAATCCTTAAAATTCAGTTTAGTACAGAATCACGAATAAAGAAATGCCATTGTTATAAAAACTGTATCCAACAGTGTTATATAGCAAAATTAAGCTGTTTGAATTTCTTAATTTAATTTTTCATACATAGCATATTTGGATTCTTTCCACACATAAGCTTAGTTCATTTTCCTGCATGCTGTAAAGATTAAAACACGGCAACATTAGGGTTTGTTTTTTTTTTTACTCTTAATTATTAAGGTGGTGTGAACAGATTGATTTCCACACCACCACCATTTCCTATTTTGTGTTGTTTATGAGAGAAATATTCATCTTTAAATTCTATTTGTTATATGTGCTAAAGCCTTTAAAATGCATTGCTGAAGTGTTTAACTGTTTAGCACAGTTTATTATATTCACATATGTGCAGTTCTGTCATTCCTTAGTTGCTCTGCCTTGTCCACTGTGGTATTTTAGTAGTCTTGAGTTCTTGGGTTTTTGTCTGGAGTTTACAATTGTACAGGATGGACTTTTCAGTAAGTCATTACTGGTGTGTTTCTTGAAGTGCCAATTACTATGTAATGTTTTCTCTTTCTGAGAGGTGTAGATCTGGATGCAAACAAGAAACAGGATTTATACTGTCTGTCTACAGTTATAAAAGTACTCTATAGCTGTGAATGGGGATGACTGAAACACAGCCAGGAAAACTTTATTTGATATTTGGATGGGTGCCATAAATAGAATTCAGCTAACACATGCCTTTGTCTGTGGTTGAAATTCAACTTTAAAAGGATTAATTTCTTAACCTTACCCTGCTGTGCAGAATCCTGAATATTAACAGCTTTTCTGAAGGTTAGTGGAACACTGCATTAACTGGTTTTTGTTCAGCTATGAATTGCTCTTTAATAGTAGCATTTTTGGTACTAAGAGTTGTGTTTTAAAAAATGCAAGAAACAACTTTGAGTTCTTTGAGTTTATTTTTAAGCACAAGAAATAATGATATTACAGTTGAGATAAAATTTTAATGACTTTACTGGTTAATAATATATTACTGATCATCTTCCTTTAAAATAGAAGCATCTGTCTTTCAGCAAATTCTCCTATCTTCACTAACATACTATAGTGTGCATTTCAATGTTGGAGTAGCTACATTTGCAGGTAAGAGTTGGATTTTACACTGTCCAGTGTTGCATCATCAACAGAGCATTCAGGTCCTCTGCTGATTCTTCAGTGGAGCTGTGCCAACATGAACTTTTTAATCACAAAGATTTCTAGTGCAGGTAGAAACATGGCATCTGCCTTTCCCTATGTGCTCGTGAATTGTCTTGATTTAGAGTTTGCTTCTTTCATCTGAAGCCAGAGGAAACTGGAAGGAAGTTTTCTGTTTGGCTGTGTAAAGCATTGCTGTACATGCTGCAGCTTCTTTGAAAACTTGCCACTGCTGCTGTAGCATCAATACAGCTCTGCTGCTGATAATGACAGGAGCACTGGAAGGAAGACTTGCTTCCAGTCTTTTACTGCTTTACCATCTACAGGTATTCTGAATTTAGTGTGGCAAATAGAGGGAGGGTATAGCACTTTATACTTTGTTTCCACTGTCCTCTCTTAGTGGTCCTACTCAAATGAAAACACTTGATGAATATTAGGAAGGATACCAGTTGTCTTGCTGACATACTTTCATTTGAGAGCTGTGTGGAAATTAGTGGTCCAGAAAGTGCTGGGAAACTGACTCTGAATATGTTAATGTCAATAGGAACAGAAGGGAAAATGTCTTTGTGTATTTGTCAATTAATCACATTATTTTGAGATCTATACTTGATGACATTAAATAAAAGCATTTTTTAAATAAGTCTTTACTAGCGGATTGAGCACTGAGTAAGACAAATTCAATTATGTCCTGCTGACAGCTGGAGTCTAGTTATTCTTCTATTGCTCAGTTTCTGCATTTTCTAGGTGTAGTTAGACTGACAACTTTCTACAAAGCTTTAAGGTGTCTCCATCAGGACTCTTATATAGTGTATGGTGCCCTTTTGGTCACTTTCACCAAGGGGAGGTTTTTCTTGCTCTTTGGCTTTTGCCATGCAGTTATGGTTCAATTTCTATGGTTAAGTGTGACTTGGCAGAATTAGATTTATGGTTAGACTCAATGACCACAAAGGTCTTTTCCAACCTAAATGATTCTATCCTGAAGAATTTTAAAGAATAACAAAGACCGAAACCATATGAATTAATAATAGCTTTATGACTTATCTGATTGCTGAAAACAGTTCTTTTCTTGGCTATGTTACTGATTTCAAGGTACCATAGCTAAATGCAGATGTTCCTGTTCACTGTACCTAATGTACCACTTGTGTGTGTATGTGACTTGCTCATCTGTCTGGGGTGCATCTGAAAGGATGTCAAAGGTGCAGAGGTGTGAGAGAAACACCATTTGGATGCTTTCATATATCCAAAATGAAAACTGTTATGCTCTAAATTGAACTGAGTTCCATTAGGAAGAATTAATTTCAAGCAAAAAGTATGTTAAGAGCTACTTCTGCTTGCAAAAGCGCACATCAGAGCTGAAGAGACTTGGAAGGATTTCAAATCTGCTTGTGCTTTTGCATTAAACCGATGATTTCTGGTGTTTCTATTCCTCTGCCCTTGCTCCATTGCTACTGTGTCTTTTTATGCGTTTTCCCATCATATTGCCTGTTTGTCCCAGGAAGAGTCCTTGAGCCATTGCATTCCTGTATGGGTGGCTTAAGGTGTGCTCTGTGTTCTGTTCTGTATCTGCAGGCACCATCTTTGCTTAGTCTGTGGTTAGGAAGTAGGTTCTTCCTAGTTTACATTTAATTATGCAGTTCAATTAGCTACATTTTATATAGCTCCCTGAGGCATAACTTTCCCCTCAGCAGAGCCCTCTTCTCACAGGGCAGCTCTCTGACCTGCCTCTTGTATGCGTGGTGAGAGATTTTTGTGTCATTTGCGCCTCATGTGAATTCTTGTGCTTCATGGAAGGGGAAGCAAAGAGGGCAAAACACACTTTTACAAATATTTGGGTTTTTTCTACCCTGCTTAGTGTGGTGGTGGAGAGGAATCTTCTCCAGGTCCCAAATATTTTTTGGACAACAGACCCAAATGAAAATCCTGTTCTGGTGCCAGGAAGAGTATGGCTGAGATACGCGGAGGCTTGGTGAGCATCCTGGCCCCACACCTCTGGGGCAGGATCTGCCAGCCTCTCTGCCTGCCCACCATGGTCAAACTCTTGTACCTTCCAGGGTTTTCCATGAAGGATGGTGTGTTCCCTTCTCGGAGACTTAATCTGAGTCTTAAAGGTGCATGAGAACTAGTGGGGCAAGAGAGTGAAAAGCAAAATATGAGTCTTGAAAGACCGGGGCAGCTCAGGTTTTCTGAGATGTATAAAGAAGCTTTAATATTTATAATTTAATTTTAATTGTTAATCTCTTTATTCGCCATTAAATTAATCTTCAGCTATTCTATTTTATGTTGTTCATTTCCTTTCTTTTCTTTTCTTTTTGTATCTATTTCCTATGGATTAACAGTATTATTCATTTAAAGGGTATGGCTATCAAACATAATGAACAAATAATCTGATGGTCCAGAAACCTTTTTTTAAATTATTATTTTTAGGAAATAGGTTAAGCAGCTAATAGGTTATAGTGAGACAGTAAGAAAGAATTGAACAACCCATCTCTCCTTGGTTTGCTCTACATTAACTCCCTCATGTTGCTTGCTGTAGCTCTCATCTGCTGCCTGCAACACCTTCCCTTTCCAAAGTTAACTGTTTCTTTCTTGTTGTGAGCAGGAGAGATATTGGTGAGGCCATCTGGGAAGCAAGTCAAGATCTCTAAAGTCAGTTTGTGGAAGGCTGCTTAAGCTGCTGCCACTGGAGATTGAATGTTACTGAGTCAGTCCCATGCCTGAGAGTGAATAGGTGATGCAGTTCTTGTAATGCATAACTTCTCTGCTTGAAAGTTGAAACTGAGTCCATGTTTATACATTTGAATGTTTCAAATTTAAAAATAAGAGTAATTATCTGTAGTGGCACACTAAATAAACTGCATGTTTCCCTCTTCAGAAGCACTTTTCCTCTGGAGAATTCAGCAGCAGCAGTATAAGGCAGTTGCTCTTTTCAGAATATGTGATATCTTTCCTGGCCCTGAACTTTTATCTTGCTGAAACAAATATTTTACGATTAAGAACACTTAGTCACATCTGGTACATCTTAAAAAGGGCTGCTTTTCCAAGAATAGCATGCAAACATGAAATCAGAATCACAAGCAGATGTTTGCTAATATGGCCATAGATAACCTTTTGGTTTCATGTTTAATTTTTATAAATAACCATCTGTAAAGAATGCAGATTAATAGAGAACAGAGATAATTTCTGTCAGTGTTAATATGTTAACTTTACTGTGTTGCTGATGTTGTACTTATTACTATAAAATAGCATTATTTATTGTATAAAATTGTCTGCTGCTGGTTACACAAAAAGAGACATTTTTGTCATTGCTCTTTTACAACCTGGAAATATGTGCTTTTCTTTGAAGAACACAGGATAAATACCTGCATCAACAAGACTGCTAATTTTGGCTTAATTCTTTCATCTGTTGATAAATTACTTGTCAGAATGTTGTGGAATAGAGGGAATTTCTGGATTTTTATTTGCCTTTGCATTTTTACTGAGCTTGGCATGGCTCTTGCAGTTGAGCTGGTAAAAGTGAGGTATTTGCTCCCTTGACTGCTGGCCTCAAAGAAGCATATTTTGGCTTATTGAAAAAAAATCTATTTCATAAGGCAGACCAGTAGCCTTCTGTTCTCCTCTTATAATATTCTCCTTTTAACTTACTTAAATTAGTTTTGGATAGTTCAGTGTACAGATGCAGCTGAAAAGTCTCCCTGTCACTGCTGTGGCAGGAGACAAAGGCGTAAGCTATGCTGCCACTGCCTCTGCCCTTCTAGAAGGGTCCTTGTCACAGTGGGACCTTAACTGGAGGCAAAATGTATTCAGATGCCATCATAGGGAAGGCATGACATAGGACAATGTCAGAAGTGTCCCTTAGCAGTAAGAGCTGTGGTCTCCGGATGCTCCAAGCATGAGGCAACTGCCATCTGCTTTCTGCTGAGGTATCCAGTACGTCATGTCTTTAGGGCAGCTCTTGGTGTTGTGGGAGTTCAGGATGGGGGATGACTGCTTGTGAATCTGAAAAATGGTTGTTGGCAGAGGCACGTTTGGGGAGGAATGCAAGTTACCAAATCTACTTACTCAGAGGATGAACCTTGTAAGGGAGAGGGGTGAAGTTCATTGGTGGGGTGCTGCCCAGGTTGTGCCACTCGCAGAACCCTGCAAACCCCCTCCCCTGGCTCCAGAGAGCAGTGCAGGACCAGTCAGCAACTGGGCAGGTGGAGAAGGGTGAGATGGGGTAAGTGCCAAAACCAGGTTAATGTCAGTAAACCATCAAGCCGTAGAAGGTGTCTGTTTGAGGCTTTTTTTGGTGTGTGTTTATTTTTTTTATTTTTAAGTTTAGAAACTTTGAAACATCTCACTTGATGATAATATTGACATTCCTCAGAAAGAGAGATGCACATGAGTATAACAAGTACATCTCAGCATCCAAATTTGTAGATGACGTAAAAGAACTGTTTGGGAAAGATAGCACAGCACTGAGAATTCATTAGAGCATGGCTTGCATTATAGTTGAAATACCTTCAAAGAGAAACTAACAATTGAAATAAGTTCAGAAGCAGAAGAGCCTTGCAGGCATTAGGGAAGGGGTGGGTAGAAGCTTATATGTTAGCAAAATATCTCCAGCTAGAATATTATTTTACATGCCTGTTCTGTAGTTTGCTCCCTTGGTAATTTGCAAATGGAAAATAAAATTTAGAATTATAGCTGATTAGATATTGTGAGTTCTCAACAAAGCATGTTTGTGTTCTGTATGCAATTATTGTAGAGTTGCTGGGTACAACTTGGTAGATGAATTTGAGTTATCTTTTGTGTTAAAGCAATTTAGTCTCTTCTGTTTTGTATGAAGAACGAACTATGTTCTCCTCCAACTACAGTTGATAAAGGATATTTTATGTTTTTTTTTAACCAGTAATTCTTTTTCAATTTTATAGTGAAAATTAACCTAATTTAATCAAGTATAGCCTGTACAAGAGATTTTGATTTTGCCAGTAGTGATTGTATAGACTGCATTCATGTTTAAATAAACAGTGTTGCTATTCTCAATTCCGAGGACATAAACCCAGCTACTCTCTCTGGCTCCTCTTCTTTCTTCTGGCTCATTTGTTTGTACGTGTTCAAGTACTTTTGGCCCTTTCAGTCCTAGATGTGAATCTGTGATTCTTACTAACAGATTGTCTGGGCTTGTTCTGAAAAATGCCGCTCATGCATCTTGATGTGGGGGCAATGCTGGAGCATTTTGCCACTGCCATATTCTTTTGATGGGAAACTGGGGCAAGGAGAGGCAGAGGCACTGGGATTCTGCCTTTTGCTTTCTCTTAGGGTAGTCTGGGGCTCACTGATGGGGCCAACCATTTGCAGATGTGACCAATTATTCCCTACTGTTAGGCAGTGTCCTTAAAACTACTTTTGTTTTGAAATGTTGAGAGAGCATAGGCTGTGTTTATCAGCCTACAAGGCTTTGTGAATATGGAATGTTGTTTTTAAGTTTGGGAAATATTTGTTAAACCACTTAGATGCAAATTAAAGGGCCAATTGCATAATTATATCTCAGTCTTTCAGTAGATCCACATTAATTGTTTGGTGTACTTTTAATAATGGTCATTATTTCGGAATATTGTCACCTTGAAACTAAATCACATCAATGACATTGATAATCTTTAAACTCCTACTGTTCTTGAGTGACGGAAGTAATGTTGTTGTTCTTTTTTATTTTCTTGCTTCTAGATAAAATGTTTTATTTGAAATTACTAGAACTAACAAATGGATGAAGCTCGGAAATGGATATCGGTGAAATAAAATTTTACAAATGCCGGGAGCTCAGAATTTCTCTGGGCATATGTCAGCCCTGCCTTGTGATGAAAGGGTAGATGATGCTTTAAGAAGTTGGATCATTTGTTTGCTAAGTTGTGGCAGAGTAGTAGAGAGAAGACTCAAGTGTGAGAAGTGTGACACTGATTCTGTGGATGATTGTGGTTAGATCTATTGTTAATACAGTATCTAAATATTGCCAATGCAGTGTATAATGTAACCAGGTCTAAAGGGTTATACCATGAGCAGCTTCAATTAGAAATGTAGAGGTTTGCAGTCTTTGGCTTGCAGAATGCACAATTAAAAGGCTACAAAGCACCTCTGTGGCTACTTTTGGATTTTATTTCTGCACATGACTGGATCTTAGTGCTGTTACTCACCTGTCCAAAGTGTGTGTTCCCTGTCTTCAGCCTGGGTGTACCCTGCAGGCATCTCTGCCTGGGGAAGGGGTGAGGGTGCGATCCACCTGGAAGCTGCCTACAACTTTAGGGGATTAGTTGGCCCAGACTCCAGCATTTTATATCCTTTTGCAAGCCGATCTGTACCGAAGTCAATCACGGTCATCACAGCTTCCCCATCTCTGGAACGCATTCATTATGTGGACATACAGACAGTTCCTCCTGCAATTCCCACCTGGTGTTCTAATCTTAGGAAAAATCACATTGCCAATCAGAGACAAGTGCAGGGGAGTGGGGGGTGTGTGTGGGGAATAGGACTCAAAGACCTGACTGTCTTTCCTTGCTGTCACCCAGCTGCTGCAGGGCATTCTGCTGGGTTAAAAATACTTGGTTTTGAGATCATTGCAATATTTTTCTGAAGTGAATAGCTGTTAAATTGCTCATACTTCCAGTTTTAATTGCATTTTAACAAACAATGTTTTGGTTAGTCAGCCTCGATGATGTGTTGTTTGCAGGGTTTTCAGCTGTGGCTGTCTGTGGGAGGCCGCCACTGCTGGTTTCCAAAGGGGCTTCGGCACATTCACTCATGACTCACTTTTTTCCTGTTTTAGGTTTCCTGAAGTTCCTGTGCTGTGATGCCCCGGAATGCCTCATGGCAGAGCCACCCGGCCGCCCCGCTGGAGCGTGGCGCTCCCCTGTAGAGAGCTGGGTAAGTGAAACCTCATCCTTGGCACGGAAAATGCTGCCCGCCCGCATCTCCTGTCTTCACAAACCTGGTGACGTGGGCTGGTCTCGTCAGCCCCTTCTTGTGTGTCGTATCACACTCTCCTGGCTTCACGTACATTGGAGGATGGTTTGCTGGGAAGTGGTGGATGCATGTGTATTTCTGATGTGCTTTGAGACAGTTTGCTCTGGAGAGGTGATTATGTGTTAGATGGATAGGGAGGATATAAAGGCAGAGTTGATAGGAGGTGGAGATGCTCACTAAGATTTTGAGAAGGAGTGAGTTGTGCCTTCATTGTTTCTTTTTTATGTATATGTACATAGAAGATAAGCATTGGGGTTAGGAAGGTGGGTTAGAGGAGGTGCATCTGAAATGCCCTCTTGCTCTCCTCTTTAAAAAAATTAATTTCTGGAAAACCTATTTTTTTCTGCCATGAACACTGTTGATTTCCTTCATGTGCTATGAGCCCCATCACATCTTCCATGTACTAAAATTTGTTAGATGGGGCTACCTCTTATGGAATAATTACTCTCTATGTGGTACTACAGTTGTATAATTTCCCTCTTGCAAAACTAAGGTGTGGTGGGTGGCTGGGACCTCCTCTTTGACCCTCTAAGGAAGGCATTTGGCTGTTTTCAGTGCCTGAACTGGACTTGGGCCTTTCTTTATGATTTTATCAATGTATAGATCACTATGTCTGCTAGGGAGTCTTGCTGAGACACGGAAAACCCTGCTTACAATTCTCACGTTTGGGAATAAATCTAGATATTTACATGGCAATATTTGTGCTTTTATGGATGGTTGTCAGCTATTAGACAGAACTGTGGACTTCTGGACCTAGATCTTTCTAATAGCCCTGGCAACAAGTCCCGTGGGTCTAAGGAGAATCTTAGGAATTAATCCAGCTGTCCAAGAGGAAGGACAAATAAAGTACTCATTGGCGTCTGATCATTTGCTTTAACTTACAGGAAGGAGAGCCGTACCTGAAAAGAAATATTCTCTCTTTGGTTTTCTACAACAAAGAACTGTCTTGGGCAGTCTGAAGCCTGAATATGCCGAGCAGAGCTGAGAAGATATGTAGAAGATATGTTTAATGTAGATAATGCAGTCTGATGCTGGGACCAGTTCCTAAGACCTTTGGTTTACAAAACTTGTAGATTACTGATGGACTGTTGCCTTTTGGATTTCATTTAGGCTCTGACAAGAATGCATTTTGATTCTCTGAATTTCCCAAGGCCAAATACTTATATTTTTGGTCTACTACTGTAGTTGCTTTAGTAAGTGCCAGCTCACTTCTCCAGTGGTGGACATTCATTGTTAGTGTCTGAATGGGCAGAGATGCTGCTGATTTTGAAAAACTGTCTGATTCCCAGGAAATGATCTTTCAAACCTATGTTTTTAACTGTTTATTTCCTGTCTTGTCCCATCATCTTGTTTGGGAGATGAGGAAGAGGCTTTTCTGTCTAGAGGCCCACAGATTCAGAGGGAGTCTGAGCCTGCTGTCCTGCCTTCCCCTGGGGTGGAAACTACATGGGTGAGAGATCTGTCTGCATGGTCAGGGCTAATAAGTGGTTTTGTTAAACTGGACCACTTCGTGATCTTGAAAGCACTGTCTGTGAGCTGTTTTTCTGGTGTCTGAGGGCTCGTGCACTGGGGCAACGTCTCTGGGAGGACTTGCAGCAGTGGTGGGTGATTGCTGTTGCTGAGAAGAAGTGTGAATTGTTGTGTCATCCATGTTGATGTGAAGCTGCTTGTGAAATCTTTGTCAGCAGAGCACCATCAGTACATTGGTAATGATCACTTGGACTCATGACCAGGTCTTGTTCAGGCAATAAACATGTTGAGGTCTGTGGTTGCAGTCTGTTCTCCTGGAGGGACTGTACTCTTACTTGCCTCTTGGGTAGATGATGTCAGCAACCTGCTCCTCTCACCTTGAGATGTGACCAGTGGAGTTACCTTGTTTTGTGATGCTATTAGCTCAAATGTTTGAAGCTGTTTCTGTTCATCATGCTTTGCATTCATTTTTGGCTGTCTTGAGACAGGCTGAGTTTAAATTCACCTTGCTGCTGCGTTTGTAGTTCTGAGGGACAGACTCTGAGTCTCTGCAAGACACCTTCTTTGAATCTGAAGCACTTTTTTAAAGTAGGTTTAGCACTTCAAAATTACCTCCCCTTTGGGATTTTGCTTCCAGCCCAAGTTGGGAGATAGCAAAGCTTTGAAGTGGGGTCTGGGAAGGTGGTGTCTCAGTCTTTCCCTCTGTGTCTGGTTAGTGACACTACAACCTTTTGTATCTGCTTTACAGAAATACTTTTTCAGGTTCTTTTTAAAACTCTTTCCACAGCTGATTATTCACTTCATTAATTTTATTTGGAAGAGGGCAGATATAGTTCAGTAGAAATTTGCCTTATGGTTATTTTTAATGGTGTGAGCACTTTTCAGTAATAGATTTTTTGGGGGTCAGTTGATTCACAACCAGCCAGGACTGGCATTCACTGTGGGTTGGTTCTTGTTTTTGCAAATAACTGATTTTGACCAGCTTGGTTGTACCAGATGAAGTAGGTTCGTTTTAGGCAACCTAATCTCCAGATGAGAATGGGTATGTGGTAGGGCAGAGCTGCAGCACAGGGAAGTTTCCCAGCCTTGGCTGAACTAGTGTGGATTCTTAGCACTGAGCTGGAGTTTTCCTCCAGCACAGCACAGAGATTTTAGGAGTTGAAAGGTAGCTGCTGTAGTAGCTGGGTTAGCTGGAGTTGAAGGCTGTTGAGCTGCTTGAGCTGCATCAACCTGGCACTACTATACCTCTCCCTCTCTGGAACCACTCCTGGGCTTGTAATTGGACAAACCTATAAAAATGAGGGTGTTAAAGGGAATCTTGTGATTCTTTATGACTACTTTCCTGCTGCTATGGATATTCACTACATGCATTTGGCTAGTTGCATTACATCATCACTTACCAAACTTGCATGTTCCGAAGGTTTTTTTCCTTTCACTTCTGCTTTTCAAATTATTTTTTTTCTGAGTGTCATGGGGGGGGTGTGTGTGTGCGCACTCCTGGTATCTTTTGCTTCAAGTTTTCCTTCTGAGTCCTTATCTCTGCATATATATTGATGTTGGGTGTTTGTATTTTAAGTGCCCAAGTTGGAAATTTACTTTCCTTGATAGTGTTCCTGAAGCATTTGCACCCTGTCTTTCCTGTGCCTGTGTGCATAAGCGAAACAGATGTACCTGATAAACAATTTTGACTTTCTCTCAGTCATTTAAATGAGTCAGAATTCTTTTTCATTACAGATTTTGCCTTTGCCAGTGTGTTGTTGTCAGGACTGTTTTCTCTCCTTGTTCTTTTGTGTGTCTCTGGGGTTGTGTGGTTTCTGCATTTCTCTTCTGCTTTCACCTTTCTTTGAAATCAAAGGAAACCTTCTAGTTTATGGCACTTCTTTATCAGCCCTTTCCTCCTTTTTATTAATTTCCTTTCTGTCTTTCTGGGATAACTGTAAACTTTGCCCATCCTGTGGTATGATACTTGTGTCACATCTCACAGATGTTCTTGTGAGATGCTTGAATTCTATGGGGGGAAACTGCATCCTGAACAAATGCTCAATTTGCTGATCTTTTAAGCTCTACCTTGTTTTCAAAAAAATTAATGTACAAAGTACATGTATGTGTGAACATCTTTACTTTATCAGTCTGGATTCCATCTCGCACCTGGCAAGTCAAGAGACTTGGCACCGAGAGCATTTCCTTATCTCTGCAACATTTGAGGTATATACATATATATTAAGTAAATTTTGCAAAATATTCTTCTGAAGAGTGCAGCATCCTGAGAGAGGCAGATGGCCTGTAAAACCATGCACTGCAAGACTTTTTACCTTCTTCTGTGCTTCAAGATGTAGTTCTTAGGAGCTCCTGGATCCTGACATGCTGCAGAGGACTGTGAAGAGGCCCCGTGTTCCTCCTTATTTTTTCATGCTGCAGCAGATTCGTTTACCGCTCACTGTAGCCTTAGTTCTGTAGCCCTCAGCACTGCCCTAGTACAATTTTGGTGTAATCATAAAGACATCTATTTTAATTGGAGACTTAAATTTATCTGCTCTTTGAGATGATAGTTCCACCTTTTCCTCCCCAAGCTGTAGAAATGTTGTGTCCTCCTCTGAAATGTCACTAAGGACGCTAGCTACCATTACAGTGACCTGAGAGGCTGGGCACAGCATTTGCCATGGGCATGACTTGGGCAGTGTTAGCTCAGTAAAAGTATGATCCCTCATGGTGAGCCCTAGGGCACCACGCTTCTCCTTCGGCAATGAGGTTTCTCCCATTTTCAAGGCAGATGCATCTGCATATGAAAATGAAAAAAACAGCCCCCAGCTTGTTGCCTGAGAAGCAGAGTCCTCACCCAGCTGGGTGTTGATTCGCAGCATCAAGAGCTGAGGAGGTGTTATTTTCTTTCTTTTCCTTGTTCTATGCTTGAGTATTAACAGGACCTTCTGAGGAAGAGAAGGATGTTGTCTTTTACCCTGAAGTGGTATCTTGAGGAACGGCTTGATTTCTTCATCTCTGTTCCTCATGAGCTGCAAAGGTGTCTTGGACTCTGACCATCTGATTACTCCTTCCAAGAAGGATGTTTACTTTCCTCTTGAATAGGAAAGGGTGGATCTTGGACCCTCGTGAACTTGAAGAGGATAGGTAGTTTTGCAGTGAGAACTGTAGAAGAATGTGTATTTTTAGCAGTGGGGAGAGTGATTAGAGAAACACATTGGACCCTAGTCTGAAGCTGAAGTCCATTCCATTAATGTAAGACATGAAGGTTGAACACAGAGGGTATCAGGACAGAGAAGTTTCCCATTGTTTCTGTGAGGAAGTTTTATTTGCTCAACGTCCACCAGTTAATGATCAGCTGGTGTTTGTTATTCCTGCGAGTTGACATTGGTGTGAGTCTGTTGTGACGTGCAGGGCCTTCTGCCCAAATCAGGATGAGGTCTGATATCTGATATCAGTTGCTTGAACCTGGCACCAGCCCCTCACTTCTGCATTTTCTCCTGAGGTGTTTTGTCCCTTTCTTATCTATCACCATTTTCAGGGGAATAGGAAACATCCCAGCCTGCACTGCCAGTGCTCCTCTGCAGAATGGTTATTCTTGGAAAGGCCTTAAATTCTCCCTCAAATCTGCCTCCCAGTTTTGTGTCAACACACCAGTTTCTCTCTGGGTTTTCTGTTTGGTTGGTTTTCTACTGCTAACCTTTCACCTTACTCTGGGGCTGAAGTATTCCTACAGCTTTTTAGTTTTCAGGAGGGTCTAGGGATGTGCTATGAACCTCCTGATGTTTTCCTGATTGCTGGCCACATCCTGGGAGAGGTCAGTATCTATCTATCCTCTGCTGAACACTGGGAGTCTCCCTTCCAGTTTCTGCCATGAACTGAGCTGTTGCTGAAATATCAAGAGATTATTTGGCCTTTGAGTGTTGAGGGAGGCAGAAATGATTTATCAGCTTTTTTCTTGAAAATGTCTGGTGAGGTACAAGGAGCAGAATGCAGGGCTGTCAGTGCCACCCAGGTTCAGGAGAGCGTCTGGTGGAGCAGTGTGATGCACAAGCAAACGTTGTAAAATGCAGCAGGTGTCAGTCAGTAACATCCGTTATTGGTGGTTTTAAAATTAACCTTTGGCATACCCTGGCCTTTGGAAAAAAAAAAATCAGTGCTGGAATTTTGATGATGACACATAATATGGGGAAAACGTTACAGCAGTCAGGTTTGTCAGTGATGTTCAGATGCTTTTCTCTGTACCATTTTTATTGCTATCTTAATTTTAAATAAATTGCTCCTGTAATACATAGTCCTGACTACTTTGGGTCCAATATGACTTCAGGACAAATGTCTTCAATACAGAGATTCCTTCCGGCCTGTTCTTTTTCTGTTAAAATAATCAAGATTTAAAAAGAATGCATGGAGTATGGTCATAGTTCCAGAGTGGATGTGAATGTTGAACAGTCATCATGGCAGTGCTGGAAAATACTTGTGTGAATAAAATGTACTTTCTTGGGTTTAGGGTGCGGTTTTTAAAAAGACTAAAAAAAGCCCCAAACCAGGTAGTTCTGGAAGGCTTGGCAGCATCTAGACTGTACTGATTTTGATGAGTAATTATGTTATTTACTCTCAGAGAAGAACATGGTTAGTAGGGACTTTGTCTTGAAAATTATTTTTAACATGATGAAAAATGTCTCATCTGTCTGTTTCTTTTCCATGTCTATACTATCTGTTTCTTTCATTTCTTTTATTAGTAAATGAGAGGGGAAAAATGGGAATAACATCAGGAAATAGATTAAGGCATAGTAAACAGTACTATGGGAACAGTAAATAAAGCATCTGCTTCTGATTTTTCTGTGAAATCAAGAAGTAACTGGAGCAAAACACTTGTTAGATATTTTTCAACTTCTGTATCTGCTGTCATGCTTCCCCTACTTCTTAGAGTTTCTCTTTTTGTCTTTTTTTCCTCCTTTTCTCGAAACAGTTGCTTCATTGAAACCAAGACGGAAGCCTACAAAGGAGCCACAGTGAATGAATAATAAAGGACAGAGATTCCAAATGTTGTTGATCTGGGCTGGATTTTTCTGTGGCGTTTGTGCCTGGTTTGGGATCCAGATGTGACCCTTCTTGGCAGCACACATCTGGGAGGCTGGAGCGCGGCGAGGTTGGTGCCTGCAGCTCTTCGGGCCCCACTTATTTACTGTTGGGAAATTAAACACGACACGTAGTTCACCGATTTCACAGGTGGAATGGGTCTGTGGCATAACCGAGGGATGGAAACTCGAGAGGATTGTTCAGTGTTTTGCTCGATTATTTGTTCTCCGGCTCCCCTCCCCTCCATGCCCTGTTCGCACACAGATCAAGGCTCCCGTTACAGCAGGCAGGGTCATGGGGCTCTGCCTGAAGCTCTCCCTAATCCAGGCATGCATCCCGTTTGGGGCTACGTGCATGCCTGGCAGGGGCTGGTGCTTAATCCCAGTCCCTCACCATGGGGCAGTGAGTAAAGCAGAGCTGAGTCTGAGGGCAACACTGTGATACTGATTTGGAACCAGGGCACAAACCCGATACAGCTGCGGTCAGCAGCGGGGCCCCCAAATGCTGCTATTCTCAGTGACGTGCTTCCTGGCACTTCCCTTCTCCTGAGGTATGTACCAGGGAGCTGGTGGCTAGTAGATAAATCATTTATGGCTTGCAGATCAAGGCTTGCCAGACTTGCCAGCGTGGTATTAGTGAGGACCCTTTTACTGTATCTTAGTGGTATCCTGGAGGTTTGTTTGCTGTTCCAAGCTTGTCACTGCAAAATGGTATTAATTGGGAAATAAAAATGGAGAGGTTTTTTTAAATGTGAAAGATTTTAAGCAAAACCCATATATCTGTCTGACAACTTTTAATGTTTTTATTCCTTTAATATTAAGGGCTAGAGTCTATTGTTTTGGAATTTTTTGTGAGCTTTTTAAAACTAAGTGACTCTCTTCTGCAAACATCAGACTTGAAGAACTAAGACTTTGAAAGAGCCAGATGATATTGTGAGACTCTGGAGGGAAAAATATGATGTTTATAACACTGTAGATAGCTCCTTAAAGTACTCCCTCTGCTTCCACATCCCTTTATTCTGGGACATGAAAGAGAAACCTGAGCCAATACAGGATTACAGAACTAGGTTACAAACCTGAAGCTAGGCTACTTGTAGTTAAAGCATCAGAAATTTATTTTATATGCTTATTTTGCTTTAAAAATTGTATGCATTTGGAAAACTCTCTCTCTCCATGAGAGTTCTTCCTTTCAAGTAATTAATGCAAGACAGTAAGCACCAGAGACAATGAATTGTAAAATTTCATTGCTGGTTTACAACAAGAATTTGAACCTCATCCATCTGTCATCCAAAAAAAAAAAAGCCTTTCAAAAAGAAGATGGTCTCGTAACTAAAACAAATCTGAATTCTGGCAGATAGGGTGAGAAATGTGCACTGTGAGAACAGGGGAAACACTGCACTGGGAACTGTTCATCTTGGTGGAATGCTCCAGCCGTGAATACCTTTGCTAATTCTGCCTTGCCACGATAGTGATCATCAGAGGGCACAATCAGTAACTTCCATTCCCGCACAGCTTGTATGCTGTTTTTCTGAAAGGTGCCAATTCCTAATAGGTATTTTATGAGCAACTTTGGTGCACTTTGTGCATGTTAATAACAAGGGCTTCTGCATAGGAAGGATTTAATTCTAATTGAAAATCATGGATTAGCATTGCGAGAACCTCCTTCAAAATAAAACTCTCTACTTACAGTGCAATGTTTATGCACAAGCTTTTGGTCTTATGGGTGCTGTCTAGGAAGATTCTTAAATTAACAACCCAATTAATAAATAATGCCAGCTCTCCATCATTTAATGGTACTTTGAATGACAACCAAAAAAATCCTCAAACTTGCTAGAGGCTTATTTCTGCCTATTACTCTGCTTTGTGTTTTACCAACGTGAAGTTGTAGCTGTATAACTTCATTCAGGATTCATTCTCTCTAGGAATCCCTGAGTTATTTAATCAGCTTCATCAGATTCACTGGCTGCAATGGATAAGTAAACTCAGTGCTGCTTGCATGTGTGCCACAGATACCACTGATAATTGAAATTCCTAGGGGCTGTCTGTGCCTCTTGCATGAGGTTTGGAGTTCAGTAGCCCAGCACACTATTAAAATCACTTTTGTAGTGACTGTTCACTCAAAATCACATTGAGCCTTCTCTCAGGCAGCAGAAATGCTCTCTGGAGTTATTGCAGCCTCTTCATTGACAGCTAGCAGTTTTTTCAATAGTACATAGTGGGAAATTCTCTCAGTTTAAAAATACAGTAGTTGTTCAACACATGCACATGTATAGTAGGAAAATCATTAACTATTTTAGGCTTAGTCTTTGGTCCATCGTATGTTTAAAAACAGGTTAGAAATCTGAAGGCAAGATTTTGATAACTTCACAATTGCTATCTCCTTGTGTCCAAAAAAGCAGAAAGATGATCATGAACAGCAAAGTCAGTAGCATCATGTGGAAACTTTGGGTGGGAGCCTTCTTTATGCAGTGTAGTTCTGGTTTGTGCTGCTGGCTGAAGCAGAAAGCTGGGGATGCTCTGTGCAGTCCCTTGGGATGAGTTTTATGCCAGAGAGGCAGCACTTGCCATGCAAATAGAAGAAAAGCCAAACAAAAATCTTTTGCATGATTGATGAATATGTTGTTTGGTTGAAGGCAGCCATCCTCCTTCTCCACATCTCTTAAGGTAGTACTTCCTTTTAGTGTTCTTCTGTCTCCTGCATGCATGCAACATGAGTCAAAAAAAAAAATGGGCACAGCAAATACCTTTAAAACTATCCCAAGGAAAGGAATACAACTGCCCAACCTGATAACTCTCTCTTCTCTATGACCTGAGAACAGTCATAGCTCCTGCAATCTTCATCCTCATACATATCCAACATTATACTTATGGGAACCTGAAAGTATGTGAGCTTTTAGTCTCACTAAAATGTATGAATAAAAGATGTGAATAATGGTGCATGGGCTTTTCTTGCACTGGTGATACAGTTCTGTGGCTATTGTATCAATGTGCTTTAAAAAGAATTCCTTATAATGCATGTCAATACATTTCAGTGACCCACAGACTGAAATGTTCTTAGCTTGATAAGTAAAATATTAGAAGGAAGAGATCCAATTTCAAATCTAATCTCTGCCTTACAGCAGAATTTGAACTGTGACATCTCACCTTGGGAATGTTTGTGAAGCTGTGGCTAGAGGGCCTCCCTCAATGCTGTACTGATGGTACATCCTTTGGCATCAGTAACAGTTTTGTGGAGCAGTGGGACTGTTTGGTTCTGTTAGTTGTGACCCCTGGGGCACCGCCTGGAACAAGAGACGCCCCTGTCCCACCCCTCGTTTAGCAGGGTGTGTATGTTCTGTTGCAGAGCCCCAAAGGTAAGGGGAAAGGTGAGTCCCTGTCCTGCAGCACTTGGTACTCCAGAGCATACTCCACAAGGATGGGGACATGTGCTTAGGATCCCCTAATGATGGGAAGGATTTGTATCCATGGACTAGCAACCTGCTCTAGTGGAAGATGTCCCTGCCCATGGAAGGGGGGCTGGAACGAAATGATCTTTAAGGTCCCTCCCAATCCAAGCCATTCTATGATGTTCTGCACAGCTCTTAAGTTTGATAGTTAAAAGAACAAGACAATGCCCCATTTTTCTCCAGATCCTGTTGGCTACAGTCTTGCATGAGTGAAGTGTCACAGGACTTGCAGCCATTTGGAGCACAGTCACCTCCTCTGGCTGGAGTAGGGCCCAGCTGCCCATTCTCTTCTGCCTGTGTTGGGACTGGATGCACAGACCTGAATTTCAGGGGCTTCATTTTCCAGCTGAAACCCACACCAGTTCCTGCTGCAGCCTGTCCTACAGTGATATACTTTGTTTCATGTCAACGGGAAAGTTTAAACTTAAGGTTTTCTCTTTATTTTGGTGAAATGCCAACTTGAAGGGTCCCTGAGCTTGTGTGCGCTACTTTCTGTGTGACACAGCTACCAAATAAAATCAAGAAAAATTGAAGAGCTCTGGGTGTAGTGTTGAGATACAGTGTGGCATGACTATGTTAACATATATCAGTTTTCCTTATTGTCTATTTTATTGTTTTATATTTGCTTTTGTTTAAATATTTAGACCTATTTCAAATTAATCTTGCTCCTCTTTGAGTTGCTTGTATATGTTGATCTGCTGTGATGTTTCTCATGGCGCTTTTCTTGTTTCTTTATGGGTAAACAGAAATGTTGCAGATGTCCAGGTTAGTCATCACTGCTGCAGCACTATCCTCAGATGTGTAATGCATGTTGGGTTTTGAGGACAAGATAATCAGAAAAGCTTGATTTCTGCCAGAATAGAGCAGCTTCCTCCCTCTCTTTTGACTTTTCTGCTAACAAATCAAAGCAAACTGCTGTTGGCAGTGGGAGGACTTAGGGTAGGAGGGCAGCCGAGCCCACGGTGCTGCTGTGGGATGCAGAGATGGACCTCAGAGAGGAGTCCATCTGTGTAGAGCTGGCACAGCCCCACTTTCCAGATGTGGACCCTGATCCTTTAGTCACATCTCTGGTATGCTGTGGCAGTGCTTATGCTGAGCAGTGAAGCTACAGAATCCAGAGCATGTGGATGCTGTGGTTTGAGAGTTTACCTCTAGTTTTCTGTCAATCCAGTGCAAACATTGCTGTAAGAAGCTGTTTATTTTCCATACAGCTCCAGGAGTACCTTCAGATCGCATTTCAATATTGAAATTTTTTGTGGTCAGTCAGAACGTGCTATGTTTGTCAGAACTATTTTATTCAGGTCTGCTAATGGATTCGAGAAGAAAATTAATTTTGCAATTCTGTGCATGTCTCAGAATCTTTCTCAGACTGATTTATCAGAGTTTGAACCCAGCTCCCTGGCTGTTGTCATTCACACCTCTCAAGAGTGCATTTGTCAGGCTGTTGATGCAGTAATTTCTTGAAAATATTAGTGGAAAAATGAAGTTTGGAGGGAAGATCAGGCTTTTCTTGAGATATCAGTAGTAAAGGAAGGAAGAAGTAGAAATTCATAGGCATTTTTGCTGTCAATTTCTGTGAAGTTTTTGATGGAAAATGAGTTCTAGGTCACATTTAGACATGTGGGTTTTTTTCTTTTCTTAAAAGGACAAAATCGAAATATTTTGAAAATCTGTTAAGGCATCATGTCTGAGGGCCACAGCCCCTGAAGGACCTCATCTCTCATTTAATTTCTCCATAAGATGTTGTGTTATAGATCTTATATCTATATATTATATTTTCTTGAGATCCTATTATGCATTATTTATATGTACATATTTATATTCAAGGTATTTCTGTGTTAAGGGATCTCTGATGCATCCAAGAGCAATTTTTAGCCACTAAGTAAATAATATGGTGAGTATTTTTCAGAATGTGGTGCTGCTTAGAAATTTTATAGCTTTAGTATGTTGTGTAGGGATACCTTTGTAGTAAGTATTCAGTGTAAGTTAAATTATGGATTGAGGAACAAGAACCTGCATTAGCAAGCTAAAATTCTGCAGGCTCATTCTTTGCTAAGCCTCAGCCTTTCATGGAAAAGGCAATTAAAAAGGGAGAAAAAAGCCTGTGGTTGTCTTACAGCAAAGGATTAAAACTATCCCACCCTGGTCTGGGAAACAGTGTGGCCATGAGGGGAAGGGTGATAAATTCAGCTGACTTTAATTTGCCAGAAGTCATCCTATCTTCTCCTTTAATATTAGCTGTTGGAGAGCTGTGATTAAGTGTTCTTCCTCCTGATCAGGGCTCACTGAGAAGTGGCTGACAGGTAGAAACAGCAGCCAAACTGCTGCATGTTTTAGAAGGTGTTTGCCGATGCCCGGCATCTCTTGTCAGCGCCGTTGATAAGCGCTAACGCAAACAGCCACCCAGAATTTGTCTGGCAGCCCCGTGAAGGGCCGGATGAATTGTGCTATGCACAATGTGCTAATTGTCACAAATTGGCTACTCTTGGTTGGGAATGACAGGGTGAGAGTGTATGGTGGGGTTTTTTATAGTCTAGTTGTTGCATACTTAGCTTGTACCAGTTTTGTTCTGAGAACAGGCATTTAGAATTTTTTTGTACATTGGCAGCAAAGGGAATTCTTGTTAACCTCAGAAATACTGTGGATTAACTGCAGTATAAAATTCAAAGCAGTTTTATTTAAAACTAATTTAGAAGTGCAAGAAAAAGTTCTGGAATACAATATGAAGAACGTTTTTATTGTTTAAGTGTTTCAAAAATATTTTAGGAAATATTTATTTTTCCTTTCCAAGACTTTGTAAAGTCAGTTATTCCTTCTATCCAAAAAGGATCTGGCCTCCAAAAGCAGACAATAATGTCCCCTTACATCCCCTCAAAGATGGGTGGAATATCTTCTTTCTTCTCAAAAGGCAGAGCCTGTTGTTTTTTCCTTTGCTACCCTCCCCCATCGACATTAAGATACTGTTAGAACAGCTCAAGCCCACAAGATGGGGGTATAAGGAATCATATACAGAAACGGGCAGGAGACTGAATGTGTGTGTGCTCTGTGTGAAAGCATTTAGGAGAATGAAGCCCTTCTGTTTAAGGGGGGAGCTGAAGCACTGTTCAGCTGTGTTCGGAATGGATGGAGGTGCTGGGGCTTTCCTGATGTGGAGGTGACCCTTTGGCACCTGCTGCTGTGTACCAGCCCTGCTGCATGGTGGGGGCACTGGTGTGGTACCCCCCAGCAGCAGCCACCAGGCGTGATCGTAGTGACCCATCAGACTTCGACAACACTCAGCTTTAGGCTGCAGGGCAGACATAGCAGATGTTTCTCAATATCCTTTCCTTTCCTGGTCAGGAACCACAAGGCGCAACCCTGTCCAGAGAGGTGGGAATGGAGAAAGGAGGTTTGCTTACTGCTCCTGTTAAGGCATATAAGCATCCTGGCACAATAAGGGTTGCCTCTGCTTGTCCCAAGCTAAAGGCACGTAAGAAATGCAGGTTCATGCTACTGTCTGCTTGTCCTTTCCCAGCCAATTTATGATTTAGATCCTAGGAGCCTGCTGGGCACACTCATTTCTCTTTGAAATACAAAGCTGTTACCTTTCTTCCTTTGTCCAGCTGCAATTCAGAAAGAAGAATGAGGGAGGGACACAGGCACAGGAGCTGTGAATCCAAAGTGAGGGCAAGAATGTTTCACAGTATTCTTCTTTGCTATAATATGGCAAATAATAAAGTGCTCTGTAGTCATAACACTACATGTTTGCTACGCTGGGGAAATTGGCAAACACTGAGAGTAGGAACAGTATTAAGAGAAAACAGTAGTTTGGCATGTTTGGTTTCTGTCCAGGAGCCCCAGAAAATGAGGAGAGTGAATAAACAGAAACAAGAAGATCCTGTATAGTCAAATTGTGCTGAATTGCCTTGTCAATTGAAAGAAGGTGAATGGAGAGGGCAGGATGTTCAGAGGGATTTGAACAGCACCTAAGGCAGGAAACAAAGAAAGACGCTTGGCAATTGAAAGGGTGTTGGGGTCTTTTTGTTTGTTTCATTTTGTTGCAGTTGTTTTTTTTCCAATTTTTTTAGTCTATTATATTCCCAGTGCTAGAATCCTGTATTGCTCTTTCATCTAGCAAAAGTGATGGTTACAGTAATGGTCACTGTAATGCTGCGTGAAGATGAGGGAAATGCGAGAACAGTCTGAAGGAAAAAACAAGTTTATTCTGATTAAGAAAATCAGTGGATAGATTGCCATTCAACTTCATGAAGCAGAGCTGCATGCACTGGTTATTTACTTAGACTTTTTCTTTTCTTTCTCTTTTCCCCCCCTTTTTAAAGGGGAATATTAAATGTCAGGAAACAATTGTCATATAATCCTTGAAGTATCATGCTCTTTAGAGTTGTTTAACTTTATAGATTTTATCTGGTTTAAATCAGAATGAATTCTTAGGTGGGTCCATAAAAGTACATTTAGAGATATCTCCGATTTTACTATTTATTTAGTTAAGTTTTTCCTAATACAGACTTTCTTTTGCAGTTTTCCATTGGGTTTTAACATAAATAGCACACAAGTATTAGAGATGCACTCTCTTAGAACAAACTTTTTAATCAGCATTCTTGGCTGCTTAGTTCTGAATTCACCATTTGTGGCCTTTTCTTGCAGGCACTACTAGGCTTGCTAAGGCTCTGTGGCCTTGGTAGTCATGGCATTCCTTTCAGGAGCAGTGAGTTGCCCTGTGGGCTGTGATCTGAGCCTCTGCTCATCTTCCTATTCTCTGGCGGGCCACAGAGAAAACGGAGCTGTTGTGTTTCCACAAATGTGCTTATACCCTCTTGGCTCTGTGCTCGGTCTGTGAGTGCCATGTGCACGTGGATTCAGGTGCCTAAGTCAAGATTTAGTGCAACTGACCTGTTGTTGGCCAAATATATTTGGGTTGGGTTTCTATCTGGGTTTTCTTGCCCTTCTCAGAACCTACAGAAGTTCTCAGCAGCAGAGATGCTCTGCGGGACAGTCAAAGCTTGGAGGTTGTACAGAGCACTCTGGTTGATTTGTGAAGATGTGACATTTCTTACCCATGTGGTCATAAGGTTCGGACTTGAGAAGGAATGTTCTCTTCTCCAAATCAGGTATGCTGGTACTCATCCCTGTGCTGGGACTCTGGTCACAGGCTGTCAGTTCTCCATCATGTTGCAGCATCCGTGCTGTGTTTGTAATACAGGCGTTCCACCTGTGGGACAAACATTTTCTGACATGTCTTAAAGAGCCATTGGGCTTGAAGTGGGATTCAGGGAGAAATGTAATGTTTCATGCAATGCAGGAGTTGGGACTAGGAGGTTGAAGTCCTTCCTGGCCTTAACCTCTATGAAATAGCAGATCTGTTTTGCTGAGTGCTTGACTTTGAGGACTGATTTAGTGCTGTGCCCTGCAGAAGGAGATAGCACACTTTGGAGGCATTTTCCAGGCTAACTAGCAAGATGGAATAACTTCCAGTTGCACAAGTCATTAGAGGCCTTCAATGGTATTCACAGACTGCTAAAGAAGGTGGAATAAAATGGGCCTTGTCCTTTTGTTGTAGCTGCTGAAAGATTGCCGGTGGCATTCCTCAAATAAAATGTGATACTCCCCCATCTTTCTCTTATGCAGTTTCAACTTGAAGATTTATGCTGTCACAGCTGTACATCAGTTTTCATTTTTGAAGAGATTATTTTCTGCTTTTACTGTATACTTACGTATTCTAAAAGATTTTTGAGGGTTCCAAATTGTACTTTGATCAGATGGCAGAAGTTATTAGCAGCTCCTTGCCGCTATTTTACTATAAAACTAACACATACAGGAATTAATAACTTTTATGTCTGAAATTTCACAATAGTTTGCTAAGTTTGACATTAGTAATGAAGTGCAGGTTCATTGCAATGTCCTTCAAAGTACAGTACAGAATAACTTGCTTCAAAACAAAACTTCTATGAAGTGAGGCTGAGCATAAGGAGGACCCTTCTCTACTCCTAATGTACTAGGTCATGATGTATTCTGTGTTCTAAATGTCTGGTAGGAGCTCCAAACTCCTGTACTAATAATTTACATGTAAAAATCACCACTGTTTCCTTAGTTGGTTTAGTTTCTGTTGCCTACTGTCAAACAGAACTTAAGTGTGGTAGTTAACAGAGGTTTAAAACACTTTTTCTCTCAATGCTGTTTCAAAAAGACACAATTTTGCAATGCCATTTGCGTTTTTTACTGGTTTTCTTTTAAAAGGTTATATTCATGTGCTATAAAAAAAAAAGTATTCTGAATGGTGCCCTCTGTGCAACAAAAGTTACCTCAACAAATTCCTATTTCCACGTTAGAGAAAAAAACTCAAAGAAGTGCAGATCACCAGAAAGAAGAACTGAATTTTCTAGGCTCACTTTATTTGGTCTGCTGAAGTTGAGTAACTGCTTCAGGCAAACCCAGATTTTAGCAGAATTGAAGACTCAGTCTCAGTCTGCAGGAGTTTTGGAGTTTTTTGACCTCCAAGTGTTCTGTATGTTGCAGTGTTTGAATGAAGACAACAACAAACTTTGCAGGCCTTCCATTTTCCTGGCTTTGTTCTTCCCCTTCTTCCCCTTCTTGATGTCCTCTGCTGTTCCCAGATGCCTTAGAAAGAACGTGCCTCTTCCTGCTCTTCTGCTGGTCACCGTAAACTTGAGCCATGAACCATCCCATGGGACCTGTGGAGGGAGAGGGGGTGGTGGAGCCCACGTAGGGCTGTGTGAAGGGGTCACAGTCACAAGGGAGTGGGGTGTCACCTGCAGGTGGCTGTTGGCTGTGATGGGGATCTTGAAATGCTTTGATTGAGTTCTGGTAGCTATTGCGATTTTACCCATTTGCTTGTGTTGCTATCTGCAGTTCTATCTCCAAGTCTTGTGACTGTGGGAGATGCAATATTAGTTCCACAAGTGTCAATAATTCCTTGCCTTTGTCATTACTGAAAAATGTGAACGTGTGAAGATCAAATAAAACCCCCTCTGAATTTCCTTTGCTTAACCCCACCTTTTTCTTGTTACATGATATTTTTTCCAATGCTTAAGCTTGGGAGCACTGTTTAAAATCAGTGAACAGCATAAACATGCTGGTTTTATGTGCTGATTTTGTAAGTTGGGGACCTGACTCCCTTAAATTTCAGTGAATAAAGAGCTTTATATGATGAAACTGCTTAATGGTGAACTGATTTTTCTCATTGGTGGGAAACCATTTTTGTGGTTTCTTCTATCAGAAACTCTATCAGAACTGTCAGAAAGCAGTTGAGATGTGCAGGGAAATGTCCATTTTGCATTAGATTCACTCTGCTTTCAAATGGTCTAGTCCAGATGCTATACAATAATGTAAATAAAAAAGAGAATATGTATCAATATCAAATTATTATGCAAAGGATAAACAGATCTACTGTGCCATACATCAATTTTGTAGTCTTGCACCCTGCACATGCCAAATCTGAAAGTAAATATTTTGAGGTCTGGTCATAATTTTGTTCACATTGTCAAAACCTATCTGCAGTTTTAACTTGAACTGAAATGATTTTTCCCCAAAGACAGCTTTACTTACAAGCTTTCTAATGTGACAAAGAAATTAGTACTCACCTAGTAAGTCTGGAGATAAACTAGATAAACCAATTTGCTGAAAATTGCTTTGGAAATTACTGTAAATACAATGTGAATGTTGTGCAGTTCTCGGAACTTTCAATGATCCTGATCATTGATTATATTTTGATAAATTGAATCTACTACACTAAAATAGTTAAATTAATTTTTTTAAAAATGCATACTTTATGTGAAACTGTATCAGTCTTGTCATTACTCCTTGTTGACTAATCTCTTCTTAACTGCGGTGCTATGAAGCCCAAGTACCGAGAAACATGGCTGTATGCCATGGTGAAAAGGACTCTGCTGCTGCTGTGTCTACCCAAGTGAAATGGGAAAGCATTTACCAGTCTTCTTCTGTTTCTACCTGGGTTTTTTTTATATGCATTGGTGGGGGCAAACAACACATCTTCTGTCTTTGCTGGGGCATGGTCATACTCTGGTTAGCTAAATTTCATGCTGATGTGCAGTGACAGGAGTTCACCATTAGATCTGTCAGTCTTCTTACCCAGAGCTGATCTTGACCTGATTTCTCTGTGCAATCCATTCATATAAAACCAGATGCCAACAATCTGTATTAACTGTGAATTAAATTCTTATCAAAATGAATTGCCCCAATTTGGGGTGAAACAAACAGTCCATGTCACTATTTCAAAAAGTATACCATCTGTCTGATAGAGCTGATTATCCAGAAGTGTCACTAAAAATGTCTGCATATCTACAGAGGAGCAAATAATTTGCCTTAGGAAGAAAAAAACCCTCTTGCTGTTACTTCTGAAAGTTATGCTGACTGATAAGGTGATTTGTTGTCCAGAACGCCTGAAGATGAGATATGTGTGTGGGATTGTTTATGGGGTGGGATTCCTTCTCCTGAGGGTATGAGAAGGGCTGCATTATGAACCTTGTGTGCGCACAGTACTCTTACTCCTCTTGCATTCCAGCAGCACTAACTTTTATAACCATAAACCACAATTTTCCCTAAGACATACCTGATACTGTTGTGGGAGTAATTATGAACCAAAATGACTATAATATAGCTGAATGAAGAGCTCAGGTGGTTTCTCTTAAAATTGCAGGGCAGGTCATGTTCAAAGAATTAAATATTAAATGAGGGGTGAAAATGCATTGGAGTGGAGCCTGGATTCTGTAAGTAAGTTGTTGAGGACTATAACCTGGTTTCCTCAATGAGTATTAATCCAAATCGTGTATGATATGGTGGTGAGTAATAGTAGTTAAGCGAAGGATCAGGAGTCCAATTTTCATCATGTTTCTAGGAAATATGAGACCTCGTGTTGCATAGCAACAGTTGAAGGTGTAGCAACATTTGCACTTGAAAATGTTTAGTGCTTTGGGAAGCATTAGGTGGCTGATGAGGTAGGCAGTGAGGAAATGGTATTATTCTCTCTTAGGGTACTGGTTTAAATGCAGTCTTGGTTTTACTGGCTGAAGAACATTAACATCCAAATAACTAGCTAGATGTCTGCAAAATGAGTTATTGGTCTCAGTCCAGCTTTCAGAGCACCCATATTCACATTTCAAACATTATTTCTGTAATTGGCAGTGTTGCTGGTGTGCTCTGAAGGCAAATCAGACACAAACAGCCATGGAGGCAGCCACAGATCTCTCTGCTACGGGGCACTCCTGCCTGGTTGCAGAGGGCTTCCTGCTCTGGTCCTACTGCCAAATTGAGCAGTTTCTACTCCTTCTAGCTTATAACTTTTCTCTATGGCTGTATAGTGAACTTGAGAGCACATTACTTAAATTTCATCAGATCCTGGTATTTTCGTTGTATTTTGTGTTAACTGTAAGTGTTTTGAATAAAAAATGCTGCCTAGGATGTTTTTCATCTTTTGAGATTCTCCTAAAATATTTTACACTTAAGCTTTTCAGAAGGAAATGTGAGTTCCCATTGAAGGTAAGAGTGTTTCAGAAATATGCAATCTCTGTCAAACTATCTGTTTTGAGAAGGTCTGTGTTCTTCTCACCTGGCAAACGTAGAAATAGTAGGTCTGAAAAAAACCAGGAAACTACCAGAAGATGCAGAGAAGTAAAGCTGCTGGAATGACATGACACGAATTTGGAGTGCCCTGAATGCAATTTGGTACATTAGCTGTTTATTGCTCAAAAATTAGTAGCTTTTTGTCAGAAGAGCTTGTCAGATGCTCAGTGGGACCTGAGCATGTTGTAGCCAGGCTAACGGGTATCATAGAGTAACAATGAGCAAAAGGCATAAAAACTGGCTGCTGACAGCACATGACAGTCATAGCATGCTACATTTTTTGTAAACATCTTCTTTTACTTTTTTTACTAGTATTTAATGTGCTTTAAAGGAAGTATGTGTAGTAGATCATCTCCGGGGTAAATCCAATACAACTGAGAAGTTTGGAAAGGCTCGAAGATGTCCTCTACCATCAGCTTTCACTCAGTGCCAGTGCTGACTCTTCATTTTCTTAACTGCCTAAAATAAGCTTGGTAATGAGCTCCATAAGAACATTTCTAACAAGAGAGAGGTTCAGATTTAAGATCTACTAATCTTTCAATAATCGCCTAAAAAAGTATTCTGTCATTGACTCCACTTCATTCCTTTAATTTAGGAGAGCTCAAGACATATGTAAATTAAATGAAGGACAGATTTACAGGACATCTTAAACTACTTTGTTCCATAAAAATACATCTTTGAATCTTAAAGTAATTTTAAAATGTTGTAGCCATTTCTGGATAAAAAGATTTCTGGCTATTCTGTTTATGTTGCTTTTCCTAAAGGTAAGAAATTATGCCTATGTCATTTCACTGTTATGGTAGTAGCAGGGATGAGGAGAGGTGTTTATTAGTGAGGTCACTCATATTAGCAAAGTAAATAAAGGACAACAAACCCCACTGGACTCCTGTCTTGAGGCTAATTCTTGTTTAATTTACAGTTTTTAAGGTCTTTGGTAGAAGACCTTAAAAAAAAGGTATTCACCCTTCTTGAGATTACCTTTATTATCTGAACACAGTGCCAGCATGTCTAGAAGTCCAGAGGTTTTTGCCTGCTTATATGAGAAGGTGAAGAGTAACATTCCATACTCAAATCTGGGAACATCGCAGCAGATTTTAAAATACATTAATGACTGTGAACTTTGGAATATATTATGGTACTTGGAACCAAAACAGCTTACTATGTATTAAAAAAAACCCTTTATTGTTTTTCCAGAACTTGTATCTTCTTTTTCCTTTTGACAGTAAAACTTCTTATAATGCCTTCTTATGGATTGAAATATGCCTTCATCTGTCTATTCACTGTGAGTCAAGGCAGTTTTCAGCAGTGATTTTTGATTAAGAGAGAAGTGATGCCTAAAAAGGAATTTTATAGAATGTTGGAAATTATTTCCCATCCAAAGCATGTGTGCTTTTTCCTGGGGGTGAATTTTGTGTTTAATCTAAGGGATTATGGAATTTCTGTTACTTTAGCGACACTTGTATCCACAATAAAATGGTTAATTATGATCTGCTTTCAAATCTCAGGATCTTGTTCAGTTTATCTTTTTATATCAGAACCAGTCACTTGAAAACTGGAAATGGAAGGGAATATACCTTATATGCACAGTTAGGGCCAACATCAGCATGTGAATGCTGAAAGGAGTACATCCTATTTACGTGTCCCTGTTTTTGTTTAAATATATTAAGCTCTGCAACTTTGGCTTTAGTGGGAATTCTGCATGCCCCACCATATATTTAGAAAGCTAGTCATGTACACATAGATTCTTAAATACAGTTTTGATATAAGTGCTTCTTTTAGGCACCTTTGGGCCTGACTTCTAAGTAAACCAGATCCAAAAAGAAACTGAATATTCTGTATTCAAGTATCGTGTGTATATATATATATATATATATATATATATATATATATATATATATATAAAAGCAGGTAAGTTAGTGCACCAATTTTTTTGGTTTTTTTTTTTTTACTTTGGCTGAAGAAATCTGCTAGTGCTTCCTGATGTTTGCAATAAAAATTGGTAGAAATATATGCAGAAACTTGAAGAGATTCATAAAACACTTTGTTTCTTGGTTGCTATTGTACTTCAGTGATGTTTTTATAAAGTGCCCTAACTTTGAATTCATTTCTGTATGAAGCTCTTCTAAGGTAACATTTTTAGGTTTAATGTGTTTTCACCTTTTTCAATCAATTTTGTAGCAGTACTTTCATTTCCTCAGTGTCTAACAGGTCTGCTCTCATGCCTTTATATGCATAAAGTTATCTTGCCTTTTATATAAAACTCAAATTTTTATATACAAAAATTAAATGCAAGTTCTGTAATTTGTGAGGAGAATTTGGTTGTGCATCAATGTAGGCATCTTTCCTAAAGGGGACTAGTACTTAAATATATAACCCTAGGACTTTTGTTAGTTTATAGAGTGAAAGGAAAATGGTATTTTCAATTGAATAAGCCATTTCTAAAAAATAAACCAAAAATACGCCCTCCCCCCCCCACTGTCTTGTTAGAGCACTAAGCCTCTTTGTGACATTTAGCATAGATTTAATGTTTCTCTGTTTTTTAGTTATTTGATGCATTCTAAAAAAAACCCAGGTAAAAAGTGATGGTAGCTACATCTTTTTCATTTTTCTTGAATTTTCATAATATTCTATCACAGAAAGGAAAAAAGTCTGGTTTTTTTGCTTTGAAGTATGTGCTCATGTTGTTTTTGAAGGATTCTACATTAAATGTACATATTTTCGATGAAAAATACACTTAACTTTTTTGTTTATGTAGACTGCATATATAATTGAAATGCTACTCTCAGAACATTCGTAAGATAGAATATGATGGCTTTGATGTAAAACCAAATAACAAAACCCAATAGGAATTTGTATGTAATTTTGTTGATCTTTAGCTCATTATACAGATTATATTTCATTAAGGTCTTGTTAATGAAAGATATAAAGCTATGTCCAATATTTGAGGGCCTAGCACTGCAAAAGCAGAAGGGAGCTTTGGTATTCTGTATTTCCATTGTGAACTAAGGAGTGTGTGGAACAGAGGGAAGCATTTTTAATTTTATGCATATGAAAGTTTCTGTACAATACACACCAATGAAGGCATTTTGACATATTCTGCAATATTCCTGACTTGATACATCTCTTGATACTTCTTATTAGGTATTTTCTTGAACTATTGAAATGACTGAAGTGCAGAGTAGACAAAGGCTTTGAGTGGGAGAGATTTAGGACCCAAAATACATGCTCAGGAGCATTGAGTTTTGTTTCTCAGCAGGGGTCTACCTGTCTTCTTGAGGAATTATCTGCCACCAGTTCAGTGGCTGCAGCTGTGGTGTTTGTGTGTCTGTACGTACGTACACATGAGGCTGTTACTGGGAAGTTTAGCTGGGATTGTGCTAACATCATCATCCTCAAAAGGAGCTGGAACTTTTCAGCACTATATGCTGTGTGTGGTTTTTGGTCTTGCCCTTCTCCAAGGGACCACAGACAGAGAGAAGATAAGAAAAGAAACCTCACTTTGCAGTCTATGGGATCCTACAGTTTGTTCTGCCAGTTCCCTGGGGGTGCAAAAGCACATCAAGTAGTGCGTTATGCCACTGCATAGTGATCTGGATCTGCATTGCCCTCTGACAGCTGGGCTGTGCTCTTTCTCCAGACCTGGGAGATCAGAGATGGCATTTTGAATATGCATGACAGCAAAACTTTCCTATGAACCAGATCTGTTCCCAAAGTCTTGCTTGGATCTGTTCTCATCAAAGGATAGTGCCACCTGCAATCTGGGCTCCTGTGTCTGGTTCTGCTTTCAGGACAGGTTTTCATGAATGTAAATAAGTGCTTGTTTTTGGTATTTTGGAGTCCTTGAGCAGAATAAGGAGCTTCTAGAAACATGCAAGGCCTTTGAGGGCCTTTCAAGGTCCTGTCCTGTTGTGAAACCTAAAGGAAGGTCTTTCCCATGTCAATTGATGGGGCATCACATCAACAGTGTCTTTATTACTAGGGCTTGGCATTCTGCGGGACATGGCAGGCAATTTATAGCACACACTAAAAGCTGAATAATCCTCAGCATAAAATCCTGAGGCAAGTGGTAGGCATGGTGTCAGACTGCCTGCCTGAATAATGAAAGGAAACGAGTAGGTGCCTGTTTCCAAACACCAGTGCTGTATAAACAGCAACATGTGGGGGTGTCAGTGAGAAGATGGAGGGCTGCAAGTGGAAAAATTAGCAGACATAGAGAAATAGAGGTGTATTAAAAACATGTAGAAGAAGAGGTTCCTGCTCCTCTAGAGGGGATGCTGGGGGTGGCTGGCACCAACAGGAGGAGATGGTGGTAAGGAGGTGGATGGGCCATCGCTAACCCAGGCGTGCAGCAGTGCTTTGGTCTGAATATACTGACATTTACAGGCTGCACACCTCAGCTTGTGATGTTTATATTTCTTCCAGTCCTGTCCTTCAGCTTGACTTTCTTCATCTATTGGCTCTGGGTTGTGCTTCTGTGGCTCCCTGTTATAACTGTCCTTCTGGTTCTGGTTGGTTGCAAAGCAGTGGTTCAGTGAGGTCACCTGGCTGGCAAGCCCTGCTAAACTTGCTCTGACTTTCTCTCCTTTGCTGTTCCCTGCTTGGCACAGCCCTTGCTCTCTCCCCAGCTGTGACTACACAGATGCTGATTTTGGGCAGATTTTCTGCCTAACCTTCCTTGTTTTCTAACCAGAAAAGAAATTCGAGAGAAAAAAATGGGGAAAAAATGTTGTTGGTAAAATTGTATCAGAGTTTTAAAGTGAAATATTATTTCTGTAGACACTATCAGAGCACAGCTGTTGCATGAGCATAGGCAGGGCTCACCCCACCCACTGAAGAAGCAGGGCAGAAGCAGCTGATGTCATGCAGAGGCCAATGGCTTTGCCATCTGACCTCTGCTAGCAGCTGCTGACTTCAAATGAGTATTGTTATTACCAGATGTTGCAAATAATTAACTGTATATTAACAACTTCTTGTGGGATTCACAGGAGCATCTGTTCTGTTTAAGAGTGCTGCAAGTGTAGGAGGAAGTACAGGAATGGGAGAGGGAGACAGGGTGATCCAGAAACTGCTCATTGGCTCCTTAAATTGATCAGAAACTTCTATCAATGTGTACCTCTGGAGCACATGGTGAGACTTCCTTCTTTTTTACTTCAATTTGTATTTTGGTGGACAGCTAATCATATCATGCAGCCTGAGAAAATTAGAAACTTTTAGTACCCTCTTCAGATGCTTTAAAAGAGTCAATAAAAGCTCATGAAGATGCATTTTGTGGAAGCATAGGTAGGCCAAGCATGAGCTGCTATAGGGTGGAGAAACCTTTCCATCCCAAAGGATTTAATTTTCCAGGTGTGAAAAGAACAAGCTTGAATTTGGAAAGACACTGATCAGTTGTCATGTTTATGCCTAGTTTTCTGCTTTGATATGTCTGCAATGTTTGGTTCTGTTCACAGGGGGGCTGAAAAGACTTTCTGGAGAAAAAAGAACTTGTATTCTCTCTAAAGTAGAGATGCTTGAACGGTTTGTGGGGAAGGGTGGTTCTGTGGGTGGCTTTTTCATTTCTGTTTTGCTTTTACAATGGGAGATTCATGATGGAGGTGGAGCTCAGGGCTGTGTTTGGAGGAACTGCTGACAGTCATGGATACAGGATGCAGAGCACCAGGGCAGTCTCTGCTGGTGGCTCTGGAGCAGCTGCTCGTATTGGCTGTGCTGGGTGAATAGAAGAGGTTATGTGCACACACAGCAGTGTCCCAGAAGCACATGACTGTGACTCAAATTGGATGGTATTTCCATGGAGAAAGGCAAAGGATGAACCATCTCAAATGAGATTTGGCACTACTTAATGTCTTTTAGATGTGGCAGCACAATACTGCTTAATTTGCAGATGAAAGGCCAGCTACTCTCTTCAGTCTAAAACTGACTTTCTGCAGATGCTGGCTGTCCTTGTGATCACAGAACAAATTGCTTAATTTACTAACTCGGAGATGTCTGCCTGGTGCTGGAGTTTTGTCTTTTCCTGTTTCTTTAATCCTTTGTGTTTAAGGCTGTGAATAAGAGCGTAGCACATCCTACAGCTGCAGGGCCAAGGCACCACTGATAATTGTTTCCACCACTTCGCACACAAAACAATTGCTTTCCTCCAGGATGTTGTTTGCCTGTGACTTGAAAATCATCAAAACTCTCATTTAGAAACTGATGGTCTTTCAGTTCATCCTAATACACATGCTGTCTTTTTAAATGGCTTGTTTTACATCCCCTAAGCACTTTCTGATTGTTTTTCAGATTTTTTGAGTATTATTTCCTGTTCCCTTTAGAACTGTGTGTATGCTTTTGGCTTTAGCACTTGATCTTTTTCTGACATTCAGTAATTTTTACTGTGATAGTAGTTTCACTGAATGAGTACTAAGTACTGTCATTGTGTTTCCTTATTTCAGTCAAACTAGATCACTTCTGTCACTGTTGCAAATATGTGTGTGCTTCCTTTTTTTGAGGTGAATGCATTAGGTTAAGGAACTTTGCTTTCATCAGTAGCTCATCAAGCAGTAACTAATCAAGGTCATTTTCTCTTACTTGAAACTGCTGTTCTAATAACTATAGATATTGTGTAATAATTGTATGAAGAGTCATTGAAAAATTTACTAAATATTTGTATTTGCACTAGTGAAAAGGCTTTTAACCTAATGTTCAACTTCAGTTTCTTTCAGTGAATGGGGAAACATATTAGTGACACTGATTTTCCATGTTGTTGTGAAAATAAATCATTACCCATCTGTCTTTCTGTAGGCCCTAACCATGATTTAATTTTGTTATTCTAGGAGGGAATATAATAAATTTAAAATTACTCAAAACATTTTTGTGAGGTTTTTTTGTTCCCTTTACCTTTGTAAGATTTTTGGAGAACTTTAAAATGTCGGTGTAAACCCACTGTCACAGTGCTCTTCCAGTAAAAAGACTGGACTTGATGGGGTTGGTTGACCCTGGTTGGACACCAGCTACCCACCAAAGCCGCTCTATCACTCCCCTCCTCAGCTAGAAAGGGGAGAGGACATTTAATGAAAGATCACGAGTTTAGATAAGGACAGAGAGATCACTCACCAGGTCATGGGTAAAACAGACCCAATTTGGGAAAATGATTTTGATTTGATAGGTAATAGATTAGAGCAGGGTAATGTGAAGTAAAAACTAAATCTTAAGTACCTTCCCCCTATCCCTCCCTCCCTTCTTCCTGGGCTCAACTTCACTCCCCATTTTCTCTGCCTCCTCCCCCCAGCAGCAAGCAGCACAGGGAGATAGGGAATCGGGGCTGTGGTCAGTTCATCACACATTGTCTCTACCCTTCCTTCCTCCTCAGGGAGAGGACTCCTCCCACTCTTCCCTTCTCCAGTGTGGGGTCCCTCCCACAGGAGACCGTCTTCCACAGACTCCTCCAATGTGAGTCGTTCCCAGTGGCCACAGCACGTCACAAACTGCTCCAGCACGGGTCCCTCACAGGATAACAAGTCCTGTCAGAAAACCTGCTCTGGCATGAACTCCTCTCTCTACAGATCCTGCCAGGACCCTGCTCCAGTGTGGTCTTCCCGTGGAGTTAAAGCCTCCCTTGGGAATCCACCTGCTCCAGGGTGGGGTCCTACATAGGCTGCAGGTGGATCTCTGCTCCCCTGTGGCCCTCCATGGGCTGCAGGGGAATCTCAGCTCCAGCACCTGGAGCACCTCCTCCTCCTTCACTGACCTTGGTGTCTGCAGAGTGGTTCCTCTTACATATTCTCCTTCCTTTCGGGGCTGCTGTTATTCCAAGCAGTTTCCTTAAATACGTTTCCCCAGGGATACCACCACCATCACTGATGGGCTCAGCCCTGGCCAGAGGCAGGTCCATTCTGGAGCCAGCTGGAATTGGCTCTGTTGGACATGGGGGAAGCTTCTGGCAGCTTCTCCCAGAAGCCACCCCTGTAGCCCCTCTGCTACCAAAACCTGGCCAAGCAATCCCAACCCATTAAAAAAAAAAGGCGACAAACAAACAAACAAAATCTGTCACAGTTTAATTAATATGAGATAACAACTTCTTTTTTATCCTTCGAGAATTGGTTGGTTTGTTCTTTTTTCTATTTTAACTGACACTTTTCATTATCTGGCCTGTACTGTAGTCTCCTATTTAAGCAGTTACATCACCAGGAAACAGCAGGGCATTTGTGCATGCTGATGGTAAGTTTTGAAGGAGTGTAAGTTGGAAACCACTCAACTGTTACCAGCCTGAGTCTGTTGCTCATAGAGTTGCAGATACAAGCGCTAGGAGGGTGCACATTAGTTTGGAATTTAAACATAAATATTCTCTGTCAACAGAAGTGATTTTTCTTTTAGCCCAATGTAAAAGGGAGAACTTGATTATAGGGAATTATTGATATTGGTTCTTGAATGTATTTACTAAATAAATTAAGAATTTTTTTTGCTGGTACTCTTTTTTCAATATCCTTGAACAGATCCCTTGCAAGAAGTAGAAGGGAAAAGTAATATTGACTAGGATTCATTTCTGCATATAATATCCTGCATTTAATGAAAAAAATCCAGTAGAGACAGCTACTTTATTTTTATGAGTATATTTTATTAATTTGTTCATTTTTTTGGTAAATTTGTTCACATGCTTAATTTTGTAAATCAAGAACACTTTAAAATATCTGGGAAGGTAAGTTGTTGTCCATTAAATGATGATTGCTTTTTTCTATTCCATTTTTCCTTGCATTGTATGCTTTTCTGTGTACACGGAAAGTACCTTTGTTCCAGGTGGTGTATTCCATCCCACTTGACAGAAAAATAACTTCTTCCAAGCACAGGTTGCAACCTTGTGCTTGCTTCCCCCCACACTTGGATCTTCTCCAAGGAAAGGTATTTTAGAATTGTCTCTCTGTGCCTTTGTTGGTGGATGTTGATGGGGCAGGGGGAGAAACAGGCTTCTTGTACTGTGGAAAAATCTTTTACACAGTCCTCCAGGATGCATAGATGAGTAAAGAATCAGCTGTTAATGCTCCTTTATCAATTAGGAAGGCAATAAGCAAACTAAGTGACGTCCTGCCATGGTGTAATTCAGTCTGACTCCTTGCAAAATTTACTGATGCACTTATTAGCAGTTCAGATTTAGGTCTCAGTATGTGTTGGTGAGGCAGTGTAAACCTCCTAACAACAGTGAATTACTTGCAATGTTTTCTGCAACATTACAAGATCTGTGTATTACTGTGTAATTTAGTTGTCATAATTGTGTTAAATTTCTTGACATTATCTGTCATAAGACTTTTCAGCAAACAGAGAGATAAGTAGTGTTTTTCTACTGAACTTTTGAACCTTTGCTAAGACAAGATGTGTGAAAAATACTAAAAAAGTAGAGACAAATTTATGAGTTGGTACGTGCCAGCAGTCTAATATAGGAGCCCAGTAGGAAAACACCCCACAATTAAGAGCACTAAATTCAAAGTTTGAATTCTAGCCAAGTGTCTGAAGGCACTCTGAGAAGGAAAAGTGTAAA
The DNA here is from genome assembly GCA_013397115.1 of Edolisoma coerulescens. Taxonomy (NCBI): domain Eukaryota; kingdom Metazoa; phylum Chordata; class Aves; order Passeriformes; family Campephagidae; genus Edolisoma; species Edolisoma coerulescens. The sequence goes on along the minus strand of VWZW01004266.1, from coordinate 826,188 downwards.
CGTTGCTTCTTTTTTTTTTTTTTAAGGTTAACATTGCTTGGAACATGAATAGTTGATAAATATGAAAGAAACAACATGACATAGTTGGTGAGATACCCGGGTAATGGGTCATAAAAACTGAGTTGGATACTGCTGGGAACTTGAGAATATTGCTGAGGTTACTTCTTTAGCTGTTGATCTGTGCTAGGAAGGATGATTTCAATTTTATCTTTAATAAAGTCTGGAGTAGTGTATTCTGGGCAGCCTTAGTCTGGTGAGGAGGGAGAGGGGTGGGAAGAGCCACTTACAACATGATGCAGTGAGAAAGAGGAGACCTCTCATAGGATTGCAGCTCTTTAGTCATCTCTGTACAGAGAATTAATTTCTCCTCTCCTTCTCTAATGCTTTAAAGGCCATTTGTATTTACTTCTCTATCATGTCCCATTGCATGAATGTGGGTGCCTGAACTCCAGAGGTGCTGCTTCTCTCCGTTGGCTCCACGTGGTCTGGATGCATCCTGGGGCTTGAATGATTTCCACATTGCTGAAGAGTAAGTGTGAGGAGATCTCTTTCACTTGTAACCAAACTTCCTGGATGACTTGCTGGTGTTACAGGAAATCTTGTAATAGTGGACTTTTCATTTCACTTCATTCGGGCTTGCCCCTGCTGGGAGCCCATTCCTGGCTCCTGGGCCTGTCGTGTGGAGAGCTGGGGCTCCCCTTAGTGTACAGCTGCTGTTGAGCAGAGTTGTTTTCAGTGTTATGGTGAGTAAAACCTGGAGTCAGAGAAACTCTAACTATCACATATGAGAGATTGTTTAGACCATTTAAATGTTTTAATGTTTAACAGAATCTCTCTCTTGGTGCTCTAGAGGATCATATATAGGAGCTCAGAGATGTCATTTTTTTTGAGGTAACAGGAAAAGCTTGAAATGTCACGCAGTTGAAAAGTTGTCAGCTGAAATATTTTTTGGAGGTGAAGGAGAAATTCAGTTGTAGAAACCATCTCAGGGGAGTCTATGTGTCTTGGATGTATTTTGTGATAGTTATATGCAGTCTCATAGTAGCAGCAGTTCGGCACAGAAGCAGTTTCTTGCTTTCCTGCTCTTTCACATATCCCTTGCCTCATGCATGGCTTTTTAAATTTCTTTATTGTTGTTCTCTCCCATGCCACATTGTCTTGCTTATTATTATTGCAACACTTTAAGTAACACGTCAGAAGTGATGGAAATACAATGACAGGGCCAGCAAACAGAAGGCTGCAGGGGGGCAGGCAGTGCACATCAGGCTTCATTTTAGACAAGTCTTAAAATAAAGTTTTAGGCCAAAGCTCTCATAATTTGGGCTCCTTCTAGTGCAATTAAGTGGAGATTACTATTTTCTAAAAGCAGAACTGGAGAAAATTGATACTGTCAAGCAACTTGAACTTCTTTATTCTCATATGTAGTTTTCCTTCTGTCTCATAAAATATCAACAAATAATTAAAACAAAGAACAGCCTTTCAGTTGAATGTCAGGGTAGGGTTAATTCTCCACTGAAATACTAATGGTCACTGCAAAACAACTGGCTGCATGAAAGCAGGCACTAAAGCAGATATATTCTCTCTGAAGCACTCCATCCTGGGGTTTCCTGGAGAACTTCAGCCATTCCCATTTGTCTGCTCAGAAACCTGATTTTCCGCAGTCTGAAAGTGCACCGGTCAGCTTCAGGTGCCAGGGAGTTGAGCTTGAGCTCTGAGGGAGCAGCTTTGAGGCTCTCTGTGGCCTCATTGCCACTGTTTTGTGCTGCAGTGATCTGGGTGAGTGTCTTCACTATTGTGGTGGAAAACCAGGAGTGTCCGGCTGATTGCAAAGCTCAGAGGTTGAAGCTCTGGTTTCAGGAAGGTAACAGGCAGCAGGTGCTCTGATTTTTGAATATACCCCAGGGGTTTTTCCTGATTTACCAAGAATTCCAGCGTTTGAGCCTAGAGGTGACAGGGTATGCATTGCACATTCAGGAAATGTCTGAATGTCCGAGCAGTCACAATCTTCTTTTTAATGGTAGGTAGAAAGCAGAAACTCGCCACTCTTCTTTAATCATCCAGAACTGGAGAATTCAACCAGACCTTCCTATCACTGAGATAAGAAAATGATAGTTACCATTTGTCATGGGGCCTTGTAGGAGGTTCAGCCAAATCCTTTGGCAGCTTCTCCAGCCTGACTGAGATGTGGGTTTGGGTAAGTAATGAGGCCATTAAAACAGCTGGCTCCAGTAAATAAGCTTGGATTGAGTTCTCACAAGTTAAAATGCATGGAGAGATATGTACAAACATGCATGTAAGGTTTTGAGTTTGGAAAGGACAGACTGCATTAATCTGATTCCTTAGTTTATCCAAGTCTGCTGGGCTGTGCTGCTCGAATAAAAAAGTGGCTTGAATATTGAAGTCAATTTTTTTTCCCCCCTTAGGAATCATACATATCTGGAATGCGTATCTGAAGCCAAGGGAGACATCTTGGAGAAAAGGACATTGCATTTGAGTGACATTTTTAAATAGAAATGGAAAAGAACATCTCTAAAAAAAAATACTGGGGAGTAGCTTTGTAATGAGGGTGTCAAGGGCAAAAAATATAAGTGATTGTAATATGGAGCTCAGCAAATAATATAAAAGGAGCTAAATATGGTTCTGAGGAGAAAGAGGGTACTGGGCTTGATTAGTGAGTTGCTCTTTCCCCAATTGCTATAATTGTCTTGGTGCTGTGGCACCCCCAAGGCTTGCCCAGACCTCAGCAAAGTAAATCACAGTATAAGATACAGCTTTGTGTTAGCTCAGACTTGAAACTGGTCCTGTAGGTTACACCTGGGCTAGCAAGCAGGATCAGGGCATTGGTGTGAACTCCAGCAGCTGATTAGAGCTCAGTGTGGCCTGGAACCACCAGCCCTCATTCCTGCAGCGAACCAGTTGTTCCCAGTCAGCAAGAGGTCAGCTTCTTTGGGGTGTAAATGGGCCAGACCTGTGGGTGCAAGGCTTCACCTGCTTCAGAGACAGCAGATGGGCACTGCCCCGGAGTGGAGCTTTGGGAAGGGACTGTGTTCAAAGCTGCTGCCTTGGCCCTCCAGCTGGTCAAGTCTGCTGATGTGATGCTCCAGACTAACACTGAACAAGTCTGCTGATGTTTGCTTTCTGTGTCAGCTGTATTCCTGTGGATATGGTTTTCTCTTGATTTATGCAAGAATTAATTAAGTCAATGATTTTATGTGTCCATATCTTCTCATAACATATTGTGAGTGGTCTGCTGGTATAGGAAGAAGGAAATGTAGCATAATGATTTGCAGTAATTAAGTCCTTTATAAAGTAACATGTATAGATTTTTAAAAACCTCTTAATACTTCTGTCTAAAGCTCTGTTGTCTGCTCCCTGCATACTAGTCTCTTATGCTTCTCCTCTCCATGTTGCATGAGGCTGTTTTACATCTCTCTTGGCTGTCCTATGTATCAAGTGATCACTATAATAATCTCTTTTCCTGTTCTCAGAGTGTCCTTTAACTCTTATCTGAAATATTTTGTCTGTTCTCCCATGCTCTCTAATGGTGCTCATGTGTCAGTTCAGTGTTCTGGGTTGGAAGTTGTCCTCTACTTTCACTCCAGCCATGGTGTCAGAGACTGGCCTTTGAAAATGCAATTTCCACTGCATGGGAAGTTTAAAAGCTAAAAGGTCATAGGCTACCCTGAGAGGTCATCTTACCTCTCTTTTTTTTTAACATGTGATTTTCTAAAGATAGAAATGCATCTACTGTTTTTCACAGACAAACCACTGTGCCTTTTTAGGAATAATTGTGATTAGCTGAAGCTAGAGGATCAGTGGTCACACAGATGGAGTTGATCCAGGAAACCTTTGTGTAGATAAAGTAGTAGGAAGTTGGCTGTAATTGATGTCCCTGTAAAGGACAGCAAGAGTCAGGGACATAGGAGAAGCCCGTGAGAATATTCTATATTGGCTTTGACAGAAGCAAAGACAGGCTAAACTCATTATATGCTATAGAATACCACACAGGAGGGTAAAAATAGTGGTGGCTGTTCCTGAATTTCCCTGTTAGCACACTTTAGTACAGGAGTGGCAGCTGTAACCCACTTGTTGATGGCTTTTTAGGTTGCCTTTCTCATAGCCAGCGCCTGACAGTTGCATGCCACTACCTGGCAGTAGGAAAGAGGTGGTTTTGGGGTGACTGCGTTACATCAGCCCCTCCTGAGGCAGGTATGGATTATGTCTGCAGTCATGCAAATCCAGTTTATTATGAAATGGCTTTTTTGGCCCTCCCTCCCCCTTTCTTCTCCCTTCTTGGAAAAATCCTTGTAATAATTTATGAGAATACTGAGCAAACTTTTCCCACAGGGTTTTTGTTGAAGTGGGATAAGCAGGTAACACTTATTTTTTCTCAGCTACCTGTTTCATGATAGTTAATTCTGAAAGCGTATAAAATCACAAACTCCAGACAGTTTTTGACAAGAACTCCTGATAAAGTAATTCTGTGCATCTGCTGCCAGATTGTCTGGCTCCGTAAGTATCACTGTCTTGTCATGGACTTTTAAAAATAAAGCTGCATGACCTCTTCATTTGAGTCTGTAACTGGCCTGCTCGGCAGTGAGTTATAAAGTAATAGTGAAAGACCCTCAGACGTGGTTCCCAAGTAATTCTAGAATATAAAGTTATTATGAGATTCCCGAGGAACTGCTTGCTAAGGCTGGGCACCTCTTTGGGGAAGCTGCAAGGGAAAAAGTAACTGTCTGAGGAAGGAAAAAACAGAACTCACAAGACACTCAAGAGTAAGGGAGCTGGGAATCTTAAGGGGTGTAAGAAAGGGAAGACAAAGAGCTCCACCCAAAAAGGAAAAACTCCAACGAACAGGAGCAGTAATAGGAGAGGGAAACTCTGAGAATTATGTACTTAACCCCTCTTCTATAGAAGAAAAGAGCTGAATTAGTTTAATTGCAAGGAAATAGTTTCTAACAATCATTAAAATGTTGTAAAGCACATTAAAAAGGTGGGACACTGTGTGCCATTCTATCAGCATCGTAAGTATACAGTAATGATATATTCCTGTGTTTATGTAATTAAAATTGTCAAATGTTTATGTAATTCACACTTACACTTAATTCAGTATTGTCTCTGCACTTTCAGGCTTGGAAGGAGGTACTATAGTTTGTTACTGCTCAGAGGTAATATAATGCATCATCTTATGTAGCAGTCTATCAATCACCCAATTTTGTTTCACATTTACAGTGTGGTGAAATAGAAGTATTGTCTTTGATTGTTTTAAATATTAATCTGTTTTGTCACCCTTAAATTTTATTTAATGGAACTTCTTTTTTTTTTCTCCCTTTTCTTTTCTCTTTTTTTCTCCTTTTTTACATTACTAACATATTTGTTTGCGGAGTGGGGAAGACAGTACATTTTTAAATATGTGTCATTGTTTCAGCATTCATTTTACATTGTATGATTACTTGTGTTACACAAATAATTTGGATTTATCAGTTTTTGTTGAAACTTTGAATTTTGATGTAGTATTTATGAGATAATTATTCTTTTTTTTTCTTTTTGGTCCTAAAATGTAGTTAATATCCTAGTTGTTAAATGTTAGAAAGAAGTTTTAAAATCATATATCCTTCTCACAGGACCTTTTTTTTTCTGGTCCTTTTACATGACGATTGCTGCTTATTTTATGAGCAATCCTATCTTCTGGCTATCTTTTCATTCCCAGGTGGTTACTTTTTCCTTTTCAATTTCCTTGCATGTTTAATTTCCTTTCTTGAAAAGTTGATAAATTGAGGGGTTTTTTTTTGAATGGTCAGATGCCCATGAGATTCAGGGCTGGTCTTTTAGGAGTGACTGGTTGTTATCTTCCCTTTATTGGGGAAAACATGGTGTTGGCTGTCTGTGGGCAGGAGGGGAATTTGGTGGCAGCAAGTCATTCTAGTTGAATGGGAGCTTCCTGCAGGAGCACATTTGGGCTGGACTTTCCTCATAACTGCCTGTTATTTATAAGTTGACTGTAAGAGGTGAAGGTAACTTAAAATAAAAAAATCCTCCCCAGTGTATTCAGAGCTATAACTGTTTTACTTTGCCTGACTGGGAGTGAAGCATCCAAGTCTTTTGGAAAGCAATACAGCTGCTCCATCTGTGGGGCTCTGCCCAGTGGTGGCTTTCCATGTCACTTCTTTTCCTTGTGGCACTTTGAGTTTATTCCGTTATTTCTGATTATTAGTCAGCGAGGAATGAATCCGTTCCTGCTTTAGATCATGGTGCTTGCTTACAATTTTTTCAACTGCGTATTGACTTAACATGCTGTTCAGCAGTGAAAATTGCCTAAAAATATCTGTAGGATTTAATAGTTTTTTTGTCTTTATAATATGTCCCAAGGTTAAAGATATGTGAGGATTATGATTTTTCTCTTTTTAACTATTAATATTAATTCTGAACTCTGCAAATTCAATCAGTGATCCAAGAGTCAGGCTGAGTTCATTCCTTCTCACTCAATAATGCAAGTTTTCTGAAGAAATTATGTATTAATTAGCAGTTGTATCGTACCCGAGCCTTGTCAAGTCCTTGGTGGTAACTGTGTAGATCATCTGAGACTAATTCTTACAAAAGAATAAGTGTTGAAATGTGCGTAGCAGTTCTGATTATTAATTGTCTCGGCCCCTTCTCCAGATCCCACCGTCACAGCTCTGTGGAGAGGGATGGAGCACCGTGGGTGCCGTATTGCCACAGCGAAGGGCCAGAGAACTTGTTGTGTCAGGTCCCTGGTAGAAGATTCCTAAGTAAGAAAGTCACATCTTCAAAGCAGAATAGCCCTTCAGGTATGGGCTGAAATGAGACTGACCAAACTTCGGGGTTTTCTGCATTCTCCTGGACTTCTTAGTGTTTTCTCTTCCTAAGGTAGGGGGGTGGGGGAGGGGAGAAGAGGGATTTCTCCTCTCCAAAGGGATGACTTTGGTTTTTTTTTTCTACTTGAAGTAATAAAATAACATGCTTAATTTTTAAGGTAATTCACTGGATAATAGGATTTCAGGGTTACTGCTTTTATCCTCCTGGAAAACCAGTGTGCACACATCCTGGGTTGAATTAATGCTTTTTAAGGTATGTGTTTTGCTTTTCCTGTAAACTAGTTCTCTCTGTTGAAAGGCAAGGGAATTGCAGTTGAAACTTGGGGAAATACTATTTACTGAAGGTGTATTTACTAATAATATGGAGAGTTATATGTCCTACATATCCCATACCATCTAGTGGAAATTTTTTGCATCAGCACCATGAGGTCAAGGACCTGAAGGGATTGACAGATTTCAGAATGAGAGAGACTTTGTACATTTTCCCTCAGCTACCATAGAAAAAGTGCCACATGGATTAATGATGAATTTTTTCTCCATCTCCTTGAAAAACACATATGATGGCTTGTTGCTTCAGAAGAGGGAACCTACTCAGGAGTATTTGCCCTAGTCATTAAACAGATCCTTATTGAAACCCTGTGGACAGATGTAAACTGGAAAAATAGGGGTTGGGAGAGGAGCCAGGCAAAAGGTCTTCAGAAGCCTGTGAGTTTTGGATGGGGGCTGGCCATGCTGTCTGATACCCCACGATAATTCTTACAAAATACTCAAACACTTCTTACAGAGATACTTTTGCTTTGCCAAGTACACCCAACTGGTGGGGCAGCCTTGGTTAGGAAAGGGCACCTTCTGAGAAAGCTTTTTGGATGGTCTCTGATTCAAGCATAGAGCCTCTGGCCAGCAGCAATAGTGACCCTGCACATCTGATTTCAGGAGGCCATTTCTCTCTTGAATGACCATTTTGTCATCTCGGATGCAATGGTTGCAAAGTCATGCAGACAATGGGACTTAGCTGCAATTGCAAAGGTAGTGATGCTAGCTGATAGCTGAGTTTGTGTGGAGAAAAAGGGAGAAACAGAGAAACTTGGACTGACTTTAAGACTGAATCTTGTAATCTAGGAATTACTTTCTGATTTTTTAAACTTTGTGTGTTGTGCATTGAAATGTGGATTATGGTTGATCACTTAACATCACCTGAGCTTTTTAACCTGAGAAATTCCCATTACTGGTATTGTTCTTAATTAGTAATGCCTTTGGTTCTTCCTGACTTGCGGCTTAGACTGGTAGCATTTCGTGTCAGGTCATGGGCTTGGCATAGAGTGTTTGGAGCTCGTGCTGTGAGTTAAGTCTGTGCGTAGATGGATTTTGACATCCTCTTGTCTGGGCACATGTGCTGTTTGGGATGGATTCAGTAGCTCAGGTAGTCTCTTCCGATGTTAGGGGATGGTAATATTGGTCTCCATGCTACACAGTAGCTTTGTTGTTGAGTCTACACTTGCCTACCATGTGTGTGAAGCTCAGAGAAAGATGAGCCTACTTTTGTATAGCTCTATATTAGAAGGCCTGTTTTCTTCTATGGCCAGCATGAAGGTGAGCCATGCAGAGAAAACCAAGAAAAAAACCCCATTAATTCAACAGTAAGGCAGTTAACTATTTCCAAACTGTGAAATCTAATTTATTGAGCATGGGTTTTATACCAACTTTGTGTTTAACAGGCTTGGTTTTAATAAATTATGAGCTGAGAATGTGTTGGATGGCAAGGGATGCTGATTTTGGGGTCTGCAGGTTAGAGCCTGCCAGCACTTATTTGAAGGTACAACTTTCTGATATTGAGGGAGAAGACACTGGTTTGCAGCAAGGGCAATCACCGGAAAGTAGTTGCTGAAATGGAGGTCTGAACTGGAGGTGGCTGCAGTAAGTATGCTTTACTGGACATACCCAGATACTTTCTGGTCTTTCCAAGTGCTGTGCATGACTGGTTAAGAAATAATAGTTTCCTAAACTCAAAGAATGGTTTGGGTTAGAAGAGACCTTAAAGATCACCCAGTTCCAACTCCCCTGGCATGGGCTAGGACACTTTCCACTAGACCAGGTTGCTCAAAGCTCCATCCAACGTGGCCTTGAACACTTCTAGGGACAGACCCACAAGTTCTCTGGGCAACTTGTTCCAGTGCCCCACCACACCCACACTTCCTAATATCTGATCTAATCCTTCCCTCTTTCAGTTTAAAGCCATTTCCCCTTTTCTTATGTCCTATTTAGAAATCCTTGTCCAGCTTTTTTGTAGACCCGCTCTTGGTACTGGCAGGCTGCTCTAAGGTCTCCCGGAAGCCTTCTCTTCTCCAGGCTGAACAACCCCAGCTCTCACAGCCTGTCTTCACTGGAGATGGGCTTCAGCCCTCTGCTAATCTTTGTGTACCTTCTCTGGACTTACTGCAGCACATCAAAATCCTTTTTATTCTGGGGCTCCTGTTAGTCTCACAAGACTGGAGTAGGAGTGGTAAGGATGCCCACACACTCAGACATTGCAGTAATTTGTACCCATCCTCAAATCTGGATTTTGTTTTGAAGAGGAGTCCCTTCTGCTCTAAACAGCTTGAGCTGAGAATGGAAAGAGAAATAAAAAAAAATAATAAAGCAATAGTTGCAACTTGGTCATTCTCCAAATAACAATTGTTGTCTCTTCCTGTAGCAGTAGCAGAATTCATTTGCAGAAAACAATCCCAGCTGTAACACAGAGTCTGTGTTTAGACAATAGCCTGAAGAGAAAAAAGAGTTTTAGTTTAGGAAGAAATATCATACAGGCTGCAGCAGAAAATCTACATGACACTACAATGAAAACATAATTTTCTTTTTTCTCCTAACTAAAGGTTTTTGAGTCCAGGAGAAAGTAATCCCCTAAGGGTACATTTCAAATATGTTAGCTTATATATATTTTTATATATGTGTGTATATATATATATAAAATGTATACATTTACACACAGACACAGTTAAAAATATATATGTATGCGTGTATGTATATATATATACACACATATAAAATTTACCTGGCAGCATGTCTGTGGACTACTTTTTCTTTCTTCAAATACAAATTGTATTTCCAAGAGAATTTTCTTTTTTCCCATGTATTTTCTGCACAGAAGTTTCTGAAGAAAAATTAGTGTTGGGAAAAATGTGCTAACCACAGGTTTCAAATGCAGCAGCTTGGTGGAATTGAAACTGCCTGTACTTTGATTTCCATACCTGAACACGTACTCTGATATGGACTTGTCACTCTCTGGAGAGGGAGGAATTTAGTGGATGAGAACATGGAGAAGGGGGGTTCTTTTTCATGTACTTCCTTTTAGAAACATAGGTTACTTCCTGAGAGTTATTAGTTTTATACCTTACAAAAGAAGAATTGTTTTCATCCCATGTTCTAAGTGTGGCTTATTTTTTCCTCTGACAATGTTGACCAGAGACCTGCAATTTAATATTTGTAGTGGTGCGCTAAGCTGTGTTCTGCTGTGTGCTACCTATTTCTTCTATCACAAAATAGAGATGAAGATCTGTTTCTTTTTTGAAGAAGTTTATAGTGTCACTATGTGGAACTTTTTTCTGACTTGCATCAAAATCTCATCAAACTGTTTTTCAGGAGATTTTACTTTGCTTCTTCTTGCCTCTCTCAAATCACCATCCCATGAACCCAAATATAAACATTTTTACATTTACAACCATTTTGTGGAATTCATGAAAAATTTTCCACCTCACACAGCCACGTCTGCTGCTCCCCACTGAGGGTTAAATTCATCTCTTCTTTGTATGCTGAAGTGTCTCAGTGTCTATCATGAGCATCTGCGGGATGGAAAAAGTCTGTCAAAACACAGAGCAGTTTGGTCTCAGAATGCTCAGAGCTTTCCCCCTCCAATGTGTTCTGGGAATGGGTTTGCCAAGGCAGGCCATGGCTGTGTCCCCCAGACCACAGGCAGCCAGGTTGCTCTGGGCTTTTAATCAGGTGTCAGAAGGTTCTTGTTTAAAAGTCACATTTATTAGTCCTTTCTGAATACATATAATGAACTCCTGCTTAGTTTTAATTGGGCACCTCTTGCTATAGATTTAAAATTACTCAATTTCTAAAATTGCCCCTAAATTGGAAACTGAGTGGTGCTTTCATGTGGTGATGCTAATTCCTAGCAGAGGTCTGGCTGCTGTAGCCTGTGATTCTGCTGGCTGCAGTTGAATTCTGAAACATCCCAGTGGGAGTTTCCCAGCACCTTGGGGGCTGCTACTGAGCTAGGGAACTTTGAAAACTTCAGTTTGGCTGTCTCCAAACTGGCAAAGCTTCGTGAGACCTGCATGTTTAAAAAGCCTTAGGTGGTGAGTTTTGTTCTTAATGTGGACATTCACAGAAGAGTCGTTTTCCTCAATGTCTGCTTTTTGTTTTCGTAATAAATTGCATTTTAAAAGTCAGTGTTTAATGATGAAAGTGGGAGGAGTTTGAAGAAGTAATTCAGAAGCATGAAGTCCTTCTGAAGGTGAGTATCTGGATGTCCCTGTTAATAGCCACATTTTAGACTGATTTCCGAATTCAGTGTGTGTTACCTTGAAACATGTCATGCCTTTCTGCCAGGGAATGCACAAATAGTGAATCTGTATGTTCTGATTTATAGGGAAGGAATGCCTTGCATTTGTTACACAACCTTGGTGTCTCGCTCATTCATCTATGGACAGAAAAGCAATTGACTTCTCATTTCCTGTGTTTCACATTCTTTTATGGAGCAGAAAGAAGCTTGTGATGAACTGTTACAACATCTTTTTTAATGCATATATAAAATCATTATGCTGAAAGTTTAGCCCAGTAAATGTTTCAAGGATGGTTAGGTACAAGTTGTGTCAGCATCAGTCAGTAGTTCTGTGACACACAGAAATATTTTTGACCTCAGCAATCGGCATAGGAAACTTTTGCATTATTTTAACCTCCTGGGTGTAACTTTTTACCGGGTTCTGGAGGGGTTTGGGAGCTCATGAGTCTGTGCAGGACTGCTAACAAGCAAAAGGTAACAGATGACTTCTGGAGAGAGCTTTCTGTATGTGCAGGTATGGCTGTTCTTCAGCTTGCTAGGAATAAATCACTTGATGGATAACTCTGGCTTTGCAAAACAAATTTGTGGGAGGTCAAGATGGGTGAGAGTGATTTACTGCAAGTAGGAAGTGAAGGTGATTTATGCTATCTATTCCCTCCATGTGGCAGCTTGGGTTGTGCCTGGTGACTCCATTTTCTGTAATAAGTGTGGGCTGTACTTGTATTCTTTTTAGGGTACTTCCTCCTAGTTTTGTCTTCACTTGCTTTCTCTGCAGGAGAGGCACAGAAGAAATTATTTCTAAGTGAGTGAGTATGTTTCATAGATGGCTGAAATTGAATAATTTTTTGTGAAACCTGTTCTGTTGTGCCTTCCTCTCACCCTGTCTTTGATACATCTAACACAACTGCCTTGTTTATTTCTGAGCAAATACAGATTTAATTTACATTGTGGCTTTAGTTACGTTCATGTATCTCTTTCTGGTGCCCTTAGGCCCAAGTGCGCCACCTCCTTGTCATGAATTGAACCTCTCAGCTGCAGGACATCCTGTATTGAACTCAGTGAGGAAAATACATTTTATATGAGTTGTCTGTTGAATACTTTAAATAATTAATCCACAGGAAGAGTGCTGAGAAGAGCTGTGTACGGTCGTGATTAGGGCAGGCATGGGAGAGACAGGGATTCTCTCTCCCTAGATTTGGGAAGGAGCTCGAGTTTCCTGCAGAGCCCAGCAGTGCTGAAGCCACTGCACAGCCATGGACAAGGATGGAGACAGGGCAGGTGTCCCGGTGCTGCTGTGGCCTCCTGCTCGCTGCTGCTTTGGGAGCAGTAGTGCAGTGGATGAGCTTGACAGTGCCTCCTACGCTGGACTCAGCAGGGAAGGTTATAGAGCAAGTCCCCGTTTGGGGATTTCTCCAGCGCTCGGGAGAGAGCTCTGAGCAGCTGCACAGCTGGGAGGCTGACCTGGTGTTTCAGCTAAATGGCAAAGGGGCTTCACTTATTTCTCTGCTTGTCAGTAATTATCTACCTACGGCTTTCCTTCCTGCCCAGTGTTAGTTATTTTTGTGCTGCAAGTCCGTGTCAGTGGCTGTCCTTTCCTCGTTGGGTACTTTCCAGAAACCACTTCAGCACTTATGGTTTGTTTTCTTTTTCTTCTTTCCATTCATGTAGTAATTCAAGATAAAATAGAAATGAATTAATGTAGTTCATCATGTTCTAGATCATTGTTAGCATTTAAGAATATCTACATGGAAGATAGACATTTATATCCCTCTATCAATGGGGAAGAAATTGATTGAGCTTCTGCTGTGAAACCAATAAATAACGGGGGAGAAAAATACTACAGTTCACTTAACATAGTAATTAGGTAAAAGAATCCTCTTTCATTAAACTATCTATTACCTTATAAATCGAATTTAGTGTTACAAAGCCTAAGAATAGGAAATGTTTTAATCTCCTGCCAAAATACCATTCAAATGAGTAAGACAACGTACTGTAGGTAAAAAATTAGTTTGGACAAATTCAATTTAATCTGTAATCTTATGAGAAGAAGTAATAGTATTCTGGTAGTTATAAGGCAAATAATTGTGAATTTCTGTCTCAAAGTAATATTTTGCTCTCTTGAAAATATTTTAGGAGCATTGATGTTTTGTTTCTAGGCTTGTGATCTCTTAATTGTATTATACAACTACATATTTAATCAATTTTCAACTTGAATAAACTATGTGTTTTAAGGAAGAAATGATTTTGCTACATAAAGAAAAATAAAACTAAATTTCCTAATTAAGTTTTCAGAGTCAAACTGTTAACTCCTAGGTGATATTAACTGTGGCTGGTTTCGTCATGTAGTCAAGAAAAGCTGCCTGGCTTAACAAAACTAAAATGTCTAAATATGAAGTATGGAAATATCTGATTTGTCTTACCATCTTATTAATTATTTACCAATAATAATTATTCATTATTATTTATTATTAACCCAGCTATTAATTAATTATTAATCAACTCATATTCTATTAATTATGATACATTATCACTAAATTTATAAGAATAGTGTTTTTTTCCCCTACATTTTATCTCTGCTTTATTAACTGAGATATGCTAGAAGTAGTCTTATGTGGGGAAAAAAATGTAGCTGTCTAAGGCTAGAATCTATATTCAATTTTCCATTTTTATTTCTCATTTTTTTATTATTTACATTTCTTAAAACCAGAACAGAGAATTTAAAAAGTGATTCTGTATTGTACCTGGAGAACTAATTGTTAATTCTCACTTAGTGATTTTATTGGTCTCAGTGGATATGAAAATGTGGCACAGAATGTATTTTACCTTTAAAAATCAAATATGGCCATGGAATTTTATTCATTACCATTGTATAAATCTGGAATTTATAGATTGAAGTTGGACTGATGTTCTTTCTGGCTAGGTGGTATCTGGGATGTTAATCTGGTTTGTGACTGACTGGAATCTTGCTCATTCTTCTGGTTTGACATGTTACAAAGTCATAGAAGCATCTTTTTAATCAAAGTTAGCAGATGAACACAGGAAACATTTCTCAGGTGGGAGGTTGTCGGATGCTTGCTGCAGGGTTTGGAAAAGAATGGATATTATGAGTCATGCAGGATCTCTGTGTTTGTGGACTTCAGAGCAGCACAGCACTGACACCCCATAGTGTGAGTCTTCTGCTCAGCTCCAACTCTGAGCAGTTTTTCCAGGCCATCACCAACCCCTGCTTGCTGAGAAGGGAACCTCCGTGCCCCCCACCCAGATGCATGCCTGGGAGCTGGCTGTATGTATATCCAGGACCCGCTCCAGGACCCGCTCGGAAAAATCAGTGCTAACCCTTGTCTGAAGAGGCTGTGCCTGTGTGAGCCAGAGCAAGTGCCTCACATCAGGCTCCACACAATGCAAAATGCCCTTGGGTCTATTCCTTCCGTTACCTTGATGGATCTCTGTTGGGATGGTCATCCAATTACATATTCAGGCTTCACATCAACAGAGAAAGTTGAAGCATTTGATAGTCATGCCTTGAAAACTTAAGGGCCTGAATGTATGATCCCAGATGAGAGTGGGTGCTGCCTAATCCTATTGATGTAACCAACAAATAGACAGGAACACCTGTAACTGCAGATGTCTTTCAAAGCAGCATTTCTATTTCTGCCAGAATTCTAACCCCAAGTTATGTCTTGATTGTAATTTTCAAAAATTTGACAGATTTTAATGTTAAATGGCCAGACTCTCTCCCAGGCACCAGAAGTCTGGCCAGAAGCTGTGGTTCACCCTATTATTTTGAAATAAATACACAAAATCAATCAAAGCAGAAGCAGGAGTCACTTTTTTTCGTGTTCATGTACTATGTGTCAAAGACGCAATCCCCATTTTTATCAGTTTGTAAAGAAGGCAAAAATGAAGACAAAATAACTCTGCTGAGCTGTTTGTACTACACAAACCCATCCAGTTCCCTTTCATGCCCAGATGTTCAGAGTAGTTCTGCAGTGCATTTTCAAGGAGGGGGAAGAAAAAAAAGTGTACAGCTTTTTTGTGTTTGCAGATTTCTTCCCCTTATTGAAACAGTGAGACATGTAATGGCTGTCATTTTGAATACGATGATGGTGAATAAGAGCAAAATAAATTGAAAAAATGACTCCTGGAAACTTGAAGTACTTGTATAATTAATGTGACAAAACTGACTTTTTTTTTTCCATTTCTGAAATATTTTACAATACTCTTGTAAAATTTAGTGGAGGTAATATTTTAGAAAGATTAAACATATAATAAGGGAGAAGAGCCTTCCTAATAGCAATTTTGGAAGTGCTCAGGGAAAAAAATGTTCAGTGAAAGGTGGTGTTACAAAATTAATTATAGAAATTTTTAGAAGATACAAGAGGCAATAAAAAAAATCCTGGTTTTCTACAAATGAAAATGGGAAATAACTTTGTTAGTTGTGGAAAATACGTGGTGGCAAAAAGATAATGCCAAATGAAAAAGTATAAAAGCACTTTCCCCCATTGATATTAAGCACCCAAATAACTAGAAAAACTCTTTAGGAACCCCGGAGCAGCCCTGTAGATAACATTTTAAACCTTGTTTAGCCCTGTCCCTGAAGACCTGTCGAGATAATGACACAGTTTAGGAAACTGCCTCAGGACATGCTAGGAAATTACAGGCATTCAGTTGTAAACTAAGCTGTTAAAAACGATTCTAACCTGTCAAGTGGGAGAACATTAGGCACCCACAGCTTTGTTAAGTGTGTGTGGTGTAGGTTAGGGAAAAGAAGTGGTGCTTTAACCAGAGGCAGGGAGGTGGAAGAGGAGATGCTAATTGGTTAGGACTTGAATTAAATAAATACGTATATATACACACTTTTTGTTTTCTGTAGGAAATATGCACAGCAGCCTCAGAATTATCGTAAAAATTTTCAACATAGCAAAACAGCCCTGTGATTCTGTGATTTCTTTTAAGATATTCCAGTTGGCTTTTGCTTTTTTACAAAATTATGCCTGCCAAAATTGTCAGACAACGGCACTGTTTACAGTATATTTTTGTGCAGAGGAAAAGTCTTTCCTTTTCCTTCTTTGAAGCAGAAACCTGGAGCAGCTGTATTCAACAGGTCCGTTTTTATGTGCTTGTCAGCCATTACAGCTCTTACTGCTCTGAAAAAAACAGTTGTGTTTATGATTGACAGAAATCACATACAAATGGATGATTGAGAGTTTAATACATATTTAATGTAGGATTATTTTCTAACAGGGATATAATTATGAATTAAAATCCCATTCAAAAGAAGCTGTGTGCATTTTTTGCTCTTATATTTTCATGGCCAAATACTAAATAAAGTGGAGGTAGCATCACTCGTAACTGTTTTGGAAGGTAGAGAAATTATATTTAAAGGATGGAAGTGAACTTGAAAGATAATTGGTTTTAGAAAAGCACCTAAAAGTAAATATTAACCTGCTTCCTGCATCCGAGTCTTGCTTCCTGTTTTGAGTTTCTAATAACTTTTGTTGATGAGATAGACTTATCTACATTTATGTATGGAGTTTTTCTATGTAACTATTATTAGAGCAAAGTTTGTATAAAGTCCAGTTTACTTCATAAAAGAGCCAAACACAAAAAGAAAAAAGCCAAAAAAAGGAAAACGTCATCAATTCCAGTGATCCCTGAAGTCTAACTTTTGAATATTCAAGTAAATTTGATGTTATGAAGAGCTGTCACTGCTTCACAGCTATGGATGCCAAAGCAATTATGTTTGCAAACCTTGAGATGAGTCTGTTTTTTTTACCCTCTCACTTGGGAGCAGGGAAGCAATTTGGCTGAATATTTAGGCAATTAATGTTGAAATTAGCTCCAACTTTTGAATTTCAAGGAGTTTAGAAAACTATAATCACATATAAATGAACTTTCTGGCATTCTTAAAGAATACCATTTTCTGAATCAGGTATTAGCTTTAAAATGTGGGTGGAGGCAGGAGCGGGGCTCTGGCAATCCTATCCCTGCCAGAGCTGGGTGCTGTTGTGAGGCAGGAATTGATGGAAGTCCAGCCTGATTGTCTTGCTGACAGCACCCAGGACCTTGCAGCTTAGGGACAAAGTGAGCAGTGAGGTCTGGGGAAGATGATTCGGGAGATGAAATTTTTCTGACCTATATTTACACTGCTCCTTACTCTGCCCTCCCTTTGGAGAGGAGCTGCTCTGTCCCAGGTGATCTCTCCAATGCTGTCAGGAGCTGTTTGAGTTAAAGTTTTGTAGGAGCATTCCATCTGTTGCTCTCCTTTATGCTCCACAAAGTGGGATCAGCTGCCAGGGTGAACTCTATCTCACTGGAGCAGAGAGGTGGCAAGGCATGACTGTGGGAAGGGATTTGTGTTCAGTTGTGCCAAATTGCTTCTAGTGTTTTCGAGAAGGCACATGAAGGTTTGTAAAGGTTTATGTCTCCCAAAATCTAGAAGGAAACGTCACAACATCACAGAAGGCATACACCTAAGGTCAAGGCTTTTTTATTGTTGAATTTCAAAGCCCAGCAGAGAGGCAGGGTGTCTAAGGAAAGGTTAAATTACCTGTGTAGGAAGAATTTTAGGCAAAGAAACAATATGTGAATTGCTGCTCATTCTAACTTTACTGATTGTGATGGGAATGGTGGGGTTGTGTGAGACTGTCTTGGCCAATTCTCTGGTTATAAATTGCATTCTCAGTTTTTTCAGTATGATGGTGAATTGGAGTCCAGGGACAAGCTGGAAACACTTGAAGGTTCCATTCAACACCTGCTCACCTAACATTGGTCTTATGAATGATTGTATGGCAAGAGAAACCTTTGCTGAGCCTAGTGAGGAGTTTGCTGTCAGTACAGGCTGCCTTAGGTGCTGTGTAGCAGACTGGGTGTGAGTAGGTTAAGTAGGGATTGGTGAAAAACAGCTTAATTCAAGTAACATCTCTGATTTCCACTGAAACAGGAAGGCTGTAGGTGGGAGTAATTTGCACGTTTAAGAGTTGGTGAGAGTAGAAGGAAGGACATTTACTGAGCTTGGGTGAATCCTCACACTCATTTTTCTCCTCTTGGAGTATCCCATGACATAATTATCATCAGCTGAGGTGAAGAGGTTAAGATAGTCACACAGAGCAATTTATGTTTCTGGCTTGAGACATACAGCCAACCCAGTCAGAGTGTCCCAGGAACAACTGTGGAGCAGGTCAGACTCCTACAGCAACACCTGTGCTGCTGGCAGGCAAAGCCTTGATCTGTCTTAGGACATCCCCTGGCATGCCCTAAACCACCAGAGGTCTGGGAATGTATTTGCTCCAAAACAGAAAGGGAGATTAGTCTTGAGTAAAGCATAATCTTGGTGCACAGGTTTAAGTTGCCTTATAACATCCTGTAAACAAGAATTCACATTTCCTTGTGTTGGCTTTTGAGACTGTAAGTTATATTTTAATGTAATAGCCCAAAAGGCTTGGTGGGCTGGAAAGTAGTTTTATGTTTAAAGAATTAAGTGTTGTTTGGTTGCAGAGCTTACTATGAAATACATGCTTTATGGTTTAGATATTTTGGAGTTTAAATATAGATGTTATTAAAAATCATTTTAAGTCTCCATTTCTAGTAGTAATTTCTCTTTTTATCATTTAGACAGATCTGAGTGACTGTAGTATTTTCACAGCAAAGACTAATCACATTGCTTTTAGGTGTATGTCGTCCCTGAGACAAGCATGGGGGGGGTTTTGTGTTGTTTTGATATTTATTTCTTTTAATAGAACTAAACCAGTGCAGTGCTAGTCTTATTTGCTGATGACTCTTTCAGTTCCAGAGCTCATGAAACATGGCTATGAATTGTTTGCAGATATAGGAAGATCCTTTCACATTTATGAGCGAGGAAGGAACTAATACCATCACATTTATTATCATCTATGACACCAAGAAAGATCTCAATCTGATTGTTTGGACTCAAACAAACCTTGCAGCAACCACTGCCCATTTTGATCTCTCTCATTGCTGGTTCCTAAGATACTTCAAAAAGACAGTGATCCTCATATGAGAAACACAGAAGATATTTCTGTTTTTCTACTCAATCTTGCAAGTCCCTTAGCAGAAATCAGTGAAACATTCCAGCACAGAGAAACCATTCACAATTTTTGAGGGATGGAGGTTTATACAGTCCAGGCTTACATTGTTTTAACATACCATGCAACACTGGTGAAAGTGGAGACAAATGACCATTTATTTATTGTTCTGCTTTTTTCATTATCCCAGGGCTAAAGTAAACCACAGGCTCTTGTGGCCAATATGTTATTCCTCAGTGTTAGAACTGTCCCAGGCAAGCTTTTTATATGGATTTGAAATGATCTTCTAAGATGCCCCAGTGAGTTATTCTATTTAGTTGATTTTTTCCCCTTTCAATCTCATTAGAAGCCTTTGGTTTGAAAGTGGGATGCACAAAACTAAAATAAACTAGGCATTGATACTAGACTTGGACTTTATGGCATTAGAGGCTGGTATTTTTGAGTTTGGAAAAGATGGAGTAAATTTCAGATAAATTTTGATTACAGGCTTTGAAAGAAGTACTTTAAAAATATATTTAAAAATGAATCCAGTTTCAGAGAAAGGTGTTATTATACAGCAAATCGGAACAAAATTGTTATATATTAATATTAAAACACAGAAAAAGCAGTTAGTATTAGCAAAGAAGACATATGTCAATATTGGCAAACAGAAATATCACTGCATGTAAACGGGGATTTATTTATTCAGTATCCAATTATACTGTACCTTTCTAGTGGATTGTGAAGGCACTTTGATTTAGATTATTTTTTTTCCAAATTCAAGAGAGTGAAAGTTTGGCTTTTGTGGTTAAGTAGGCTCTGGTGATTAAAAGTTTGATTCCCATTTCTGCCAGGCACATTTTGCATAACCTTGGCAAAGTAATTTCATCATTATGTGATGTTTCATTCCTCACTGAATTCTTAAGGATGGTAATGTAAAACCTGTAGCTGATACACTATTCTGTTCAGGTGTAGGTTTTGCCTCTAGACACCTATATCTGAACATGAATTAATTATGGGATAGAAAATGAAAGTCCATTTTGGCAAACAGTACTTGCTGAAGGACAACAGTCTGTGTGTATCTCACAGTTTTATAAGGTGATATATAACAAAAGTAACCTGACTGCATTTATGAGAAATACTGTGGAAGGCTTTAGACCTCCTTTGTTTGATTAGAAGAATTTTTTTAATCTTTATAGCTGACGATAGAAATTGTAGAATTTTCCAGTTTTGCATGCAAAAGGTAGTCTATAATGATTTTTTATATTTTAGTTTTTTGCAAAATACCTGTGATCCACCAGACTATGAGCTTATATAATTAATGACAGTCAAGGAATGAGCAGAATATTTTTTTTTTTATATTTGGTTTTACACAGTGACCAGGCGAACATTCCTCTGAAATCTGAGAGACTCTGATTGATTGATGTGAAGCAACAAAGAGTAAAAAGCTGAATACTGTTGCATCAAGAGGCATTAATACTTTATGTAAATCGCTTGCTATTTTCCAAAGGCTTAATTTGCTTCCAGTCTAGAAGGAAGAAAGGCATAGGGATGTACAGTGTTGGCAGAAATAAATGGTGGATGATGCTTGCAGGACCTTGCTCTGCGTGGAACTGTACAGATAATGGATTTTGCTAGTTCTGGATTTGGGGCACATTCTGTTGCACACTACATGGTTTAGTGGTGAACACAGTGGTCCTGGGTTAACCACTGGACTCTATGATCTTAGAGATCTTTTCCAACCTTAACAATTCCATGAATCTATGACTTCGTGGCAAAGGAACACAGTAAGAAGTCACACACCAGGGGAGGGAGGGCTGTTAGGCATGTCTGGTGGTGCTAATATGATTTGCCCAGGTTTTTGGTATTATTTGAGTGTTATTAGTCTCCCTCCACACAGCAGAACACTTGAAAATTGCTGATTTGCAAGGGATCTGTGATTTGTCTCTGACCACAGCAAACACAGGCCATCTCCCTCACCCACCATAGCCCCACTCTGCAAAGTGCAGTACAGAGATCCCTGCAGTTGTCCTTCCTCAGGGCTGGTGGTTGCTACTTCTCAGTATTTTCAGTTCATTTTACATGGAAAAAAGAGCAAGGATGAGGATTTCTGTCAGCGCAGCTGTGGCACAAGAAGTCATGGTGACATCCTGGCCTGGTGGGCAAAAAGAATTCTTAGCAGAAGGGTTTCCACATCTTGTTATAAGCAGTAAGGTGGGAACTCAGTTTACCTCCTTAGTTTCTGGAGCTGAGTTAGTGATCCAAGAGAGAATATTATTGAGCTAAAAAGTTGTCTTCACAATTGTCTCATAGTAATTAAAATCCATATCTTAACTGAACGTGGTTATAAACAATTCATGAAGATCAAGAGATAGGAATTTTTTTTTAAGGTTGCATGTGTGTATTCCTTGTAAAGAATTTTTTATCTCTCCATCTAAATTGCCTTTTTATTTTTCTGCTTTTTATTTAAGCTTAAATTTTCTTTTTGTGAGTGGTTTGAATATGTATCATTCTAACAGGTTTTTTTCCAGGAAAACTCTTGTAGAACAGCCATGCATTAACAGTGCATATTTACAGCGTTAGAGGAGGCTGAGTGCCTGGAGAGAAAGGTTTCTTAGTTCTGTGTTCATGATGTTTTATTTACATCTGTGTAACAAAGGTTCATGCAGTGTATATCTTCTGAACATATGTATTGCTGAAAATTATATGTAAGCATGTTGCCATAACAGAAGTGCATGACAAGCCTTTAATTTCCTGGCATACACTTGAGGGCACAAACCAATTTGGTGGAGGGCTGGACTACAATCACTGGAAGTTGCTACATGCCAGTGAGGCAAGAAGGAGCGTCTTTGTTTCCTCCCCTAATGTGCCTGTGCATGCTTCATCCTGTTGCTGTTCTCTCCCTTCTTTGAATTCAAGCTGATAAGAGCTGTGGCGTTCTCCTTGGGTTTCCCCTGGGCTATCTATGAGGGCAACATTTGAAAAGCTTCGGTAAGTTTGTGGCACGTTTGAGCATATTTATGGTTAAGGTTATTTCTATTTTCTGAAATGCTGGTGGTGGTCGGTAGCAGTCTGGGACAATTAGGTACTCCTCTTGACAGACATTGGCTGGACTGAAGATGTTTACACTTTAAATTGTTGATAGGCAGCAGAACTACCCAGAATTCTTCTTATTTCCTGTAAGGCTCTAAGTAGTAGCAATGTGCAAGGTGGGAAGCTCATATTGCAATGGTAAGGCGCAGGTTTGTACTAGCCCCCACCAGTCGGAGAAGATTACTTCTGGCTTAAATACTGGAGGAGCTGTATGGAGAAATCCATCCATTTGACTGTCCTTTTAAAATCAGAAGAGATGGAGAGATTTATCTGCAGCAGATAAGCTGTTGCTATATAGTACAAGCACCTGAATAATAATATTTATGTGGTGAGAAGGAGCTGCAGTATTTCATCATAGGTTTGCTCGGCTGGTGAAGAGGGCTTCAAACTAAGGTTGCTGAGGGAGGGGAACCACAATCTGTCCCACTCCTACCAGTTTGATGCCAGTGCCAGCAGGAGATGCCCGGAGCCTGGCGAGGGATCACAGGTCAGCAGGGGAGCACCTGAAGAACAGGACAAAGGAATTGCTGCTGCTACAGTCAGTAAGTTAGCTTCATCAGGGGCCCAAGTTAAATATCTCTGTGCAAACACAGATAGCATGGGGAATAAACAAGAGGAGTTAGAGATGTGTGAAGACTGCAGGGCTGTGATCTGGTTGTCATCAGTGGTCAGATGGTTCCTGTGTCTGGAGTGTTGGAATGGAAGGATATGGGCTCTTTAGGAAGGACAGGCAGAGGAGGTGAGGATTGAGTGTTGTTCTCTATGATAATGAGCAGCTGGAATGCATGGAGCTCCACCTAGGGATGGATGAGGAGCTGACCGAGACCTTATGGGTCATGATTAAAGGGAAGGAAGGGACAGGTGACATTACAGTGGGTGCCTGCTACAGGCCACCTGACCAGGATAACTGAGTGGATGAGGGTCTCTATAGACAGACAGGAGCATCCTCACATTCACAAACCCTGGTCCTCATGGGAGACTTCAACCACCCCAACAGCTGTTGGAGGGTCAACATAGCAGGACATAAGCAATCCAGGAGGTTCCTGGAATGTGTTGCTGATAACTTCCTTCTCCAAGTGATAGAGGAGCCAGCAAGGAAAGATGCTATGTGTAACCTTGATCTCACTAACAAGGAGGGACTGATGCAGGAGGTGAAACTCAAGGGCAGACGGGGCTGCAGTGGCCATGAAATAATGGAATTCAAGATCCTTGGGGCAGCAGGGAGGAGGCCCAGCAAGCTCGCTGCTCGGGACTTCAGGAGAGCAGACTTTGGCTTCCTCAGGGATCTGCTTGGTAAAATACTATGGGATAAAGCCTTGGAGGAAAGAGGGATCCACAAAAGCTGATTAATATTCCAGGATCACCTCCTCCAAGCTCAGGATCAATACATCCCAGTAAAAAGAAAGTTACGCAAGGATGCCCGGAGGCCTGCATGGATGAGCAAGGTGCGCCTGGACAAAGTCAAACACAAAAAAAGAAGCCTACTTCTAGAGGGTGGAAGCAAGGACAGGTAGTCTGGGAAGAATACAGAGAAATTGTCGGAGCAGCCAGTTACTCGGTTAGGAAAGCTAAATGCCTGATAGAATTAAAGCCGATCAGGGGTATCAGAGGACATCAAGGGCAACAAGAAAAGCTTCTACATTTATGGTGGTGAAAGAAAGATAAGGGAAAGAGTGGGCCCTCTCTGGAAAGAACTGGGATACCTTGTTACCTGGGATTTGGAGAAGGCTGAGGTACTCAATGACATTTCTGCCTCAGTCTTCACTGACAAGTGGTCCAGCCACACTGCCTAAATTGCAGAAGGAAAAAGTGTGTACTGGGAGAATGAGGAACCACCTGCTGTAGAAGGAGATCAGGCTTGAGACAATCTAAGGAACTTGAAGGGGCATAAGTCCATGAGATCTGATGAAATGTATCTGAGAGAAATATTCTGAGAGGACTGGCAGATGAAGTGCCTAAGCCATTATCCATTGTATTTGAGAAGTCCAGTTAAGTTCCCACCGACTGGAGAAGGGGAAACATAATGCATGTTTTAAGAAGGGATATAAGGAAGACCTAGGGAACTACAGTCCCATCAGTTTCACCTCAGTGTCTGGCAAGATCATGGAGCAGATCCTCCTGGAAACTATGCTGAGGCATATGGAAAATTAGGTGATTTGTGACAGCCAACATGGCTTCACTAAGGGTAAATCATTCCTGACAAATTTGATGGCCTTCTATGATGAGGTAAAGGTGTTGGTGGATGAGGAAAGAGTGACTGACACTACCTACCTGAGCTTGCACAAAGCATTTGACACTGTCCCATAGGTTTCAGCCTAGCTCAGGGTTTTGAGCTAGGAGAGCTCAGGGTTTTGAGTGACAGAAGTTGGGTTACTGCTCAGCCTGTCACACTGGTTTGGGATGGACTCTGCACTGTTCCTGGTGGGTGGTGAACATTTTCCAGTCTGTGTATGTTACTTTTGGCAGGACTTCTGTCTGAAGTGGGTCCGAATTTGTCTTACTGTGCTCTAAAAAACCCCCACATTTGAAATCCTTGAACAGAGAAACAGTAATAGTTCATAAACTCTTCTGAAGGAATTAGATGGAAAGAACCACCAGACTTCCCCCTGCAAATGTATAATCATAATATTTCCAGATGGCTTCAATAGTTTTGCCCCATCTGGAAGCAGCAAGCTGGGAATGAACTAAGAAAAAGGTCTTCAGCATGTTTTGTGTTTAACAGGTGATGTGTTGGTAGGAGACAGAGAGTCAGAGGTTCTCATAGAGCTGTCTGACGAACAGCCTGGCACATGCCTTGGCATTGCCACAGGAGTAGCTTTGGAGAAAGCCATGGTAAGGGTTTCTTTCATGCTGTTCTTTTTGTCCTGGAATATGCTGTTTGGTAAAAATCATATTTCTCTGGTGGAAAAATAATGTTTCAGTGACGCTTTGAATTTTTTTCTTTGGTGGTGGGGAGGAGTGAGGAGGGAAATAGAGGTAGTGTCCTGTTACACTAAAAACACCAATTGCGAGGTGGTATGAGGTGGCATTAGGTTTCTAGATTTGTACTGCCATTTTTATTTTGTATGTATGCTCCTTGAAGCTGAAATCACCTAAAATAAAAACTTTAGTTTTATCATACAAAATACTTTAATTTACCTGAAATCCCATGTAATTGTTTTGTTTTTTGCCTCAGAAATCCCCACTTCTGTTAGTCCTGATTTGTAGTGTTGATGGTTTAAAATAAAAATAAATGAAAAAAAAATGGATTTTTCCACTGACATGAATCTCAGTTCTAGAAAATGTTTCTTCATCTCTGTATTGTTCAAGTGTTGAAATAATTACGTGGGTGCTTGCTTTGTATCTCTAGTATTATCAGGCTAAGTGCGGACTACAATGTCATAACTTTATATTTTAATTAGTTAGTAATTACCCTGTTGTATTTATTCTAATACCCACCTGGGATGGGCATTGCAAAATGTCATATCTAAGCCACACCCTTCTTGAATTTTTTCTTGTCAACATGTTCCAGTTGATTAAACTCATTGATTTAAATGTTCTTGATCTCTGCTGAAGACCTTAGAATTGTGCATCGCCCCTGTATCAACTGCACATCATCAGCTACTGAAAGGATTTATACTCAGAGGGCTTATTTTGTAGGTACTGCCCCTGCCCCTGCCACAATACAGTATTATTTGGTGACCTTTAATGAGTTCAGATTAATAAAGATGAGAAAGGTGCAGTCTATTCATGACAGCAACCTGTGTGGGTTGACCCTGGGTAGACCAGGTGCCACCAAATCTGTTCTATCCCTCTCCTTCTCAGCTGGACAGAGGAGAGAAAATATACTGAAACATCATGAGTTGAGATAAGGACAGGGAGAGATCCCTCACTGATTACTGCCAAGGGCAAAACAGACCCAACCTGGAGAAATTAATTTAAGTTATTATCAATCAAAAGATCAGAGTAGGACAGCAAGTAAGTAAGAATAAGTAAATGAAATCTTTAAAAAACCCTTCCCCCACCCCTCCCTCCTTCTCAGGCCTGACTTTATTCCGGATTCTCTACCTCCCATCTCCCAGCAGTGCAGCGAGGCGGGGAATGGGCGTTCCGGTCAGTTCATCTCGTGTTGATTCTGCTGCTGCGTCCTCCTCAGGAAGAGGAGTCCTTTTCCTGCTCCAGCATTTAATTCCTCCCCCTGGAGCCAGTCCTCCCCAGACTTCTCCAATTTGAGTCCTTCCCTTGGGCTACAGTTCTTTATGAACTGCTCCAATGTGGGACCTTTTCCACAGGGTGCAGTCCTTCAGGAACAGCCTGCTCCAGTGTGGGTCTCCCACGGGTCCTACCAGGAGCCTGCTCTGGCTTGGGCTCTCTACATGGTCACAGCCTCCTTTGGGCACTCACCTGCTCCAGTGTGGGGTCCTCTGTGGGCTGCAGAGGCACAGCTGCCTCACCATGGGGCTGCAGGGGAATCTCAGCTCTGGTACCTGGAGCACCTCCTGCCCCTCCTTCTTCACTGACCTTGGTGTCTGCAGAGTTGTTGCTCTCATATATTCTCACTCCTTCTCTGGCTGCAAATTACTTCTGCCCAATAACTTTTTCTTTTCTTAAATATCTTATCCCAGAGGCTCTACCCCCATCACCGATGGGCTCGGCCTTGGCCAGTGGTGGGTCCATCCTGGAGCCAGCTGGCATTGGCTCTGCCAAGATNTCCCACGGGTCCTACCAGGAGCCTGCTCCGGCTTGGGCTCCCTGCATGGTCACAGCCTCCTTTGGGCACTCACCTGCTCCAGTGTGGGGTCCTCTGTGGGCTGCAGAGGCACAGCTGCCTCACCATGATCCTCACCATGGGGCTGCAGGGGAATCTCAGCTCTGGTACCTGGAGCACCTCCTGCCCCTCCTTCTTCACTGACCTTGGTGTCTGCAGAGTTGTTGCTCTCATATATTCTCACTCCTTCTCTGGCTGCAAATTACTTCTGCCCAATAACTTTTTCTTTTCTTAAATATCTTATCCCAGAGGCTCTACCCCCATCCCCGATGGGCTCGGCCTTGGCCAGTGGTGGGTCCATCCTGGAGCCAGCTGGCATTGGCTCTGCCAAGATATAGCAGAAGCTTCTGGCAGCTTCTCCCAGAAGCCACCCCTGTAGTCCCCCCACTACCCAAACCTTGCCTGGAAAACCAAAAACACAGGCCCAGAGAGCAGTTACTTTAGATAACTTTTTTGCAATTAATTGCTTTGTATGCAGAATTTTAGGAGTTTGGGGTTTTTTGCCTTTGGGAGGTTTCTTTGTACTGCTTTAGACCCTGGTGCAAGAGTCAGCCTTGTGTCCAAATACTGTCATGTCAGGTGTGAGGTAATGATTATGGATGGAAGCTTGCTGAAACAGGGTTGCTGTCTGGAGTGAAGAAAAATTGGTCCTTGGACCCTTAGCTGTCCCTTTCATCCTGCTGCCTGTCATTTTCTTCTGAAGAACACTGTGAAGCCCATAGCCAAGAAGTACAGCTCAGATGTAGAAGCACAAAGGACTGGGAAAGAACTGTGGAAACATAAATGGTTGGTACTACAAAAGAGGCCAGACTTACCTTCTTTTTTTTTTCTACTTTTTTTTTTCTTTTCTTTTTTACTGGATCTGATAATTGCAAATTCTGCTTGGAACAGAGCTTCCTGCTGAAGTGTGGAATTTGTCTGGTGTGGAATTAAGCAATGCATTGTTGTCTTGAGAACAGCACTCTAAAAACTGAAGCACCTTGCCAGTGGATCACATGGGAATTCTGAAACTTAGACGGCTAAGGTCAAAACCTGTGTATGCTAAGCACTTGACAATATCGTCACTGGAAACTGAGGGTCTTCAACATCTTGTGGAAAGAGATCTGAAATTAGCCACCTCTTTTCAGAGTCAATGTAACTCTCTCTAGAGTTTTCTTTTTTAAAACCAGAGTTCTTAGAGTCATGCTGGTAATTCAGTAGTCTGAGGTAAAATGAGTATGTTTTCAAGTCAATGTGCAAGTATAAATGAGTAGTGATAGTCTTGCCAAATAACGCTGAGACAAAACCTAGCAGACCCCTACTGAAGTGTAGTCTCTCATTGATGGGTGGGCTGGAGTGACGGTCAGAAATTGCATTGCTGTCCATATCGGAATTTTTGCTAAAGAAGATTTTCTAAGTTTGGCTCTCTAAAAACTGGTCATGAGCTGTATTTGCACCTGGATAAATCTGGATAAACAAGTTATTTGCAGCATATCCTTGGTGCATTTTTAATGCTCTCTTGAAAATTACTGGGCATATCCAGACTTCCAGCTTTGCTGTTGTTTGCTTGTGCAACCAATATTTTTTTGTGCATTTTTAGATTGTCCCTCTTCTCAAACAATTTCCATTCTCTATTGATATTCTCCTCTTTCGTGCCTCCCTTTCTTCTCCATCATTGCTTCTTCTGCTCTTATTTCTTTTCTATTCTTCCCTTTCCATTAGCTCCACAGTACTATCCAAACCAACAAAAAAATCTGGTTGGTGTTGGGTTCATTTCAGCTCAGTGACAAACTTGTCTACTTGTGGTTGCCTCTCTTTGTTGAAACCCTGTTTGCAGTGTAAAACCAACCCTGAGTCTGGGCTGGCTGAAATGCTGTGCCTCTGAGCCACATCTGCAGTGTGGTGCAATGATGGGCTGTAGAGCAGGTGCTGCCTGTGCTGATGAAGCATCCTTATCCTGTGCGGGCTCCAGTCCACTGGATTTGCTGTCATTCCCCCAGTATTTGGCAT
Organism: Edolisoma coerulescens; assembly: GCA_013397115.1. Taxonomy (NCBI): domain Eukaryota; kingdom Metazoa; phylum Chordata; class Aves; order Passeriformes; family Campephagidae; genus Edolisoma; species Edolisoma coerulescens. Next base: position 796,932 of record VWZW01004266.1, on the reverse strand, counting down.
AAGATTTTCAGCTTTTACTATTTTATCTAACTATATTAAAACACTCATAGATAACATATTAGTGAATGTTAGTAGATTTTTTTCTCCTCTGAATATTTCCCATTTCCATTTAAAGTTGATGATTCGCAAGTAGCTGAGGAGAGACCTTAGCATATCCTTAGTTAATGCAGTGCACAGTGCTGCTGTTCTTGACTTCCACTTGGCTGCTGCTGAATCTCACTTTCAGTCTGACCTGTGTGTATTTTTGACTTTGTGTTTATCTGGCTGTTAGTCTCTCGTGACGCTGTCACTTCTAAGCAGTAATTCGCTGAGCTTGAATAACCCAAGTTTTGAACTTTCTGACCAGTATTATTAAATGGGGACAGAATTGGTCAAGGAGAAAAAAAATCCCTGTTCCTGATGAACTGCGTAATGCTATTGAATAGGCTAAAATTAGCCCTGTCATTCTTCTTCTTGCTTTTAGGCATCTCAGGGTAATTATAATGGGAAAAGCCAGCCAAGCTATAACTCAAATAAGCTTAGGTTTTAAGGCAATTTTTTTAATGATTTGCCTTTCCCTCAAAGTAAAACAAAGATTATAAAGATTAAGTTAGCGGTTGCTTTTTCTTGCAGAGAGCATCTCAGGTGAAAAATGAACCAGTGGTAAATTAAAGGGAGATATTCAAGCAGAATAAAATAATAATCAAAAAGTGGACCAGACAGCAAATGCAGCTGATGCTCAGGAGGGTTGGGTCGAGTCCCATTTCTGATGTTTTGGTTAGTTAAAAGCTGTGATTATGTTCCACATGAACTGCAACTTCGTATATGCATTTTGCATTTATTAACTATGTTATGAAGATGATACAGACAGAGACGAAACTGTTATGGAGGATTTGGGATGGAACAAGCATGCTAATGAGCCTATGCAAAAATGCATCTATTAGCCAGATGGTGAGTTACACAGACATTAGTTTCTGTTTACCATCTGTTTAATCCTCAGAAAGAGGCAGGAAAGGGGCTAGAAATGGTGTAGAGGAACAGCAAACAGTAACAGTGTAGTAACCATCACAATATGTCCTGAATGTCGCTTTTCTTAAATAGTTCTGTGAAATACCCCTTTCTTGTCTCTGGCGATAGATACCAAATTACTGCAAATTCTCTAAGTTTCTCCAGTCCCTCATTCTCCACTGCATCCCCCTTTCCCAATATTAAAAAAAGACAAGTAGTTCCTCACTATAAGCAAAACACTTATCATGGTTCAAAGCAAGTTACAATTAAAAATAATGCTTTAAACTGCTAAACAATGTGTATCACTGGGAGAAAAAAAAAAAAGATCCTGAATGTAGAGAGAAAAAGACCTTAACGTCAACTAGTCCAATCACCTCCTCAACAAAAATGTGTTTTTAAATGCAGTTTGCAGTCTTAAACTTCTCAATTTATAGAGTGACAAAGGCAAAATAATTGCCAGAAGTGCTGTTGAGAGAGGTCTCTATTTTAGTCCAAAACTGGAAAACTGAGTTGATTAATAATTCAGTTAAGATTCAATTCAGTGTACGATTCAAAGGTGCTTAGAGCTTATTTTTCCTTGTTCACTAGAGGGTAGCAGAGAGAATAGTGAGAGCGTTTCAGCACAGCCTGTGCTCAGTAGCAATGAGTTCACTTGCAAGCTTCTGTATTCTTAGACTAATCTGATGCCCTTCAGGCTTCTTGGTGGAGCAGAAAGGGTACATTTGATAATATAAATGTAAACCGACAGCATAAAACTTAAGAGCATTCTTAATGTGATTTGATAAAAATAAAAATCATTCTTGGTTTTAGCGCTGTTAATAACTGTTCTGGTTTTTTTCAGATAGTAAACATAAGCATTTTTAAGACGCACATCTTTAACAAAGCATGTTTTTAGTAGCATTATATTGGGCATAGGGGACACTGTCATATTTATGTAGGCAGAAAATTTTAAAATAATACCATGACCATAGAAGGTTACTTCTCTTCTACTCTGTATTTGTGGGCATTCCACTGAAATAAATGCCTGCAGTCCAAAAATTTCCTTCTGCCACCACATTAAATACCTGACAAAACAAGCCATCATACTGTATACCAATAATGGAGACCTTGTGGCATATCTGCTTCTACTGCATTAAAATTCAACAGATTTCAGTATGTGTTACCTGTACCCTTTCTGGGCTGCAGATGTCCAAAGGAATATCAAGAGAAGAATTTCAAAAGCTGTGTTGAAGAGCAGCCTTCTACTCTTATGGTATTAATAGACAAGCCAAAAATGTTGCCCTGTAGCAACATCCCCCACCATCAATATTTATTGCTGTGTCTGCTCTCTGGCATTTAAGATTCTAAAGTTATGCAGTTTTATGAGGTGTTGTTAAAGGTAATATTACCTGACTGAGGCTGATGTTGTTACTATGTTAAAAATCACCCTTTTTTCCCCAAAATAATTCACATTGCGGGTTGCCTTTATTTGCCGATGATGTAGAAAATTGAATCCAAAAAAACCTGCTTAAAAATGTTTGCCCATCTCTGTTTTATATAGTCACTTGGGCACGAGGTAATACAAAGGGACCTTTCATTAAGTAGTGAGACTATTCGCAACAAAAGGAACCATTTGAAATAGTGCTCATTTCCCAAACAGCACTTCAGGTCCAAAGAAAACACCCTTCTGTAATCTCTCTGCATTGTGCTTGTAAAAGAAGAGCATGGACTGAAAAATCTGTGTTGCCATCCTCCCCCCCCCCACTTCCTGTCCCCATACACATGCAAAGATGTGCCCACAGCCCCTCACAACCTTTGAAGCTTTTGTGTGTGCCTGTGTGCCAGCCCTGCACTGCAAATAGAGAGGTGGGGGGACTTCTTTGGTGTTACCCAGCTTCATGTTCCACCCATCAACTGATTTCTGTAGGGCAAGTAAATATTTGGGAAATCTTTGAATGACTCATCCCTTTGCACTAAAACCTTTCTCAATTCCTACCTTGCTTCTGGTCTGAATTCCACAAAGAGACTGAAATCCACAGAGGGGATTCATAAATGTGCTCCTTATTAAATATGGCAAACAAAAAGAAAACATGTTGGTGTAGAGAACCATCCTCCTTGTTTTGCTGATTCAGATGTTTCATGATTAAACATTTATAAACCAAAACTGAAATATAAGCTCACTTTGTATGCTATATAACAAATTTTATATGGTCCTTTTCATCAAATTGAATTGCCACATCAGTCTTCAAAGACTTTGGAGGTTTTGGAAGCTTCGTGTTGCAGCGTAGCATACAGATGTCCTGCCTAGGGTTGAAGCTTTATTGTGTTTCACTTGTGTGATGGATCATGTCTGTGCTCTGTTCTTTTATCTCTGTTATAGAAAACCTTTTGGACTTTGATTCGTACTCAGGAGTGTAAATAATGCAATTGGTTCTGATGTGCTCCAGTGAGAGGGAGCCATAAGACAAGTAAAAGCCAGATAATATCTCATCTTCCTGAAATCTAAATTGGAATTAGCCGCAAAACAAGTTATGTTTCCTATTTTCAATTAGTTTCTTCTGTCTTTTTAATGAATTCTTTAAAGAAAAGTTTAAAGAACAAATTTCTACAAAATTATGACATTCATTTTTTAAGATGCAATACTAGATATTTATCTTTGCTGTAAAGCTGCTTAGGAAACTGAGATTTGCATAGCAGTTCTGAGACTGCTGCTACACCATCATAGTAATTAGTGCACTCTTAAGCAACTTTTTACTACCAGGATCCTGTTAGTGGCTGTGTAATGTATATTTGTAAAAATCCCCTCTACACCATGCCCCAAAACAACATGAGCACCAGTCTCTCCCAGTCCAGAACTTTGATGTCTCAGCCTCTTTGGTGTTTGGGTCTGTAGGATTTGGGGTATTTGTGTGAAGTACTGCTCCCTGACTCTGTTTTATGGTTTGTTTTTTTTTTTCTCTGTCCCATCAACCTGTTTTTGCACAGGATTTGCTAAAATAAAAGCACCAAGCTTCTGTGTTTCGAGTCCTGTCATCTGAGTTCCTAAACCCTTCAATTAGGCTGAAGCATTCTCCATTTATTTGACTTCTCAAGAAGTTTTTCCTCATAGAAATATGTTTTTATTGTTTAAGTACAACTCTTCCCCAGAAAAGGCTGAAGAATACTTTGCCAGTGTCATGCATGCCAGGATAATGTCATTCACCTAGATTGTGTTGGTACCCCTGGACACTGTCACTTTAAACTGCACTGCTCCAGTGCTTTGGCGTCTTGCTTTCCCTGGTGTTATCTGTCTGGTGAGTCTGACAGGTTATATCCAGATGTTTCCAATAGATGTTGTCTCAGTATGGGGGACAAAAGGGTCTCACCTTCATAATCAAAGAACAGCTCATGGAGATACATGGACCAGTCTAATGTGTATATTAGTAGAATTTATGCAATATCAAAGTACTTAACAGTTATGAATGTAATGATTTCTCATTATCCCTGCTTATTTACCTCATCTGTTCTTTCATTCTGTTATCTTCTTTTTATTGGCCAATGTGCAAATGGTTTTTTGAAGGTAAGTTTGTCTATTTATGTTTATAAAATGCCAATCATTTTGCGGATACTATCAAATCATAACTAATAGTAGTGTCAGTCAATCTACATTTAATATACAAAACAATACTTCAGAACTTTATGAATTTTCTTACACTGTGTTTATGAGCTCCCAGAGTATTTTATGTGCATTCAGGCCACTTCAGTTCTTGTGCTTGATGTGATTAAATCAGACTGCTGTATTTTTTTTAACTAACCAACCTTGATGGCCTCTCATTAATAAACAACTAGTTAAACGACAAATTTCTGGAAGCATGAACTTATTATTCAAGAAGCTAGTGAAAAAAATAGTTTGGAAGGCACAAAGCCATCCACAAATTTATGGTTTATGTAAGGATAGCCTAGACTATGGAAGTGAGGACTGAAATGTTTTGAAAGTAGGACAATCATGCAAAATCATGCAGGGATAGAAATGGCAAGTGTGCACATATGCACAGTATTTTCATGTGCCATTCAACTAATTTTTGTTCAGTATCAAACCTGTCATCACTATTATTTCCACCTTCCAGTTCTTGAGGCTCCAAATGTGTGTTAACCAGTCATGGTTTGCTTGGTCTTTAGAAATATCTTTGCCTTCCCCTCTCCCCACTGTGTTGGTGATACAAACATGACACCTCTCCCAATGCTGATGACATTTGCTAAATATTTTGGTGCCTGCTCCTGTGATTATCCTCTGGACATGGCCATGCACTTCAGAGGGGGAGGGTGGTGGGGGGTACAGACAATATTAATCCTGTCGTAAGGATGTCTGTCCTCTGCTGCTGACTGTGCCAGTATGAGGTATTAGCTGCATAATGGTGTCCTTCTCTCCCTCAGCTTTTCTGTTCCCCTTTGAAATTGCCTTGTGTAAGCTTCCTCCATGGCAAAGCACAATTGGTTACATTGGGTAGTAAGGAAGAGGAAAAGAGAATTGTAGTTGAACAAATCTCTTTACCTTTCTTAGCCTTATCCACTGAAAACTAAAGTTTTTTTAGACGATTTTATATATTTGTGTTGCATGGGTAGTATCTTGTGTAAATTAGGTTTAATACATAGATGTGTGGCCATGTGTATACAGCCTCAAGTGTGTGTCCCTGTTCGAGCTTGCTGCAAGTCCCCTTTATTTCCATAACTTGTTGCAGTGCAGCTGAGTTATAGCATTAAAAATTGTTCAAAGCTCTGCACTTTTAAATAGTCCTATTGCACTGCTTTAGGTGAATATAGATATCCCCTGAACATAGACATCCTAGGGAAACTAGGACAGTGTACTCTGTGAGTGTGTGCTTCCATGTAGCATCTAGAAACTGAGTTTGGATACTTAATTGATGTCAACAGTGTAACTGGTTATTTCAATTCTTGATCTTTGAACATTTTAATAATAAAAACTGCATTTATTGTGATCTGTGAGTGCCTTAATCATTTGCTAGTAAGATCTTTTTGTGTCTCTACTCCACTTATGTTTTTGGTTAAGAAGAAATGTGGGTTTTAAATCTCATAAGCGGGTGATTTCATATAGTCTATATAAATGAGAGTTATGAAAGCACAGTATGTTTAGCGAGGGAAGGCCCATGCTGACCTTGCTTCCCTGAGGACAAGGAGCATTCTGGATGCCATTTCATAATCTTTCATTTTTATTGGATATTTGGAATATCTTCATTGAGAAGTTACTGGCCTTCGTTACAGATTTTAAGTGTACAACTTATGAAGTATGGAGGCAGCATGGATTTTCCGCGGGGTGCCTGGAGGTTTTAGTAATTTAAAGTGTTTAATATACCCTAGCTGTCAGGAATGTCCAGGGAAGGGAGTGCAGGGGAAGTGACTCTTACCAGCAGTGCTTTCTATACTGGACTGGAAGATCTTATTCAATGGGGATGAGACAATATTTTGACCATTTCAGTTTTTTTAATCTCCCTTGTACTTATGCATGGGGGAAGTTTATTTGACACATTGTAAGCACCGATTTTCTCAGAGAAAAAACAAGACAGCATCAAATGAAGCTGCACAACAGACTCCAATCCCTGGGGTTAGAAAGGAAAGTCCTCTTTATATCTATAGGGAAGGGGGTATTCAGGTGCAGCCTTGCCTGCTTTGTCTGGGTCGGGCATGAAAAACTGTGGGATTAGCAGATGCAGTTTAAGTGGCCCCACGCTGGAAGTGGCACAATAGTTGGCTGGTGCATAACTTGTGTCTGTTGACCTGGTCGCTGCTGCCTCTGAGCTAATGCCCAGACAGAGGAGTCAGCAGTCACTTTCACTGTGTCTGCTTTGTAAGAACAGTCAGGGGAATAAAGCAAATGCCCAGTGGAGATTAAATCTATACACACTAAGTCTCCATTCGCAAAGTCCTAATGGTGGTGGTAGAAACAGGAGGGGGAACGACAAGATTTTTTAGTTACTCATCCTCTTTTGCTGAGGAAAAAGACAAAATGCAGTCTCAGGAACTTTGCATCTCACTGGATGGTTTCTCATTCTGACATGAATCTGGTTGATGAATAGGTGATGTGGGCAGGGACAGCTTTCTGGTGCGCCTTCTGCCTGCCAAAGCCCTGACATGTGAGTACACAATATGCAGAGCTTCCACATCAGCTCTGAATTTCAGCAGTAATTTGTTTTCAGTATCTCAAGGTAGAGTTCAGTATCTTAATGATTTTATTTTTTCCTGAATGTTTCTGAATTGGTCCTCATTTATCATAATGATTTGTCTAATCTCCAGTAAGTCTTCAAGTAACTGTGTAGCTTACAGAAGCCTCAAGAGAAGTAAGGCAGTTAACTTCATTGAAACTTTGTGGAGTTTAATCACATGAATTATTGATGCTCTTTTGAAAGTCTAATTTGTGGGACTACTTGTTATTTTTTCTGCTTTCAAAAGCACAAAGTAGCACTGGTAAGTTTTATGTATTTTTGCGTGTGTCTGTGTGTGTGTGTACGTGTACAAGATATGTACTGCCTGCATCTCTTGGGGCCTGTTTGTGTTGCTGCTCTGACTGCTGTGCTGCAACAAAGAAACTGCTTAATAATGTTAATTTGGATCGGAAATATTTTTTTTTGTTTCCAAAGAAGAATGAGCTCCTTCCTGTGTTTCCTTGTAGTCCTCTTGTAGCATTACAGGCTCCTTTGTTCTCTTCTGCTCTCGCTAGGGAGCTACCCCAGTTTCAGCAGCAAGGCAGATGCTTGCCAAGCCACCTCCTCTTGAGCTGAGCTCCAGAACTACAGACCAGCTTTGAGTGGGAGGTTAGGGAGCTGCTGTATGACAGCAGGCAAAGGCAGAGCAAGCAGCAGGGGCAAAAATGAACTTTTTAAGGCTGTGTTTAAAAAACTGGTATTTGAATGTGACAATGGATAGGATGCATCCAGAGAAAAAGCAATTTTATTTTTTTCATAATTATTTACACCGATTTTGGCTTTAGCAGAACATCTTCCTCAGCTTTCAGGGGTTACCTGGTGACAATATTGTTGACTTTTATGAATAAGTACAATGAAGCTAGGGAAAAAGCAGTAGTGATATCTTAAACATACATTATTTTTCAGCTTTTTTTGTTTTAACAGTGGATCCTCTCCTCTCACATCACCTTTCCTGCTGCCTTTTCAGTGCTTCAGAGGCACCCGTAGTCATTGCTGTCAGCAGCAGCAGCCGAGAGAGCAATGACTCCTGCCTGCTGAGGGATGCAGCAGGGCCTTTGATCACAGTCTGGAGGGCATAAGGAAAACATTGAGGAAAAGTGTCTAAACAACCACTTAAAAGAGGATGCTGGCAATAAAAGGGAGATGGGTAGAGGAACTAGAAGGGTCTTCAGAAAAAGAGTGAAGCTCAGCCAACTCTGAGTCCATCTGCTTAACATGGCTGCAATGAACTTCTCATCTGCAAGTTTTCCTTTTGGTAACAAGGACGAGATTAGAAAGCAATCTCTGAGTGAATGTGCATGTAGGGGTTTGGTTTTTTTTAAGGGAGAAATAAGAAAGGGATCCAACCTATGCTGTTTTTCCTTCCATGGGGTTTTCTTTGTTCAGACATTTAGGGGAACAATAAAATACTATAGACATTGTTCAGTGTCATTGTGCTCTTCAATAAACCCTGGGGTAATTCAGCAAGTCTAATCCACTCTTTTTTAGGCTTTATACATTCTCACGTTTTTGTTCTTAGGAGCTGGCCTTTCTTACTGAAAAAAATATTGTTCATAACTATTTACATGCACTTTTGTATCTAATTGAAAAGGCTAAAACTTGTATGTAAATAAAGTGATACTGTTTTACTTTTTTTCCTATCATTTGTGCTAGGTTTATGGGAGGCAAATACTTGTATCTGACGCATATACAAGGAACAGTTCAAAAAATGATGGACAGCAATTACTTCACCTCTTGAAGAGAAAAGCCTCTGATTAGTTGATAACTCAAAATAAGACTTTGAAGAACGCACAAGATTTAAAGCTAAAGCAAAGTGCTTTGTACCTCTCTGGTACAAAGAGACCAGATTTAATAATCTCGTGTGATGACTTCTTGTATGGCTGGGGCTATCTCTGTCTATGTCTGTCACCATATCTGGGGTTATATTATTTCTATATTTTTAAAAATATGATTAATATCACTACCTCAGAATTCAGTAAGAAATACTGATGCAACTGTTAAAGATATGTTTACATAGTATATAGAGAGACATAATCTAGAAAGGTTAATGGTGTTTCTCTAGCTACTCTTGAAGTACTCTCCAATTTCAGGAAGTACTTCATGACCAGATTGGTATCTAGTTCATGTTATTAATGACTTAATTAGAGTATAGGTATCAGCTATTCATGTTTATGTGTTTCTGATTTGGTGTTGTGAAAAATGTCCCTTAAAAAAAGGCGGGGGGGAGAGGGGATGGTGAGAATAGCAGTATCAGTTCAGTTGTGTGCATCAGTTGTAGCAGCTTCTTCTAGGCTATGCCAACAGCCCCCCTCCACATCAGCTCCTGCTTATCTCATCTCCAGGAAAAGGAAAAATGGATGAAATGGATGAAAAAGGATGGCATGAGCTTTCATTCTTACCATAATTCTTCTTGTAAAAAGGCTCTTTAGCAATGGCAGAGCTTTTTCAGTTGCACTTCTGAAATATTCTGAACGGGTCACCAGTTGTCTGTGTTTTGGCACAGTTAAAGGCTGTAGTTTGAGATCTGAGTCGTTCATTCACTGGTGGTAATAGCAGTTCTGATAGTAAAGGCAGTAAATTTTATCAGGTAAGCCTGATTTAGCAAGTGTTTAGGAACATAAATTTTAGTCTCTTCCAAAACTTTTATTTAAAGCTGAAGGACCACTTTTAAACAACTCACTGAATCGAGATTTTGGATGTTTTACTTTCCAACTGTTTAGTAATCTCATACACCAAATGTTACCTATTTCTGTGACTCACAAGAACATGCAATTGTTCTGCTATTTTCTGAGAGAAAAAAAGCAATCTGAAAATATATTAAACAATGCAAATATAATACAAAAAAATATTTGCACTTTATTGTATCTTATCTGATACTAACCTGCCAGCAGGCTAAGCATGTAGCAAAAATTAGGTCATATGAATGTTCGCCTATGTGAAGTAAATGCATATTTAAATTAAAAACATTTTTTAAATTGTGTGTCAGGGTCTAAATGTTTGAAACCTCTCCAAATTTGAATTCTCAGGACTTCTCTGAATCAAGTTCTCATCACGAAACCCTGGGGATGGTGAGAGTTTTATTATTAATGATTTTTAGGAATTTTTGGCACATTTGTTGTCCTGTGATAATGCTCCTTGATGCCAAGCATCCCAGGACAGCAGAGTTGCAACTGATTCTTGGAAGATGCCCCAACATTATCTGTGTTGATAACAGGATTCACTCTGCTGTCACAAGAAAGGAGAAGTTGTTACCCTTTTAAGTTTGGATTGTAACAAAAAAACCACATTTGGGAGGTGAGTGCCAGTTACTGAATAAAATTACACCTTGTATCTGCGTGTTCAAATATCCTACACATTTCAGTTTTCTGAGTGAAATTGCCTGGGACAGACTCTGGGTCTGACAGGTGACATAAATGGAGCCGAGCCATTCTTTTGAGCATCTTTTGAGGACTGGTCATATATATTTGTCTGTCTTTCAACATAGAGCTGTGGCTCACTGAAGTGCATAAATGGTATTTTGCATTGTTCTGTCAGTGTACTTTAATTACTGAAACTTTGTGCCTGCATTCTCCAGTACTGGGGTTCTTACTTGTTGTGTTTAACCATGCATTTGTTAGAAGGATACAAATACTTTTAATTTACTAAGCTTCAAATTTGAAAATCATTTGTAAATAAATGTAAGTAGACATAAAAGATTGCAGTATAAAATTAATAAAACAGAAGTAAAATATATTAACATTCTGCAGTGGGTTTATGCCTCATCAATGCAGTTCCTGAGGCTCAGTGAACCTGCAGTGACTTTTCACTTGCATTAGGTATAGAAAGTCTATCAGCAAAGTGAAGGAGATGAAGCTAGAACTCATTTGTTTTGTATCATTATTTTTTAGTAAAAGCCTGCTTTTAGTTGTAATTTGGATAAAACTTACCTTTTCTTCTCCATGATTTGCTTTCAAGAGACTGCAGATAATGTAACTCAATCCATGCCACTGCATGGGGAAAATTCTTCCCAGATTTTTTTTTTTCAGTCCTTCAGCCATCATTCACATTCCCAATTAATGCAAATTTAACAGGACTATTCATTTACAGATTTGTGGGTTAAGGAGTTTTTAAGGTACTCTATAAAACAAATATTAGGAGAAATTGAAAGCAAGGCCTCTTTCTCATTGGGTACTTACAAACCTAAGCATGTGGAAAAAGGTGAAAAATGAGCGTTTTGGAAAGCATTTTCTTGTTTTTCCTGCTTATTTAGGTAGTGTTTTTTTGATTGTTTAAGAACAGTATCTATTCATTGACATTGACTTATATTCAACACAAAAACTGAAATGGAAGTATGAAGGCAAGAACTGTTATTTTGATGTGACTTTCTTGCCTCAGTAGTCCTCTTACAGGTTATGTCTACTGGTAAAACTAAGGGATTTTTTTTTGGCGGGGTGATAGGGATATGAAAATTTAAACTATTTTACTTTCCTCTTTTCACTGCATTTGGTAACTATATATCTCAATCTCAGCAGAAATTGAAAAATCTTTGTTCAATTAACTAATTCAATGCTTTTGCTCTGAAAACTCAGTCCAAAATTTGCATTGAAAAAAAAAACCAATGTTTTATGTTTATGGGATTCCTAATTAATATTCTTAGTGACCTAGAAAAAAATGCAAGCAGTCAGTTTCTGTGGCTAAAGTAGTTCAGAGGCTCTCAGCTTTATTCCATGTTTAATAATAAATATCAAAAAAGCTGATTCCCCCTCAAGAGCATTATGATACAGCACACATTAATTTTGAGTGAGCAGGAATAAGAAACACTAGCATCCGTTCCAGATGTTAAAATAACTAAAGCTTAAGATATGGGTGATGCACAGCCGTTGTCACTTGGCTCTCTTGGGACTGCATGGGCACCCATTGGGATGGCCTCTAGTCTTTTGTTTAGGTGTCTCATCGAGGCACTGCTCCAGCAGAATTTTAGATGGCTTTTCCAGGAGGGTGATCTTCTGCCATCCAGCCCAGCATAACTACCTGCATTGCCTGGGCAGTTTTTGGAGACCTGCATCTCTGGAGACATGGAATGGAAAGTCCTGCCTGCTTGCCTTGGTATGTCAATTGTATAAGGAGCACAAGTAACTCAGAGGAGACAGCTAGACATGAATGTCAGCCTGCCATGTTTTGTGTGAGCATCTCAGCTGAGGGAGAGTGAAGTTGTAAGCAGTGTCCACTCTTTTGAGCTGGAGTTACTCTGCAGCCAAGAACTCAACAGTCATGGAACAAATAAAGGTGGAGCCAGGCTTGAAGGTGGGGATTGGAGTGTTTATCTGCCCAGCCCCTGTTTCCAAGACAGTTCTTGCTTTTAAAAAAAGCTTATCTGGTAGTTGGAAGTGTAAAATGCATACACGTGCTTCCACCATTGCTGCCATTACTACAGCGTTGGCCACATCTTGGTTTTCAGTGTTTTTGACAAATCTAAGCTGTTTGCTGGAGCCTACATGTCTTGGGGCACAGCTGATCAGCACATGCCTGTCTACTATAAGCATATATGTGGGTAATTAAGGTTAATGCACAGGGAACTTTTCCTGGAAAGAATAAGTAAGGAGTCACCTACTGAATTTTAGTACCTAGGAGATTAGGTAGTTCTGAATAATGAGTGAATTAGTCTATTGTACAACTTGAGTAGGTTTTAAATTTCACCTTCATATTTTATTTTCTTGGCACTTTTTCTTTCTGCTACATCTGAGCTCTCAGGAGAGCTCTTGGCATGTGATGACTTTGTAGCTTCCCCTGTCTCATCAGGAAATTACTGATCATCACTGCCACGTTATCGAAAGCTGAAACAACTGTGTGCTTCAACTGGTTCTATCTAGAGGTTTTTTAAACAGGATCACAGAATCAGTTAGGTTGGGAAAAATCCTCTGAGATCATTGAGTCCAACCTATGACCAAACAGCACCTTGTCAGATGGACTGTGGCACTAAGTGCCACCTCCAGTGTTTCCTTAAACTCCAGATTTTCCTTAAACATTTCCTTTGTTAAGTCACTGGCTTAATCTACTAAATCCCATGTGATGGTCCCAGCAGCTGTCCCCTTTCAGGCTGCAGAGTCCCCTTGCTTTCCTCTCTGGGATCTCATCTTCAGTGCCCGCAGGGATCTTTCCTATTTTCCTAAATTGTTTTTTTAGGAGGTAGTCAAGTGAGGCACATCTTGGCTACATTTCTGAGCGGATATTCCTGGTTTCTCTGATGTTTATCAAGGAAATGGTTGGTTATGTCTTTTATCTTGGCCTTGGGAGTGTTTTCTTATGTATGTGTGGGAATGAAGGGAAAGGGGAAAACGGCAGATGGGAAAAAGGGATTTTCAGTGGAGTGAATACCAGCCCTGGTGAATTGACATAAATTGAATTGCACCCAGCCTGTTTTGTCTTGTGTCCTCTGTTCTCACCAGTGTATACTGAGAGTGTCCAGGAAAATGATTTGCACTTTCCCATTATTAACTATTTTGTTGCCATGGGAGGGCAGTCTTACTTGGCCTTCCTTGCCCGGGTCCTGACAAGTAAAGGAGTGAGTGGTGCTGGCACATTTATTTTAAACTGGAAGAAGTCAAGAAGAAAAGCAGCAGTGCATATTGGGTGTTCCTGCTCTGCAGATGCTTCTCATTTTCCTGCACTGATGCCCACAGACACTAAAACCAACATCAAAGAGAAAGGGATGAAATGTGTGTGCCTCCATGCTTGTCCAACGGCCAGCAATGAGTGTAGCAGAATCAGTTATTTTGTGATTCACTGAAATAATTTGTTAGTTGAGGGTAAGATTACTTGCCATAACATTTCTGTTTCAATTGTGAAACCTTTGCAATGTAGGTAAATATACCTATCACCAAAGGAAATAGTAGTTTGAGGCACCAAATTTTGAAATGATACTTAGATATTGTGCCCATCTGAACTGATAATGTATTAGTTTAAATAGTTGACCCTGATGTGCGAATCACACTCAGGGTGTGTATTTTTCCCTTAAGGTCTGTGAACAAAATGATGATTTTGCTGATTTCCTAAAGTCTCAGCAAAAAAATTATTTCATTATCATTAACCAAGAATTGCAAAAATTATTTTCCTGTTAGGATTTATGTTTGGTCAGTTTTATGTGCTTACTTTTTATAAATAATATTAATTTTAAAAAAGTATCATGTAAATATATTTTATTGGGAAGTAATTATGAGCAAAGCTAGAATCTGTTTCTCAAATAGTTTTTTAGCTAGCTAATGTCAGAATATCACTCTGACAAAAAGATAAGTAGGAAGAATTAGATTTAGTTTGTAGAGATGTGGTTTGCAAGATTTTTGTCCATCTCCAAACAAAGAGAGGCCAGATCAGAGATCAGTGATAAAGTTTTGTTCAATTAATTTACTATAATTTTTTTCATAGTAGCCTGGGCCTAAAAGGCTTAGGAGAGGAATGTATTTTTAGGGAATCCTTTAATTTCAGTTGACATGAGAAATTACCACACAAGAATTATGATAGACAGGGAAAAAGGTAAAAAGGATTAAAAGTGGCAGAGGAAGAATAGGGGAGTGGCTTCAAATAATAATAATAAAGGAATAATAAAGTTAGGCCCACAAAAAGTAGGCAATTTGAAGCACAATGATACCTAAATTATTATAGAAGGTGACTGGGAAGAAGGAGTAAACTTGCCTCTGTTTTTTATACCTTAGTTAAGGAAAATAAAAATAATAAATATCCAGTAGCATTATTTCCTCTTTAAAAATCACTTAATATGTGCCGTAAAAAACAAATGTATAGGTGGATTTCCTTTACCTGGCCCTCCAGGTAAAATCTATGGTGTAAACACAACTGGAGAGAATTGCTAGAGAAAACCAGATTTGCCCTATGCAATCTTATGAGTGAGTGTTTGGAGTGTGCAATGATGTTAAAGTCATATTTCTTAGGTGTTATCCTACCCTCCTTTAGATATTGTTGGACTAGTGATCAGACACTTGTGTCAGAAGAACCTTTCAAGGATGATGTAAGTGGGATAAATTACCGGTAGAACAGCGTACAAATGAATTGTGTTTAACAAATATTTTAGTATTTCAAAATATAAAAACATAGTAAACCACAGAATTAAAAAGTCCACTCCACAAAATGTATAACAGAGTTCAGTAAACAAGACTATTAAGTTAATATTCTGAATTTCTATCTTGATGCTTTCAAAAATAGCATCTAGTGAGTCACCCTTTGGACAGACTCTTGTGGTACTAAAGGTTGATCATTAAGAGGAAACCTCCTGCTTCTGCATTTCAGAAAGTCAAAGAATTAAGTTATTTGTTTTAGGACAGGGATATTTTTGACTTCACAGGCCAGGAATTCCTAACTTTGTTGTCAAGCTACAAAAGACGCCCCAGTAGTATCCAAGCACCATATTTGTGGATGGAGAGACGGTTCCTGTCCCAGCAGTGCAGCAATAGCATGGGAGCATCCTGCTTTGCTGGTCCTGATGCAGACTTTTTTCTTTAGGTACCCTAAATTATATCCACTGTTATTTATTCTTCAGATATATTAGATTGTTTAAATTCAAATTATGAAGGGAATTCCTCATCAAATAATGTCCTACAGATCAGAACTACATTGAAAATAATAAAATGCTTATGTAAAAACAACCTCAGAAAAAATACCAGCTGTATGGGAATAGAGAATAAGTTGAATTGATTTCCCCAAACACAGTATACTTTGCGGATATTTCTTCCAAGTACAACCAACTTGAAAGGAAGAGAAACTTTATTCACGGGAATGTAGGTCAGTCAGCAGTACAAACTCCTTTTTTTTCCTCCTCAAAGGGCCCCATATTTGACAGTCTATATATAATAAATAAGTAATGATTGTATGTGGACAAAACAGGCTAAACAAGTTAGGAAAATTGGAGGAAAACCATGTAGATAGTGTAGATCCAGTTGGTGCTTCTGATCGACTTTGAGGTGGCCTCCAGAGCCTCTGCTGCAAAAAAACCCCTGCTAGTCAGCACACCTACAGCATCTTCTCTCCTCTCCCAGGCATGCAGCCAGCCATCTCCCACGGCTCAGATGTGTTTGGCCTTGGCTCAGGGCGGGAACATTTTCCCACTAAGTCGGCTGCTGAGGTGAGAGCCCAGGGACAGCCACCTACCAGGGCTGGGAGATACGGCTGGCGCGCTCATCTCTGATTTCCCCCTTGTGCCTCTGTCTCTGGGAATTAACAGCTTTCTCTTAATGAGCATAATGAGGCAAGTCAAAGTATTTGAAGATGGCAGTGGTGTGACCCAAGAAATGGGAGAAGATGAGCTGCCACGCAGTGCTTGATGAGGTGTTTTCATAGTGAGGGGGTGAGGAGGGCTGGGAAGATGAAGGCTGAAATAACATGGAACAAGGTGTGAACGAAGTGTGCATGAAAAAGGACTATTAGGTTGTGTTAGCATCGTAATACAGCTGGCTAAACTATTTAGTGTTTCTTCCAAAGTGTTTCTTCTTTGCCACATTGTGCTTCTTCATGTTCTCCATGATAGGTAACTCCATCCCATTAAATCTCATTCAAGTGAGCTCTTCCAAGGAGTCTCTGTCTGCTGTTTCTGAAAAATGCTACCGCCAAAATGTCAATGTTTCCAAAAGAGCATTTTTTCCTTGTAAAAATACCTTTCTCTTGTCTTGTTTGCATGTCACTGCATTCAAATCCAACAATCAACAACAATGAATAGATACTACTACTCTGTAAAGTGTGTTTTGAAAAAGGCACCACATAAACAGACATATATACACACACATACTGTGCTGTAAACTTGAACTTACTCTGGAGTAACTTCTGTACTTAATTCTGTACTTAATCTAGCTGGACAAAACTACTATTAATGGTTCTGCATAGCATGCTATGCCTTTTGTGACAGGATATGTAAGTGATGAACAAAGATACACCTCTAGAACTGCTCTGCTTCCTCGTAGCACATCATGGCAATGTCTGTGAGCTGGTGGACAGCAAGAAAATGAGAAAATGTATTATACTCTCATGGATCTGTACAGTGACAACTATGTCCTTGCTACGCCAACTCCTACACAATTCCCTCTTTCTTCTGATGAATCATGACAATGTAAAAGGCAGATTTTTAGATTAGAAGGATGTTAACATGTTGATATCTTCTACTGAGAGCTTTGGTGATAAAATTCTAATGTATCCTTACCCAGTACACTCCCAATTGCAGGTGTGTCATGGCTGGGTTATTCCCCACTCTTTCATTCTTTCTTTTTTTACCCTGCAAATTATGTATAAACGTAAAAAACCCACCTGTGTTATGGCCCTAGTCTGCATTCATGTGTATAGTAGTGGATCTGTTCTACTCAAGATGAGAGATGTAACTTTCCAAATCAGAATAGGATGATGAAGGGAAAAAAGACCTTTATTTGTTTACATTTCAGTAAAGCTTCTGAAAAAACCCTATGTACATTTGTAAATGCAAGTTTATGATACCCAGGTGTTATTTTTGGCAATGTCTAACATGTAAGGAAACACTTACTAGAAATTCACCTTTTTATCATGTGCAACTATAATCATAGATTACCATCTATGATTGTAAGTATGATATAACCCTTTAAAATTTATGGCATTAATTGTAACAACTCTAGTCTTAGCCCATCTGAAATGTTTGTTGCAAGCTGTGGATCAGACTAAAGAAATGAAAGAAAGGGGTGAGTTCTTTCCAGCACTGAAAGTACATGAAACAATTGCTGTGTTCCCTTGCATGCCAGGCAAGGCCTTACAAGTTCTTGTAGACCATAAGCAAATGGATATGTGGCTGAGATGGTGCCTTGGGGCTAATGCTCATGAAATGATAAATCTGAACAAGTAACAAAGCAACCTGTCAAATACGGAGCACATTGTTAGATGTAGATGCTTGAAAGCTGGGAGGGATGGGTTGCCTGAGGAATGATAAAAATTATGGTGTTTACAAGAAGACATGTTAAGTTCTGCAAAATGACGACATATTTCAAAGCAGGAAATTGTACTAATGCAACTTTAAGGTTATACTCTTAAAAATCATAACAATTGAAGGAATATTGAAGTTAAGTGTCCCATGGCAAAACTGGTTTGGGTTCCCTGTGTGCCTGTTCTATGGTCCTGTGTTGCATTCAGTAGTACAAACACCAGCCTAACTACCCTGCAGAAGGCAATGTGCAAGAGGCAAAGCAGAGGTGTAAAATTACCCAAGAGCTCAGCAGAGACAACCCTGCTTTAGCAGCCTTCTTTTATGTTTTTTGGCACCGCAGTTAAACCATAAATGTTCTACAGCTGCATTAGCTTAGCTGTAACTTGTCTAATATCCTATCATGCCTGTTCTAAAGCAAAAGAAAGGAATTGCATCTTTCAGGAGGAAGAAAGTAATTTTTTCTAAATAACTAGCGGTTGTCTCTGGACAGTGCTGAGCCATTACTGTTCCACAGTTACTGATAGTACTGTTCAGCCCATTCCATTGGAAAGGTTCCACTCCAATTTCATCTGATGATCAATTCCCTTGACAGGTGCACTGTAACTGAAGGGTACTTCCTCATTTTAGGGTTCTAGACTTGTATCATTTTGCAATTGCCTCCCTTTTTGTGATGACAGAGGTTGAAGCAGACTTTATGTCTGCCTCTGGCTTTGCTTTCCAGGCTTGGGAAGAGCAGTGCAGACCAAGCCCTGGGCTTCCCTCGTAGCTTGCCAGCCTTGCGGCATGGCAGTGTTTGACTTCTGTAGCTGAAGCTTTCATGGAGCAGAAGCCAGGCTTTAACTGAGCCATATATTCAAGAGCTTCCAAACTGCAGGAGAATCTATTCTGGCCTTTGAAGTGTCTGGAAAAGTCACTCTCCTACTGACGCTGTGTAGAATTCTCTACCTTACCTCATACTTCAATCTCCCTCAGTCTCTTGCATAAACCTGCCAGCTGCAGCACCTTCATTTATTTTGTGCCCCAAAGCCACCTTTTCTCCCTCTGAAATGTTTCTGTCCATTTGTTGTTTATTTGGAAATCATTTGACCACTTAAATCAGATATTTCAAGTCCTTCTAGGAGCTCTAGAAAACTTTGTGTTTCTGCATTTTGGATGACGGAGTTAAGAGCCTCTGGGAAGTTTATGCTGCATGGATAAAGTGCAGGTTTCAGGTGATAACAAGTAATTTTCTCTGTACTTTCTAGGTCAACAAACACTTCCAGCTTCTATGAAGTTTCCCTCAAAATTCTCTGTATTGCTAAGACATCTATCTTTCTTGAGTTGTATAAACTGTGTTTGAACTATGTATTAAAAAGCAAAACCAGTTTGGTTCTAATTCTTGGAACAGGTGTTGGCGGTTGTTTGCTGTGGTGGAGGTATTTTTGCTTCTGTCTGAAGTTTTTCAGAAGTAGTCTATAAATGTTTCATTTTCTACTCAGGTGTTCTACCTCTAACATAAATCATGAGTGTCTGTAAATGTAAATGTTCAGGGCGGGGCTGGGGGTTGGGGGTATGAGGATTGCTTTTGGCAAGACAAGGAATGAGGTTTATATGCCAGGAAGATGTCTGCTGAGATAAAACATTGGGTGGGTAGGTATGTTAAAACCAGTTATGCATCTTTGATTAAAGAACAGTTGTTTTGGGCCAGACAGCTCTAAGCAAACACTCTTGGATGATGAGAGAGGCAATCCTGCACTGACCCCTTTTTTTTCGCTGTAAAGCTTTGATCCTGGACACTGACCACATCCCCAGTCAGCCACATAGGCAAGGAGGACAGCATGGGGACAAGTGGCTGGCAGCAAGGGATAATTGGATGGCTTCTTTCTTGGGACACACATGTTATGTCTTTAGTTTTGATGATTACTTTTACCTGCAGGGTGCGAAATTGTAGATACACTAATTCAGATACCTGGGTAAAATTGGAGGTTTAATTTTCATCTAGTGGCGCAAAAAGAAGGTAATGTTTAATTTCTCTAGAGACTCAATTTTTAGAAAATTACATACAATATTATGTAGTGAGAAGAAAATTTTTCTACAGTATGCTCATTTTCTGATAATGTGCACAGGTCTATAGCATGCCTTGGAATTAAATACTAATTTAATCAGTCATTCTTTGTGGCCTGTGGCTGAGATGTAGTTTAATATGACAAATGTCAAGCTTCTATTTTATCCAAGGCATCTTCAACTAAGGAGCATTCAGTGAATATGAAGAGAAGAATTACAGGTGCCTGTCTTCATCTCATTGGAACTCTGATACTCTGGAACATTTATAGATAGAAGACAACTTTTCCCTGGGTTCTGTTTGGAAAGAGAAAAAGTGCTGTGGTTGATGATAGAAAGTTCTGCAGATTGTCATACCTGTCTGTTTCATGTCTTTATTTGGGTTTTTATGCCTGACTGCTGAGGAGATAAATCTTGTGTCACATGCAAAGAAATATTTCCCTACTTATGACAGTTCTGGCCTTTAATATCAAAACTTTCCCTCTTATACTAAGATTTATTTTATGCCATTTCTTTTTCCTGGTCTTTTTGTTGTGAATCTGGGTTCTGCTTGACCACGTACATAACAGAGTCTCATGAAATGTTGAAGGGTAAGATTTGGAACTTGCTCTCATTCCTTATCCTTTGACACATGCACAGTTGGGTTTTTTTTACTTACCAAAATGCACTAAGTCCAAACATAGTATTCTGCCAGAATAAGTGAGGATTGTTGACCTACTGCCTGTGATTGCTGTGGAGAAACCCTTCTGTGGAGTTTTTCTCCCTGTTACTAAGTGTTATGCAGTTTTGGTTCCAACCAAAAGGGGAGTTTGTACCTGAGGAACTGTGAGTGATGAGAGCTCGCTGATCTACTAAAAGACTGCAGTTTCCCTTAATTTGTGGTCCTGCTGACACACTGGGTTGGTTGGAAAGCTGCTGCTTTTCCATGACTAGCATGTTACCCTTCATCCAGTGAACTCACTGACTGCTCCCTCTTGCTTCATCCTCTTGGGAGAAGCGTTAAGTGACTGTAATTATAGTAGCAGGAGGTGATAACCTCTTTCTTGTTACGTTTGATTTCACAAAGCTCTGGAGCATGCTGCTGTTCAGTGCCACACAATGACCAGAGGTGCTCTGAAGGTCTGGCAAGAAGTAGCTGGTAGTTGTGGGGTTGTCTTTCCTAAGAAGAAGGTACTGCTCAGCCTTGAAGGAACTCCTGCATTCAGACCTTACAAGATGACAAGCTGCAAGGGAAGCTCATTAATAAACCTGATGAGTTGAATAGTGAGTACAGGGTTTCTGGAAGCCCTCTCTCTGTGCAATTGTCTTCCTAGCTAACATTTGGAACAAATACGACATGGAGGTGTCATCAGTATTGGCCACCCACCTCACTTCTCTCACCTGAAAGTCCAGAAAGATGAATCATCACAACAGCAGTCACCTAAAATTGGTATCCAGATGTTCTGGGTGCAAACGGCAGATGCGGCTGTTGAAATGCAGGGAAGCCTGCAGGGGGGAAGCCAGAAATCAGGATAGCTGATGATGAAACGATCATCTGGCATTAACCTCTAGGTTTCGCTATCTAATAGGGGAAGGCAGAGGAGGGTGGTTTATCTTAAATGTCACTTCATGAACACAGTGAATAAAGTGCTTACACTGGAAGTGAGATTTCAGTAAAATGCTTTTCTTTCCCAGAGAGAGTTTCAACCCTACTCTAAATTAAGTGCTTTAGGAATTAAGTGATTACAGTGCTTAGAAATCAGTGGAGGAGTCTTTCTGTGCCATTCTCTGTTGCTGGGACTGCTTCTGTATTTTAAATTTAAGTAATTATCAGAGTACAAGTCCATTCCTTTATCTCACTTCAGATTCTCAGCCTGTAGAATCCAGACAAGACACGACGTGAGAGGTTTTTAAAATAAGCTAGAAATGTTCCTATACACTATCCATCTAGACATTAATGCTATTCATATTCCTATTGTATTGGCGGTTCTGACATGTGAGTGTTTCTCACAGCTGTGCTGCTCCATTTCATTTTGTCTGAGAAACAATGAAGGTAAGCACGAGAGTGATGCTGTCCTTAGTGGACAGGTTGGGAACCCTTAGAAATGATGAGTTGTCCTTGGGTCTAGTGTGAGCACATTTGATTGCTTGCAGGCATAGGGCCTCCCAGCCTGGGCAGCGCTTCCAGGATTTATCCCTAAAAGGCGGATGAGCTCAGTTAGGAGAAGCACTAAGTTTTGAGGGACCCTGCAGATGAGTATAAAAGGATTTTGATATTTTATGGGCCTAGGTTAGCAGATGGCAGATGCAATGCAGTATA
Source organism: Edolisoma coerulescens (assembly GCA_013397115.1). Lineage (NCBI taxonomy): Eukaryota > Metazoa > Chordata > Aves > Passeriformes > Campephagidae > Edolisoma > Edolisoma coerulescens. The sequence continues at coordinate 774,509 of VWZW01004266.1, read as the reverse complement.
CATTAATGTAGAATAAATAATGAATCTTAGAGAAAAGAGTAAGAGGAAACATCTGCTGAATTGAAACAGGATGTATCATATTGACCGAGAGAAGAAGAGCAAGTTACCATGGAGAAATTCTCAAAATGGGCAATACAAAGAGCAAAAAACGCTGTTACTGCAGATTTTTTAAAATTTATTTTTTTGTTAGAACACAACATGTTCATTTAGGAGTGTATGATTGCGGTGCAGGAATATATATTCGTTTATGGGCTTAAAGAGCTTCCCCCCCACTTGAACACTGAGTTGTAGGGCACTGAGAGCCATACCATATCCATTGCCCACCAAGGATGCATTTTTCTGAGAAATGTGCCAATAATTCAGCAGAGAGTGAAGCAGCTCTTCCCATCTGCATTAATGTACCAAAAGTGTGATGGTGCAGAGACTTAAGAAATACAAAGCTTCATGTTTAGGGGCAGGATCTAATTGCTCATTCTGTTGAATTCTTGTGGCTGAACCCATGAATGAGCCAATTTCTGGCAGTGCTGCCTCATCGTTACCGGTGAGGTGTTTGCTATAAGCAACCAAATTGTTTGAGTTTTTGGGCTTGTGAAAATGTTACTTTCTAGGGAAACAATCTTCTGGTTCATTCCAGCATTATTGTTGTATACGTGTTAGTGAATTTAATTATTTCTTGGTGTTTCTCGTTATAGAATGTGGAATAAGGTGGCATTGGTATTGTTGACAGGTTCAATCTCTGTCTCCTTCCTAGTACTGAATTTAAATATCAGTGTTTTAACTGACCCTATGTAAGATAGGTTAAAAAGGTTTAATTCCCATCTTGAAAATCCTATGAACTAATAGTAGAAATACTGGTAAAACAGATTTTATTTTTGAGTTTTAATTTGTTTTTGCTTTGTTTTATGATTGTTAAATCAAAGAATTTTAATACAATGTTAGTTAGCATTAAGCTTGCACATTAGCCAGGAGAAGATCCATATATCATAAATGTTGCACAACTGTATATTGTTATACAAATTTTAGTGGTCATGTAATATTTAAAGAATGTTATTCTGTTTTCTTTTTTTTTTAAATATTTGTCAGAAAAACATAGTCAATATTTTTAACCCCTGTATCCAGATACTGTGATTATTCATATTTTCAGAATAAATGATCCAGCAATCAGTGAGACAGCGATAGACTTATTGTGTGTTTTACAAAAATTGACTGACAGGGATTCTGAGATTCCTGTCTCAGTTTTCCCCTAACCAAAAAGAAAAAAATTAATAATGTGACCTTTACATTAGTATACCATTAATTATTGCAGTTCAAATACTTGGATGCTGATGGACAAGTACCAGAGAGCGGAAGGGAGATTTCCTGGACTATTAGGTACAATGTGTTGCAGTGCAGGAGAGCAGCAACCCTGTGGAAGGAAATCTGCACAGATTTCACTTTGTGACGTGTTGCCTTGATGACAGGATCAAGTACCTACAGAGCTGAGTGGTGTTAAGATGACCTCGATAAGTCAAATGAAAATGTGAAGTAGTCTGGAGAACTAAAGGTGCCAAATTCTTCTTAAGATAGAGCTGCTGTCGGCAGCAGCCTTTAAAAGTGCTTGGTTTAGTGGTTCTTTCCTGTCTGTGGCTAAAAATAAAATCAGGAATTTTTCTTCAAAGAAATAAAAAATATCTCAACACCACTACAATAGTCAGAGGAATTTGTATCTCTCTAGTTTGTTACCCTGGGACAGGACAATCAGCATAGTTGTTCTGCATATGTTCTTATCCCTTTTTACCTGTGCTTTTTTCCTACTATCAGGTTTGTTTCTGCCTGGTTCCCTTCTGCTGAGACAGAAGGTGGATGCTGCAATACACATTTCTCTTCTTCCTTGAAAGATTAATGTGAATTAATTTCTTCATTTGGTCTCCTAATGAAAGAAGTACCTCTAGCTGCAAAGCTATTCACTGTTATCTTGGTAATTTTATGGGCCACTTGCAATAGTTGTATCTAATTCAACACATTTCAAAAAAGAGGAACCTGGTACCAAAAAAAAAAGGAACATGATTTAAAATATAAAAAAATTTAAAATTCGTGAACATTACTGGAAAACTTGCTGAATTGGCATGTCATGTTTGCTTGTCTGTAAAATGTCCACTTAAATAAAGACCAGCAAGCAGGGAAACAAATGTCTGGGATGTCATTCATAATAAACATAGATGAGCATTTGATTTAACATTCAAGGAAAGCAGGCACCTTATGATGTTGGGACAAGAAAAAAATTATTACAACTGGAGAGCCATAATGATTGGACAAAGCCAAACTACACGGAGGGGAATACTGAGAGTCAAAAATAGTAATCTTCTGTGTATTATGAATATTATCAGTATTAATAAATATTCTGGCAGAAATACTAGAAGGCAGTAAAGATTCTGCTGAGAGTTGTGAAATTTTCCTTGGAGAACAGGATTTGAAACTCTTTGCAATATGTGAAAAGGGGTCACTACATACCCAAAAAATGAGTTTCCACCAAATGTTATTCTGTTTTGAACTGTTAATATTTGTGAATTATTGGCAGCTGTGATCTAACAATTATGCCATCTTTCCTTATTTACATTTCCTGTCTGATGTAAAATCTCAGCAGTTATTGTATATCATTTGGCCTTCTTCAGTGCTTTATATTTTTCCATATTTATCCAGGTCAATGAGAAAAATATTTAAATTGGCATTACAGAATATTCCTGTCAAACAAAAATATTTGCTAATTGAATGTAGAGAAGAGTGACCAAGACAAGACACTTATGTTAAAATATCCCTCCTAATGCACAAAACATACACATTACATTTTTTAGACATGATTTTACTTGGGTAATTCTGTTTGAGATGTATTGAATAAATCAGTCGAAGATTGAGTTGCCTTTGACAAGATCTGCATGTGTATGTGTACAAAGTGTATTTTATAAATGTGTGTATGCATGGCAGCAAATGAGATAAATAGCACAAGAGATATATATGTGTGTTTATATGGTTTTGGCAACTTAAGTTGCAATGTTTAGGCCACTGGTCTCATTTTCCACATTCCAGATCTCAGAAAGGCTTCAAAGAGCTGCTAATTATAAACCAAGGCAAACCTCTGCTTGCTTTGGTAGGTATTTGAGAAATGTCTACGCACTCCTTTTCCAGTGGAGGAGCCCCGTAAATCCAAGTGCCTGAGCTGACACAGCAGCTTGGCAGCAGACCCAGGAATGGGGGTTTGGGCTGCCCCAGCCTCTGGTGCCTGGGGCTGCGCTACCGCGCTGGGCACGGGCTGCCAGCACAACCCTCCACATGCACTGCAGCCAGGATTATTGGTTCTGGCAGCAGCTGTTTACTCACAGTCACTGTTTTTCCAGGGATTCTCCCTTGCCCCATCATCTCTAGTAAATTCAAAAATTTCATTTATGCAATGGGAGGGAGACTATGGCTGCCTCAATAGGTTGTGCTGTCCCTGTAACTGAAAAAACCCAGGCTGACTTCAATAAATCATGTCAGAGTATTTCCATATAGACATTTTTATCATCTTTGTTTAGAGGCTCCAGACCATTTGTTAAAATGCAGATAGTCTAACTGAATCTGAATAAGGAGCTGGAGAGTTGCTATCAAAACACATGCCTCAGTCATAAGGTACCTACCTCATTTTATTGATACTTTGCTTAAGTCTACTGAATTAATGTTTGTTTTAAGTTATAAAAGCGAAATATTTGGCTATAGGTGAAAAAGGTGTAGGGTTTTTTATTCTCCTAGTGCTTTCATTTCCATGATAAACTTAAACAAGCTTACAGTGGTGGGTTTTATCTTATACTGTGAAGCTCCGTGTCTCACAAGATCAGATTGTTATTACACAAATTTTTACTGATTTTGCTCCCTGGAATTTGAAAAGGGGAGAAAATTGGAGGAACATCAGGTAAAACCAGGAAGAATATTTTTTAGTGGCTGAAAAACATTACACATAAGTGATTTTATTATTTTTATGTGCAATGTGACATCTTGCCTATTCAACCATTGAAAGACATATTAAATGAAAACCCAGTGAATGTGTGCAAAAATATTTGCAGTTATAGGGTACTCATAACAATCACATATTTAAATAGTAGGTGTTTTAATGGATCAAGCTTTGGGCAGCGGCTAAGGATACATGATCTGCTTTCATACCACTGCTGACCTTCTGTAAGTCTTGACAGTTCCATTCTCCTGTTCCTTTTCCCATAATTTACAGTCAAATACAAAGGATAACATCTCTGGAACAAATAGTCAATGTTCAGCATTCAGAGCATGTCCAATATAAAACCCACCCTAGTCTTGACTAGAACTGCACCACCATGTGAAAACACACATCGTTACTAACTCTGTAGTAGGTCCTGAAGCTGGTTTCAGGTTCAAGAGAGGAAATACCTGCGTGAAATTTGCTCTAAGAAGTTAGAGGATTGTTGTGGGAAAGTTTTAAAGCCTGCAGTGCCTGGCAGCACAATCACTCACACGTCAAATAATTAATTAATGTTCCTCTTTATTGCATTCTGTGCCCATATATAGAAACAACCCATACCACAGCCCAGGGATTTTAATGATGTTACAATAGAAGTGTCCTTGACCGTTTTATTCAGGGGTTCCTTCTAGGAGCTTGCCAGGGCTGGTAGAGCCTCTTGCTGCTTCAGTGAAAGGCCGCTTGTGGCTTCAAAAAGGCCACAAGAACTCCTTGGGAATTGAGGAACAGCAGGCTTGGGAAGTTCCCTTCCTCCTTTGCTTGTTCCCTACCTTTGTTTTCCTAGCACTGAGCATAAACCAAACCCTACTGCCCGAGCCTGCCTTGTGCTGGAGCCTGGTGTGTGATTAACCTGGGACCCAGGCACTGCCTGTGCAGACATGTGGTAAGTGACAATCCCACCTTCCAGAGCTCATGATCAAAAAATACTCGATGCCTGTTTAGAATTTTGGTATCTTCAGTCTGGTGCCTGAAATTTCTCAGCATAAAGCAAAAGTAAGTGAAGGAGTATTAAACATCGTGTTGCTGTGAAGCCAGCAGTCTGTGCACTTCTGCATATGGTGATACCTACACAGGCATTGTATGGTCATGTGGATCCAACCTGTACTTCAGATTTTAACCGTGCTGCAGTAAAGGAAGTCCATCATTTAAAAGATACTTAAAATATATTTGGAGAGGATAAATTGTGGTTTACTGTGTTGTGAGTCAAATGAGAAATGGTTCTCAAACTAGCCAGGCCGTGTGGCTGGGGTTTTTTTCAGTTTGGATAATCAAAAATGTTGGATTTTTATCACAATGACAAGCTAGTAGTACTGCACATTTGATCTTCGGTTTTGATTTTGCATTCTTTGCAGCCCATGCACCTGTAGGCACCCAGCTCAGCAGGGCCAGCTCCTTTCCTCTCTGGCTTAAGCCACAGAGGTGAATCTCTGTAGTTGAGTTTCCCTGTTAAAACACACAGCAGGTAATTTTGTCCTTTCAAATCCACTGTTTTGCTATTATTTACTCAGAAATATGGCAGGAGTGTTTACTTTCTTGTTAGAGCTGTAGTAATTTTCATTGACTCCAAGATATCATTGAATTGTTTTGTAAGACCAAATATTTACTCTGATAACTGCTTCTTTCACTATATTAGGTGTTTGAAAGTGTCTTCATTTTTTACTGCAAAAGATGGTGGATCATAGTTTTTTCCCTGTGTTACCTATTTAATTTCAGAATCCTCAGTGGGTTTCTGTCCTGCAGGATGTCAGGATATTTATTCCTTCAGTTGCCCTCTAAAATTCCTCTCTGACATTGCTGGAAAGGCTTTGGGTTCATTCCCATCAGGATTTGAGGTAACACACATCCAGTGTTCTTTTCAGTGCTGCTGATAGAAACATTCACCTGGTAGAGGTTAGAAACTTATTTTTAGAGACACAGGCCTGACCTAAAGGCAAAATATAGAAATCAGTGGAGCTCAAAATTGACTTTGCTGCTTTTGTCAGTTGTCTGCATGTGCCACAATCCCTGCGTTGCGCTGGTCTGCAGGGGGTCAGAGCACAGGTCTGGTGGGCTCATCGCTGCCAGCGAGAGGCCGCTTGCGAGGACAGGACGGTGCCGCGGGGAGCAGCGCCCAAGGACAGCATGAGGCACAAATCTGCTCGAGAGCACGGAGCCCGCACCTTCAATCTGTGAGTTGGCTTCTTGCCTGTCTGATAACTTAGGCCAGGATGGGCTAACCTTTGTAGGCATGTGGACTGCCTTCAGATTTTGGGGGTGCCCACTTTGCCTGCTGGCACTGCCCCAGGACCAGCAGCTGCCCCCTTTTGCTTATGTTCCCAGGGAGAGGTGGCGGGACAGACCAACGTGAGCCCTGAGCTGCCCGATGCTGATGTAAGCTTCAAGCAGCACAGCATTCTCTGGCCTGAAGGCGATTACATTTCTGGCAGAAACAGGATATTTAAGATTAATTCAGAACTCAAATGATTATTAGTAGTGTTGCAGTGAGATAGTGTTTACGGGGAAAAGTGGTACTTTTCAAAGTTATCACAGCACTAAATGGAGGAGGAATTGCTGGCTTTACTGAGCAGCTCCTAGACTTCTGGCTTTTTTTCTTTTTTTTTTTTCAGATTGGTCGTGAACATCCTAAGTAGGTCAGTGTATATTTCAAACATTTCACAAAATGCTAGAGCTCTTAAAGCCTGATTAGGAGAAGTTACTAAATGCATGCTTTCGGTGTTTGCTCCTTTGTTCAGTGCATCGGGTTTTAGTTCATGTTCTTTGTATCTTAATACTGCTTTGTTGCTTGTGGAACAGACTGCAAATTATTTTTGCTAATTTTTTTTTAAAAGTCTAAATGGCTTGGAATTTTTGCTTTGGTTTTTTTGATGCTACTTGGCAACATTATATTATAGAGTGAAGCTTTCTGTTGTTTCTCATTTCTGTTTCATAATACTTCAATATTTTTTAAAATGTCCATTAAGTGTAATGATTTTGCTTTACTTACTCCCTATATTGGACTGCTGAGACTCATATATTCTTTTTCTTTCCCACTCATGAGTTCTGTTTTCCTTTTTGGGCATGGTTTCATTCTTCAGAAGAATGTTTTTCATGTCTGATAGCCTTCTTTGCTCTCTCCCTCATACTGCCTTTTGGAGATGGAGAACTACAGACACCTATTAGACTGCTTTTGGGTTTGGGCGTTGGTTTTATTTTTATTCCCTTGCTGTGCTTTTAATCATGCCTTTCTTATATGATATCTTCATGAAGTAGCCTGGCACAAGCACATGTTTTAGTGTTTTAATCACTCAGGCTTTCTTTTAGCTAACTTCTGTGTTCTTATGTAGTTCCTCTCTTTAACAAGTAAAACAGGGATGGACTCTGTACATGGGGCCAGACTTTTTCTTCAGTATTGTGTTGTTCAGAGCATTTGTTCAGAACAGCAACTATTGGAGGTGGAGAGGAAGACCTGGGCTTGTCAAGGGAAGTGGGAATGCACTTTTCAAAGGGGAGTGGGATCAGAGGGAGAAATAAGTGGCAGTAGAAAATACCAGGTTCAGGTTGCTTTGAAAAATACAGGATAATTTAGTCTTGTGGGAAAGGAGAGAGAGACAGAAAGAAGAGAAACCAAAGGGGATGAGAAGAAGAGAAGTTGATAAAGACACAATATCCATTACAAAGTGGATGGACAGTATATGGGAACAACAGGAATAGTATTCAGTCATCCCAATTAATACCAAAGCTCTCATAAGACTTTGATGCGAAGAGTAGGGCTCCCCCGTAGTGGTTGTCTCTAATCTAAGATTTACATAATATGTGTGCATACAATCTTACTTATATTTGTCATGAATGGAGGTGCAAAACCTATTTAGTAGTAGAACCCTTAGTAAAGAGTTACTTAAACTTGAATTCGCATCCCTGACTGAAATGCTGTTGGTCTGACTCTAGAGCTGAAGGAACTCAGAGTCCTGTGGTGGTCTGAAAGTCTGTATAAGAAAAAAAAATATGAGTAACATATATACTTTCATAATATTTATACAGCTGTAAGAGTTTTACTTTACTTAAAAAATTCAGCAATTGCATGTTATCCAGAAATATTTCCATCAGCCTTTTGAACAACGAACCTAAAATGATGTGAATCTTAGCCCAGAGCCCATGCACATAACAGACGTTGTATTGTGAGTTGATAGATCTGAACACCCGTTCCTTATTATTGCCTTTATTTTTTCTTTCTGAAGAATATTTTCTTTGCTGCCTTAAAACTGATATGATAAGCAGATCAATTGCATCAATCTGTATTCCTGAAAGATAGGACAGACATATATTGTAGCTGCAGATGTTATGAAAGTTTGACAAAAAATGTCTCATAACTTCTGTAGTGTTCAAGGTCATAGAAAAAAAATTTCTCACATACGGCAGGAACTTGGTTTTAAGCTGTGAGTCATAAAATAGAAGCTGTAAAACAAGTCTGTGAAATATAGTAGAAGAATATTAGTTGTTTTCAACTGACAATTCATTTTGTAGGTACTGAAGTAGACACAACTCTGTATCACCAGTCATTCCTTCGGAGAGAGAAAGTGTATGGTCAGCATAGACTAATGTCTTTTTATGTGGAAAGGTTTTTATTCCATTAGTAGAGTAGCTTGTTGAAATAATAAAATATGTACTCTTCACCTCTTATTTTCATTTCCTGATGTATGATAGCTTGAACTGCTGTTGAGTAAAATTTGCAGCAAATGTTCTTTCTTGTTCTCATTTGATATAGTTCACACTCCATTAACATCCTGATAGAGCGAAGGACGTTACTGCGTAGCTTTTTATTTTCTTGTACCTCTGAGATGACTTTGGGATACCATACTGTGACTGCAGAACATCACAAAGATTTTAGATAGTGTCAGTGCAGGGGGATGAATTCTTCAGTGATACTCAGATTCGGTATAAATTTAATAATCATATTGTGAATTAATCGTTTTGTTTAATTTTTTAATCATGAGATTACAGCTGAATTCATCCTATTGTGCACATGTCTACTGAGCACTCACACTGCGAATGCCACTCTAGTTCTGGCAAATACTTTGGCTGAGTGTATCTGCAGCCCCTTGGTTAAAGAATATTATTTCACATAGGAAAAAAAATCACTTGTTCATAACATTGGAAGAGAAAGGTGATTTTTGTAAAAACAGAATTTGCTTTTTGTATTTCAGGTTGATTAATGCAGTTAAATATTGTTTATTTTTCAGATGAGGCATTCTTTTGCATGTGTCTGTAATAATTTCTTCAGCACAGATTATATGATAGTGGTGTTTGTAGTTGAAAAATTGTCTCTTATACAGGTAGGAAAAACCTAGACTCTGTAAGTCATCTGATGGAGGGGAGATAGTGAATACAAGATTAGTTTGAATACAAACAATTGTTAAAGAGGTAAAGATCTAAAGACAGATACCACAGGACCTGTCTGGGTGGAAAAGATAAGGTGACATAGATCACTTTAATGAGTGTTTCAGCTGAAATTCAGAATTAAAGTGTCTAAAATTGGCACCAAGAAATGCTGAATGCTTTTCATTCTTTTTAACTGAAATGAAAATAGAACTTCTTTTGTTGTCTGACAGGGTTGTATTTATCAATCTGAATACATGGCCTGTCAGAAACAATAAGTATTTGCAAATTCTTTTGAGGTCATTGGGAGTTAAGGGATAAGCAAGCTTTTAAATCTACCCTGAGTGTCTGTGACAGAGTGCATGAGCCTTGGGGCAGGTGGCACAAGGAAAGGGTTAATTAAACAAACCTTTACAGAGGGGCCGGCAGCTAATTCTTATCTGAGGATCTGCAGGGGTATTGGGTTGGATCTGGGGTGTCTGTGACTCTCTCCAGTCTCTGTCAAGTGAAACAGAGGAGAGGGATTAAAATGAGGCTAGAAGAAGCCCGGCTATTAATGGGAAGACTGAGATTAAGCAAATTCAGGGACAGGGCTGCCCACGTTTGCAAGACCTTATTTAACTTAGTCTTTAAGTTGGCATCACTCTGTTACCATAAGAAGGGGGTCGGTAACTGCAGGAAGGTGTTCCACAGCATCACATTGGCCACCAGACTATACATTAATCCTTTGATCCCTTTGTGATTTGGGTACTCTAGACCAGCTGCATATGCTCAGAGGAGACTTGAACTGATGCTGCTCTGACCTACTACCCTTGTCCTGTTTTTTTAACTGACTTTGTCACAGAGGCTGCAGACCAGAGCCAAACTCTCTCCTTATTACCTGTTTGATTCCAAAGCAACATGTAAAAAGTGTTTTCTATCTGCAGAACAACCACAGAATGAGGCAAACCCCTTGGTGACATACCCGTGCTCTTACAATGTTTGAGTGTGGGTAATGTAAGCAGGTTTTGCCCCATGGTGTGACTTCTGCAATACCTCAGCAGTAAACAGTATGGGTAAGAACTGCTGGCTTCCAAGAAGATCAAGAAAGGGGAAAATAAGGAAGCCGTGAGTTATATTTTGCTTTGTTAATAAATGTTTTCATTTCAATTTTTCTTGAAACAATCCTTTCTAGGATTTGTATTTTGGATTCCTAATGTCATTTTACAACAAGCAACTCTTAATTAGATTTGAGAGTCCTGAAAATCAGATACCAGTCTTTTTGGTAGACAAAACATGAGGTATTTTTTGCCTGTGATTTAAGCTGGATTTGAAGTTGATCTATTTGAAGACTGACCTGAGTCAACCCTAGTGGGAATAAATCAGAAGGTTCTGATATGGGCTTTGTGTCAGACGGTGCTCAAGATCTAATTGTCTAAAGCCTTAGAAGTCTCAGTTCATGCTATCAGCCATGTGAAGAATTGCTGAGACTGTGTCAGCACCTCACGGGGCACTGTAGCTTTTGACTAACTATTTTCTTGGCACCTTTCTAAATCTGCCCAGCATGAAGCACTGTCCAGGGAGGAGAATTCCTGCATCTGTGTTCTTGATTGTGTTTTGGTTCCTCTTTGGTTACTTCAGATAACCAAGATTTTGCAAATTTACAGTGTCTTGACTTGTATCAGTTTTTCATCCTAATTTCTTAGAAAACAGCCAAACATACTGCAGAAGTGTGGCAGCCCCTTACTCATGTGAGAGGAAAGCAAAGACCTGTCACTGCACACAGCATCCCCGAGCTGTGGTGGAGGAGCGTGTCCCAAGCTCTGTGCCATGAACACACGACTCTCAGGGTAACCACTCACAACACACTCAGTAAGTCCCTTGAAAGGCTGTGGAGATTGGGAAGAAAGCCTTTATTTGACTTCAGGGTTGCGACTGAGCTGTTAGATGAGAATTTGGTTTCATCTTGGACTACAGGTAAGCTGCACTTTTTGTTAATAAACAGACATTGTGTGAAACTTCCGAAGAAGATAATGGGTCATCCAGACACCTTTAACTGATTTAGGGCTTCTTTGTCATTATCTTAGATTTCTGTGCACTTCGAAGGATTACGTAAGAAATAGCAGGTGATGTCCTGATTTTTTAAAAGAAACTTTCTGAAAGATCAGGAGATGTGGCAGACCACCAATTTGAGCTGATTGCATCAAGGAAAACCTCAGTACTCGTGGTGGCAAATTTCATTCCATATATACAATACTACACTTGCTTTCATATCTCTGCAAATTTTACTTTTGCATATGTACCCATGAGGAAGAATAAGTTATTTGTGCTCTTTGAAAGCCTCCTGTAGTTTTAACACTTGCAGCTAACTTACAGTTCATGTTTTCTTCATGATTTGAAATGTTTCCTATTACTTCTGCTTCCTCGCTCTCCTTTTTGTTTTGCTTGTCTGCTGTAGGAAAAATTCTTCCAATTTTATCTGATCTTTTAGGAAGCTTCGGTCTCTTAGTAAACAAAAAGCATTGAATTCTAGTTGGATGAAAATTCTTTTTACTCAAATTTTTGTATAATCCATGCATTGCATTTTGACTCCTAGAATTTCTGGAAAATGGCAAATATGATACTGTCTAGAAATGAGAGGTATTAAGCAAGCAGCCTTAAAGTAAACAGTGCCTTTGCAGTGCGACTGCAAGTTTTGAGTCCCTGCTTATGAAATAGTCCTGGAGAGGCATTCATTTCCATAAGAGCCTTTACTTCTATCTTTCAGAACACCTCAAAAAGTTTGCTCTTCTTGCTGTACAAGCTCAAGTAACTTTCACTTGCTTGCAAATCCTTGCCTGGAAGTTGACAAGCCCTTACTTGCCTGGATCTGATGGTATTTTTAGGAGTGACTCTGTGTCGTGACTCACCCATCTGCACCAGACCCCCACGTGAGCAGTGTCGTCAGTTTTCATCAGAGCACTGGAGTCAAAGTAGGACTAGCTTGGCTCAAACTGAACATCAGCTGTTTCCCCAACCTTCCCATATGGCATTTATTGTGCAAAAGGGTTTAAATGACCGTCTATGTAAGATGTTGCTGAGCAGCCATGTGGATTATGTCAAACCACTAGGAAAATGACCATTTTTCATAACATCAATAATGCTGAAAAAGGAAGTGTGGGCTTTGTGATTGAAGACAGCTGTTTAGTGGGGGAACATAATCCTGGGGACAGCTCACAGGAGCTGAGCCTTGCTCTGGTTTGTCAGCATGGCCTCTATGCCAGTTCACTGTGGAAAGGAGGTGATGTTCTTGCCAGGTCGTGGTGCTAAGGTTGCAGAATGTTTCTATTATCAATGTTATTCCTAGTGACCTGGTAAAATAAGAGGGGGTGCACATGAAGTAACATGAAGTGGCCAGACACATCAGATGTGCCTGGTCTGCTGCTGCACTGGTGGCTCAGAAAGCAGTCTGCAAACTTGTGGTAAGGGGCTTTATGCCCTTCTGTCTGTCCTGAACTTGGGAAGAGCCCTTTTTTCAGGGGAATTACAAAATGAAGGCGTCTCATGTCAGAGGAAAACATGAACTTCACCTCCATACTCCAAAATACTGGGTCTGGCTCACAGATTTACTTGCAATTACAGCACAGTGTATATTACTGAGGTGACTTGTAAATAAGTATTTCAGGCAAAGATCCAGCAGTTCATTTCTCTATTATTTACTCATGTCTGAAGAACAGAATAAAAATCCCACAGGCACTTAGGTTTTGTGCAACATTCTCTGTATAATGCCACAAACAATATCCAAGTTCTGTTTCACTGTATTTTTTGTGCAAATGTGCATGTTTCATAAGAATAAAAGAATGACACTGTTCATAATAATATTTTTCTGTTACCTTTTTTAGTATCTTACTTATAGTCTTGGACAATTTTCAGTTTGCTGCAGAACTTAACTATCTGGAGAAAAACTGGTGTCTGTGTAGAATAAAATAGACTATTTTCAGTTGGGAGGGACCTACAATGATCATCCAGTTTCAAGTGCCTGAGCAATTCAGCGCTCACCAAAAGTTAAAACATTGTCCAAATGCTTCCTAAACACTGACAGGCTTGAGCCATCTAATGTTTTGTGGCTTGCTTTGAAGGTCAGGTGTGAGGTGTGGGTCTGACTTGGAGGAAGGAGAAAAGGAGATCTTGTTTTTAAGCAGTCAGCAATTACCCTGTGAAGTATGGGTAATGTAAAACTTGACACTTACAAAGGCAACAACATACTCACTTATATATTGATTTGTTGTTCAAATGTTACCCTCTGAATGAGAGGACTATCATGTTCCTCCTTACAGCCTCACTCAACCTTGAATCTTGCATGCAGTTTTTAAGTCACATCCGGTTGCTGTGGTCAATTCCAAGGTAGGAAATTTTACAGTATGTGTCATGCTTGCTGTTTAAATTGAGAAATAAGTAAATAATTTCCATTTGTTCTTGATTGTTTTTCTTTTGTTTGTTTCTTTTGTTTGTTGGTTTGTTTTTTGTTTAAGTTTTAACTTTAAAGTTTTAAATTTTTAAGTTTATGACATGGTAATCATATTCACCACTATTATTTTTACTAATATCAGATATATATCTATGTATGTATGCTTTGAAACCTTCTTATACTACATAGTTCAACAAATCATTTGTAAAACTTGCACAGTCTTCTGCACTGAACATACAAAGGTTCAAAGCACTTGTGCTTCCATGCTGCTGGCAATATAAGAAAAGCTCTTGAATAAATTCTATAGAGAACTACTGTTTTAAGAAAGAGATTCGTGTGGTTCTGTGAAAAAAGTATTCCACATAGTACAGAAGCTGTAGCTAAGTTAATATGTTTCAGTTCCATTTTAACCTTTTCAAAAATCTACACATTTTATGAGTTCTGGGCGATAGCTATTTCCTTCTCAATGGCAATTTTTGTCTCACACTCAAAAACAAGTGCATAAAACAAGAAAATTGGAACAGTCCAAATCACATCATCAGCTTAAAAACCTGCCTCATCCACCAATAAAGCTAAAGCCACAAACACACAAAACTGTTTGTTGTCTGGTATCCAGATCCAGGAGAAGCTGTGTAATAGGAGACTAATAGTAAAGGTCTTCTTTTAAAACCTTTTGCAATTACCCTAATATGCAATGGAAAATCTGATTTTAGAAAAAATAGAAATACTGTCATGTAAAATTTGTTCATGTACAGTTTCATTTTATATGTAGTTTATAAAATGTTGAAGTTCTTTTTTTAAACTGTGATTCACTCAGTTAGGCTCTGCATAAGACTCTCATCTAACGCCGTTATATCAGGCATTGGGCCAAAGAAGGAAAGCAGTAATCTCAAATCAGTGTACCTAAAATGGATACCAAATAGTTTGTTCTCTTGATAAGAGGATTTATCCTTTTTTCTTAGTGCATAAAATTCACTTCCTCTTTGTCTGTTCACATGTTTAAGTTTACACTCTAGCCTTGAAATACCTCTGAAAACACTGTGTAAAGAGCTGGTTCTGGGCAGTGCTCAGTTGCTCATCCTCTCTCTACGTCTCTCCTACAGCTTTCATGCTGATTACTGTGCTAGCTCCATTAAATGCTTATTTCTTGTGTCACCTTTAGTTGAAATGAAAAAAAAATCGTAATCATAACTGAGTCAAATGTGCAGAGGAAAACGTGGTTTGTCTGTATGCAGGGACAGCAGTGTCCTAGATCCCATGGACACGGCCAAGAGGATGAGAGGAGGAATCAATGCCCCCTGCTTAGCACTCATTAAATCTCACCTGTGCATTGCCCAGTTTGGTGCCCTCCAGCACAGGCACACACCATAAACCAGAGGGCCCCAAAGGGCTGGGGCTGGAGCAGCTGCCCTGAAGGGAAAGCTGCAGGAGTGGGGCTGGCTCACATGGGGTCAGAGGCACCTTGGGGCACCTTGCAGCCCTTCAGGTCACAGCGAGGAGGCGACTGCTGCTGGCTACAGTGTGTGGTGAGGGGCCAGAGACTACAGACAGAAATTGGAATGAGGGAGCTTCCGAGTGGAATTGAGGAAAACCTTTCCTACCCTGAGGAGGGTGAAGCAGCAGCACAGGTTGCTCTGGGAGGTTGTGCAGGCTTCATCCATGGAGGCTTTCAAGGCCGTAGCAGCTTGGTCTGACCGTGCATCTGCCCCAGTGTCAGCAGAAGGTTTTCCTAGGGGACGGAGTTCCCGCAACTTTAGTCTTGGTGCTCTGCTCCTTGGTGGGGATTCAAATTAATTTCTTCTCCTCTATGCCTTTAGCATCCCAGTTTCTTGCAAGATCTCCTGCACCACTTCTACCCTGGTCCCAAAACCTTATGCCGCTGTGAGGGTGAGAGGCTGGCTGCACTTTTGCAGTGCAGGCATTCCTGAATAATCTCCACATATCTTTCACAATTCACTGTCCCTTTTTTAAAGAGTCCAAGTCCAAGTTAAGTGTTATCTTAAAAGTTGCTTCAAAGCTTTAAAATGTATGTAGAATGAAGTTAAATGAAGAGAATGGGATATTTTCTTATCATTTCTTGATGTGTTGCTGTGATACAGAAATGACATAACTGGCTAAACACAAGTAACTTCCACAAAACGAAGAACATCTCTGGCATCTAACATGGGGTCCTGCCAACACCGGTACCATCAAAAATTTCTACTGCTTTTTACGAAGCTTGAAGTTAATGAAAATTTAATGAGTTGTAATTAAGGACCAAAGGAATTAAAGCTTCTTTGTCCAAATTTCCAAATTCTGCTTGTTGAATAACAGCAATTGGCAAATGCAAACATATTGATTTATCCTTTATCGTAATTGCTATTCTGTAAATGGAATGGGCATTTCCCCCCAAAATTAATAAAAGATCACTTTTGAGGGTTTAATTAACTGTTCTTTAAGTTCTTCATTCATCTAAAATTAACGTTCTGTGACAATTACACAACTTAAAAAAAATTCCTTCTAACATAAGCTATAGAGGTATACACTGACTTGGCAACCTACTATTAGCTTGCAAAAGGGAAGATTTATGGCTGGAAAATGCCAGCTGCACCTGTTGTTTTTGCTGAACAAATCACCCTGAAGTACACCATCACTCCAGCCTGCCACTACATCATTTGTATTGCTAGGAAAGTAGGTTTTTTTCCACATCAGTAGTATATATTTTTTAGAAATAAGTAAAACCACTCAGTTCCCCAAAGTCTAACTGGCATGTTTGTGATTTTACTAGAGTCTTATGAATCATTGGTAAAATAACAAACTTTGATTAATGAGTAATATTAGCTGTAAAGTGTCTTAAATAAGATCACAGGGGGTGGTGTTTTTAACCTCTCACAGAGCAAATCTGAGATCTGTGCTTTGCATGATTGCATGTCTCCATTAGCACCCTGTTGAAATTTGACCTTGTGTTCTTCATAGCAACCAAAATAAAAAGATTAGCCAATTATAAACTTTCTGGAAATAATGGGTGGTAATCACAGCTGTGGTCAAAGAGTCTCCAGGGGATCACATTTGTGTGTCACCTGAGCATAGATTTAAGTGAATTTTGTGTTCACTTCCTCTGGTCCCGAGGCTTGTTCAGGGCTGCGCTCCAGAGCGAAAGGAGGGATGAAGGGTCTCTTCCCTAGTGTTCTGTCAGGCATTTGGAAAGGGGAGTCAAAGCTGCTCCACAAAGAAAATCCTCAGGGCAGCTCCTTGCAGTCAGGAGAGTGGGCAGGTGGACATATCTCTTGCATTCCACAGCCTATTTCTGTAACAATTTATATATTCTCACCTACTTGAAAATATGCCTAATGTGGTCGCGCCATGATAGCTGGCAAAATTTCCCCCTTTTTTTATCCTAGTCTTTTCCCCCTCTTCTCTAACCCAAATTGCCTCTTTGTCTGCAGCAGGTTCCCTCACCATCACATGTCCAGTGCACCTGGTGGGTGATATCAGGCTGCGAACTGCAAGGCTTTCTTTTTTGACAGGTTTTGTAGTGTACTTAGAGCAGTAAAACTTGATGCTCAGTTGAATAAATGGAGACAGCAACCAAAGAAGCAACTCTAACTGCAGAGTCTGGTGGCTGAGATAGAGGTGGAACCAAGGCTGATGTAGACTATAACAGCTGCTGTAAAATAAGCCATAGTTCATTTAAAAAGTATAGGATTAAATCCTGAATCTGGACCATACTCTTGTTATGCTGTTAGGTTCCACCAAATTAAAATTACCTGTCCAATCACTTTTGAGTGTAGAACCCTAAATAGGTGGCTTTAATAACTAGAATGAAATTGTTGTTATTAAGGGATATGTGACTGTGATCTTATTAGCTGCAAAATAGACCAAAATAGAGGTAGTCACTGCTTGTGGAAGAAGATGGCTAATTTGTTTGTGCTGTAGAAAACTGTGGAGAGCTTGGAAGGAAAGGTTTAGGCTGAAAATGTCCAGAACATTGTTAATCAAAGAAGTATTTTTCCTTTTTTTTCTGTTGTCATGTAATAGTGCTCTTCAAAAGTATTAAGGTGTGTGTCATACTTCTTGGCAGGTGACTGGGAATGGGATTATTTTATTTAGTGGAAGACATTGCTTTATGTGAAATATACATTAAGGTCTCATCTTTAGACCTGAAAGTGTTACGTGCTTAAAGCCACCTTTATGGTCACTGCCTCCATTTTCCCTATGTTTTCTGGCTGTCAGCATTGCAGAGTTATATTTAAAGGAGAACGCAGTAGTTTGCTTTAGGTTTATGCATTATCTGGGAGTTACTCGAATTCCCAATTGCAAAACTTCATTTTGACATGGGAGTAAATAATTTACAAACTTGTCTTTAAAGTCCAGCAAAGATTTAAAAGATCCATTTAATTGTAATGTTAAATATGGAAGTTGCTCAGATCCTATTTTCCCCCTTCAAGGAGTCTTTATTGAGGTAAGAAACCTGATTTTTTTTGATCGAAGTTTTTCCAGCCTTTCCCCCTACAGATCTTTTCACTGAAAGGCATTTTAAGGACTATTAAAATGAGGGACATCATGAAGGCTTGCTCTCAGAATTTGTAACATTAATTTTTAATAGCTTCTGAATTATTCTGTTTATTTTATAGTTCATATAATAACATGGTAGATGTGGTGGTTGCATTTAAGTGGAAGGAATTCAGGTCAGACTTGCTGAAATCTCCCTGATAGCAGACTGGTGCCCATTAAAAGCACTGGAGGTCTTATCAGAGGGGAGTTGCTGTTCTTCTTCTGCTTCTTTTCACCTATTTTCTTTCTGTCTCTCTTTGCATGTGTTTTTAAGTACACCTCTCTCTGTTCTTTATGTAGCAATCCTTATAACATCAATTTTATTTTAACCCTTTGGGATCAAACAGCAACATTTTGAAGTTAAGGTTTTACTTTATTTGATTAATGCATTAGTACAAATGAAACAACTTTGAACTAAGACTCTATGTTTTTTACATCTTTTAGTCATTATAGCAAACCAATACAGCATCAAGAACAGTCAGATCAGAGAACACTGTTTGGTAGAGCATAGTAAACAATGTGGTCCTTGGGAAACAAAACATGCATTCAAAACATCATTTTACCAATTTCCTTCCTGGTTCTAGGCAGAAATGCTGGTCATGCAGAGTCCTCTTTATTTTAACTTGTGCTAACCTACTTTAAAATGGCCATTGACCTTTTTAAAAGAAGATTTTACATTTTTATATTGTACTTGGTATGGTCATCAGTTTAGTTTTCCATTCAGAAAATAGGTTGGAGTTTTTAATAACATATTTCATAGGCCCTTATTTTTTATTGATAGGGTTATTAGTTATTTTCAAGATTTTTCTTGGTTGGAAAGACTACTATTTCAGTTTTCTTTGCTTCATTGCCATCTGCTATTGTCTGCTGTTTGATCACTGTATTAGATTTTCGCTTTATGTTCCTGGCGAACAATGTCTAATGATGGAGGTTGGAGTAACCTGGATACCACCCCAAATATCTGCCAGAAATAAAGAAAACAACAGTTGCTGCATTCCTAAAGCATGCTGTGTGCTGCAATCTCCTCACTCTTAAGTACTAGTAATTGGGACCATTTGTTGTCATTTATGTAAATAAGGTAATAAATCATCAAATATACAAAGCAGGACATTAAGTCATCTGCATAAAATCTCCAGATTTCAGAAAATTTAGTCTCTACAAGTATGGGCAGATTGTAACCAAGAAATATCTTTCCAGATGGCTTGAGCAGGTGAGGATGCAATGCCTGTGCTTTTCAGAGGAGTAGTGGTAAACTCGGACTACCTGACCTGTTATATATAGCTATAGATGGACAATTTTATACAATAAATGGAGTTTCAGATTTTTTATTGTTGTTTAACAAACATGTTCATCTCTCCAGAGTAGCTCAGAGAGCAAAGGATCAAGCAGCTGACTGTTTATACACAGTTTACTGAAACCCATGCTGTCAGCATTATAGGACACTTGTTACTGTGCTGTAAGGACAATAAGTGTAAGTGTAAGTGACAGAAGGGATCAAATTCAACACCAGTCACTTGAAATTTTGACACAGAAAAGAACCTTGTGCATCATATATGTTGTACTGTGTAAGTAAAACTGTGCAGAAAGAAAAGCTTGCTGTACTCTCATGATGCACATTTTAAATGGGACTTAGGAGAAAAGGATTTTTTTTCTTTTCTGTGATGGCCAAAACCACACAAAAATCACAGACAGCTGATTAGGTTAGCTTCTTGAAATATTCGTTAATGGGTGTCAGAAAAATATTGCATCTCACAAGTAGAAAAATACATTTTCTATTCTGCGGTTCACTAAGTCATCATTCCCAAGGCTAATCCTGAGAAAAGGACACTGGATTGGTGAAACACTCTCTGTGCCTGTCTGCAGTTTAGATGGTGTCTCTAATTACTTTGCTTTTTTAAAAAGCCCCCAAATAAATGTTATTGTAATACCTGCCAGAAAGGGTTCTGTATCTGCTGACTTGCCTTCCGCTTTCCATAGACCTGTGGAGATTTTTCTTTACATCCAAGGTCTGTGGTGGAAAAAGACTGAGGTAGTCCAGCCAAGAGTGCCAGAGCTACGGGTGCTCTATAGAGCTATTCCTTCTCACTACCATCTTCAGAGGATGACCATGGTCTTCTCATTGTTCTCTTTTCTTTGTGGTTTGCTCCTCCTTACGAGACCATCCACCGCAGCACCCATACCTGGGTGCTATTAATGGAGCCTTGGTGGACAAGGAATAGTTAAAATAATTCATGTGGGATATGAGTGAATTGCCTTCATGCCTGAAGTTTGTCCTCCTTTCATTAATTTTTTGCTTACTTTTCTTGCCTGTTTTTTTTCCCCTGTGTGGATGATGCAGAACTTCACGATGAAAGAGGAGTATTGAAACAATGAAAAGGACTTATCTGTGTGTTGACCATATGGGCAGGATTCTGTCAGCTGAGGATTGTGTTTATGTGTCCTGGCATATCTAATCTGCTCTTGCTTCCTACCTATTTCCTCTTCTCTTCATTCCAAGATTTCATTCAAACCATCATAGGGGCTGATTTTCTGTAAGGCATATTTTATTTTTTGTAAGCTTTAAGCGGTCTGTGTTGTATTTTTGATGTGTTAAGAGCTCTTCTAAAGGTTATTCTTTTATTAAGAGGTGTTCATTTGAAAATTATTCAGAAAGCTAGAGAAGGCTGCAGTTATGCTAAAACAAATTAGCAACTAACATTTGAAACTAACATTTTCTTCAGAGTAAAATGTCAGTGTAGTGTTACAAATTGTCTCTCCCTCCCCTTTTTATAGTGGCAAAAAAGACTAAGCCAGTCATAGTTTCACTTACATAATTTCAGAAGAGATTTTGAAATTTGGACACTTTTCTCTTTTATCAAAAAACTACTAATGCTATCAATTTGGCAAAAGATAATTTTGTGCACATTTTAAAATGCTTTAAGAACCTCATGTGAAATAACTGCCGAAGTGGAAAGCAGTATTCACACGTTATTTAACAATTAAGTTATAATAGTGATTTATAGCTAATGGGTATTCACTTAAGAACATACTGAGCCTAAGTTCTTTTTTGATTTGATTAAAAGATCAGAACAAGCGAAAAAGCTTTGAACCAAGATTGTATAAATTTTAGCTCTTTTAGTCATTACAGCCAACTGACACAGCACCAAGAACAGCCAAATCACAGAACACTTTGCTAGAGTTTAGCAATAATTTAAATATGGCATAAATATCTGAATTTTGTATTCTTCTGTGAGTGGCTGATATATAGAAAAAGGTAACGTTCTGCAAAAAAAAGTGTTTGTTATGAGTTGCATGGGCAGCTGTTCACAGTTGATTGTTCCATCTGGAATTGCTTAGTGATTAACATATCTCATCAGGATGAAGTACCCAGGCCTGCCATCACAGTTGGCACCAATTGGAAATCTTAGCCACAATCTTGGCAAACATTTCGAACATTAAAGGCTGTGTTTTCACACCACTGCCCTTGTTCTTCTGAAGGTGTGCCCTTTGGTCTATGTGGTTACCTGTGTCTAAGTGTGCCTGGGCTCCTATAACCCTTCAGGCAGGGAAGGGAACCAAATGCAGTTGTCAAAAGGCATCCTGAGGACAGAACAACACCAGGTGAGGGATGGCAGTGATGTACCTATACTGGTTTGGAAAAGCCGTAACCTTGATATAGTTCAATCTTTACGAACACTTTAATAGTAGGCCACAGACCTGTGTACTCAGGCAAACCAGGACTTTGAAAGTCTTTGAATCAAAGCAAAATATAAGATGCAGAAGTGATAAAATAATAAAGAAAATTAACTTTGCCCTTACTGATGGTATTTCTGGGTTTGTAGCAGAATAAGGTATTTAGATTCTATAGCTGTAAATGCTTTTATCTTTAAGAAAGTTTTTGCTATAGTTTCATTTTCTAAATTTTGACAAAAAGGAAATAAAGTAGACCTGAAGGGGTTTTTTCTGATTTAGGTTTTTTTTGAAGACTTGGAACTGAGATTAAATTTTTATGGCTGAGTAGTAAATCTCTGGAAGAGGATTTCCTGATACAAATGACAACTCTGCTTTAATTATAGCATCTTCTAGGCAGCTATTATATTACAGCAAGGCCTTTAACAGACTTTCCTTTTTAAGACCATATTCAAGGGTAACAAGACTTGCCATAATTACAGCTTGCTTTCTGTTGGAGGGGTTTGCTTGTCTTTGAATGAATGACCAGGTTCCTTTTGCATGGTTTATTTTTCCAGCAAGAATGTCTTCAGATCTGTGTGAAATGTCTTAAAATGGGTCTCAATATATTGAATGTGAAGCATCTTCTGTATTTGCAACTATTTCAGAAATCATATACGGAGAAAGGAAGCACTGGTACATAGTTCTAAGAAAGCTTTAACATCTGCAAAATTAACTCGTCACTAATTTTGCATGCTTCAGTTACTAGAAAATGTAGCTCTCTGAAGCACCAAGCTTTTTTTTTTTTATTATTACTTTACATACCTATCTGTGACTTGCATCTGAAATTGTTTTCATCACTGATCTTGTTCTTTTGGTGCCTATACATTTATTTCTCATTTCATGCTGAAAATGTTATGCCATCTGGTTACTTGCGTAATTTTGAACGGAGAAGACTTCATTAATTTGCAGTTTTAACTTCTGCACCTGCAACTTCCATTTACTGGTGTAGCAGTTGTTGCCTGTCAATAGTTTAGAAAGAGTCTGCTGAAGTTGAAATATTTCTGTATACGTGCCTTTCTCTCTTTAGATACTAGCAGGCCAAAATTTGGGAGAGGATTTGGTAGGCTGAGAAAACACCACATCCTGAACTGTACAGCATCAACTCCCAGTTCTTCCTGGTTCACATGCAAGGGATCCTCTCCCTCCCCAGTTCTTTATGTGCGAATGTAAACTAGAACTCCATGGTTGCCCGAAAAAGGAAATTCCAAGCTTTGCAAATGCTTTGTTTGGATTAATAACATCTATAGTCACGTCTCTTTTATCCCAGAGGGCACAAACATTGCTTAAGTTAATAGCGGTATCATAACCTATCTAATATGCTATGGTAAAAATGCCTTCTGTTAGCTAACTCGTAACAAATTCTTGTTGTCATATTTCAGCAGTAATTTATTTTCTAGGCAGGAAAGAGGAGAGGTTAGTTTTGAAACTAAGAGGACAGTGTTTTAAACGGTGTATGGAAAGTGTATGGTTTTCTAAAAATATTACTTGTTTACATATATGTGATTATTCAAAAGCACAGAACGCACTGTTGGTCCCTTAATATTAATTTCTGCTGTGTGAGGCTGTGACAGAGTTTATTCATTGACCCAAAGCACTTGAAAATTTCCTACAGCATTTTACGAAAACCTGACAAACTGAACTGCTTTTTGCTTAATGGCATGTTACATCAATGTGATATCTGTACCTAGCTGAAGTTGGCTATCTGAAATCTAAGGGAAAAGGGGCTGGGTTTGTTTTGAACTTTTTGTTTGGTTTTTTTTGTTTGTTTGTTTATTTTTGGTTTTGTGGGTTTCTTTTGGGTTTTTTTAAAGTAGTTCAAAAGAGTAGCTTGGGGTTTCAAAAAGCTTGAGAGCTGATGAAAGACTTGCTCCCTGGGGAACTTCAATAAGAACCTGTGGTGAAGAGGGAGGGATTGGCAGGAAGGGACGTGCCCCACAGTCGGGAGGAGCCCAGGCCTCCAGGGCAGCGGGGCTGGGGAGAGAGGACCTGTGCAGTTGGGATGTGGGTGGTGGGGAGCTGGCAGCAACCCTGGGCTGCACTCTCACACTGTTCCAGCCCAGAGTGCGCTGATTTACTGTGTCTACACCCAGCCTGAAACACAGTCAGCTAAACAACCTCAGCTTATATTCTGGAATGGTTCATTTCAGGGTTTAGGGGAATTTTGGGGTGGAGGTTTTTTTGTGTTTTAGTTTTATGAGGAATTGATTTTTTTTTTTAAGGGTTTGATGCTCATAGCTGGAATCACCAGCTTCGCATCTCAGAGCCTTTAAAACAAACAAACAAGCAGGACCTTTTATTTGGGAACATCGTGCCACAGACTACCGGAAGCTAAATGGGATGAATGACCAGAAAGGAATCAACTCCTCCCAGAAATGGCAGTCAGGCATGGGGTAGTTTCATTGCTAGGACTTTGGAGAAAGGTTGTATGTCTACTGTTGGACAGATTTAAAGATATTTAAGCTTCCAGATTATAAATAGCCTCTGAATAAGTCTGATAATACAGAATGACAAGACTCTGGGGAGTGGGAAGGCACTTCTGGAGATTGCCTAGTCCAATCCCCAGCTCAGGCAGACGCAGCTACCGCAAGCAGATCAGGGCTGTGCCTGGTTGGGTGTTGCTTATCTCCAAGGACTTCATGGCCTCCCTGGTCAACTTGTGCCAGTGTCTGACCACCTTCACTCTATAAAAAGCCGTAAGTTCCTTTTTTCCCCCCTGTGTTTCAATTTGCACTCATTGCTTCTGGTCCTTTTGCTGGGCATTGCTGAGAACAGCCCAGCTCCATCCCCTTTTATCTCCACATCAGATGTTCATGCACATGGATGAGATGCCTCCTCCAGGCTGAGTAGGCACAGCTCTCTCAGCCTCTCCTCACATGACACAGTGCCAGCAGGCACTGAGATATTACTGAAAATGGTCATCTTTGACTGGAGTATTCCAGGAATTTCCCGTGTTTGAGGAACATGTGTGACTCACCCCATTTCTGCAGGGCTGTGAGACAAAGAGCTGCTTTCTTGTCAAAACTGGGATGTTGATGCTCTCTTTCAGTGCAGAAGTGTCACCTTGGCATCCAAATGGACAACTTAGAGCCTTTCCTGTCTAAAACTGATGGATAGAGCTCCCTTTCCCCATCTTTTTTGTTATGATTCTAGAGAGAGCCTTAGGAAAATCTTGAATTCACCATGTCCTTGCTTTGCTTAGAAATTATTTTAAGTTTACAGGTAACATAACCATCTAGTTAGATTCCCCTTCACAGATGAGGCCATTCTTTTCATGAGCAACCTGTGATAAGGGTGCTTAGTTTGGGTAAATGTGTAATGTACAGAAATCTCAGTTGGATTTTGTTTTAGCAGTAGTGATTCAAAAACCGAAATACGATTTTTTTGCTGCTCAGGACTGGATTTTATTTCACATTTGTTCTGTGTTTGGCAGAATTAAAATATGTCTTTGTAGTGTCAGAGGCATTGTTGTCACTGCTTAAAAACTCTTCTTAACCATACAGCATTTGTGTCTGCTGACACAATGAGAAATCATAATGGAAGCTATTAAAAATTGCTATTGGTCAAACAGTCCAGGATCTTGAGAGGGAATGACAGTTCTTCTTAGGCTCAGCACAACTGACTTCTCACATACATACTGGCTTTCAGATTTTCTCTTCCTTCTTCACTCATTCTTTACTCCAGTTACATGACTAACCCTTCATTCATCATCTTGTTTCACCCCTGTTCTTCATTGTCTCCTGCACGACCTGTTGTGCCTGAGCACTGCTAATGACCCCAGTTACTCTCATGCCCGTCAGGTCCCTCCTTGTGAGTAGAAATCTTCTCACCCAGAGTTCCTTCTGTATTGATGATATAATATGCAGAATAATATTACAGCAAGGCTTACTGTATTGCACATAATCTGACCCATTCTTGATGGGGCAACAAAGCAATAGACACCATACTTTATGGAGAAGGCATAAACAATGACCTATTTAATGTGGGACTCTTGGAAAAAAACATGGAAATAACTTGCAAAAATATTTTACTGCATTGCACAATTGCCATCTCTGAAAATGAGGAATGGCTGTAATAATTTAGTCATGTTTTGCTTTCTTTTTTGCTTGTTAAGCATTTCTCCTAAATATCTATTAGTACTTTAGCTTGTGTAATATTGATTTGTTTATGTTCCTTCTAGTTTTCAAATAAAGTGGACCCTCGTATTCTATTAGAGATGCAGCATACTGGTTGTCTGGGATATTGAGAAATACATTTTAAAATTCAGCATGAAGATTTTACTGTAACTGTAGCTGTGATGTTTTCTTTTGTTTGCACTGTGTTGTTTTTCTTTAGAAGTTGTTTCCAAAATGATGGTGAATGGAATTTTCTTTTCATACAACCAAACGCGCTTCATCTTGGCAGCATTCACAAGCACCGAGCTGGCAGAGAAAGTTAGGCAGGATTTGCCTGGGCATTTTCAAAGAAGAGCACCCAGGAACTGAGATTTGAAATAATGTAGCCTGAGGTCAGGAATTTTTTCTTTAGAGAGTCAGTAAAGAGCATGATTATCTGTAGTGTGCAAGAAGCCAGGGGTTTTCTAAATGTACATGTACCAGTGAAATAGGAAAGTATAATGGGCAATATTCTGTGCAGTGTTGCTTCCTAAACAATGCCAGTTAATAATAAGGGATTTGGGCCATTTTTCAAAGAGAGATGATATTTGCTGTCAATCCTTCCTTTCTTTTGGTGAGTCAGATAATACAGTGCTAGGAGAATATGCATCATTTAATCCAATTTAAGCTTGCACCGTGCTTAACTCAAAGACAAATGTGTTCTTGACATCAGGCATTTACCATATAGCACTGAAGCAGTGTGGTTTTGGTGCACTGTGAAGAAATCTGCTGAAACAAGAAAATGTTTGTTTGAGAGAGAGGGCTGGGCGAGGAATGCGGGAGGGTCCCACATGCAGAGGTAACCCCGCGCCTGGGTGGTTTTTCACGTTGTACCTGCGTAGGTGGAGCATTCCCCTCATGCCAGGGTGCTCTCAGTGCACACCGGGAGCTCAAGACAGTCCCTGGAAGAGCATCTTCTCCCCACAGCGTGGTTGGGACTCAGCACCAGGACAGAGATATCTGCTTTACCCCAGCACACATTTGCATTCCACAGGTCTGGGAAACTGCGTGACCACCCAGCGCTTGGTGTTTAAAACTGATCGGGCTGGCAGCACAGCACTTCACATCCAGCTGCGCTGCACACACAAACTCCCCAGCCTCTGTGCTGGAAAGTGAGCTGCGAAGGATTTTTTTAGAAATTGCTTTCGGAGCAGGTACATTCCTGCACAGGCAGGATGTCCAAACCCTCTCGCTTGGCTCGACCTGTGTCAGCTAATACAGCTCCTAAATCACCTTTGTCTAGGAAAGAAGATTTTAACAGCCGTTCACGAAAAATTAGGCTAGGTGAAAAGATTTTGAGAGCTGGCAGCGAAGGAAACCTGGTTAAACAGCATCAGCAAGAGCAGGTGGAAATCACAGGAGGGCTTGTGCCACGGAGGGCTCCTTTCCTGAAAGGTAACTGGTTATTTCATGCTGAAAAAAAAAAAAAAATCAAATGCATTTGCAATCATTGTGCTTTTATAAACCCCAAACATCAATTATTGTATAATAGGGGTATATGTGTGTATGTGTGTGTACTGTTTCTAAATGACAGATTCTTGTACATAAAGCGTTTGTTTTGAAAATAAAAGGGCTCAAAACATTTTTGTTGTTCAGTTTTGGCTGGGTGCTGTACACAAGCTAAAAATGTTGAGCTGTCAAAGTGGTAAATCACAATCTTTTACAGTCTAAATGTGCCACTGTATTGTGAAGCTTTATTTGAAATAATGATTTGAAATTATTAGCAAGTGTGAGAAGGATTAAATAGAGAAAAATAAAGAGAAAATAGACATCAGTGCAGGCACAGAATCTTTCAACCCTGCAAGTAAAACTCTTCTTTGTGGGTCCTAACAGGGCAGCTGCGACTATTTCTTGTATAAAAGCTAAACAGATCAAGTGTATTTGGAAAGGCTTATATGCTTTCAGAATGCAAACGAATGTGGAGGATAGTATAAGATTACAATCTACTTTCTCTGATCTGTTGAGCAATGGGCCGCAGGAACATTGCCTTTTTTTAACTTAGTTTTTGTGACAGTACTGCTTAGAACTGAATTTAGAAGTAGACATTTAATCTGCATGGTATAAAATGGGAGTAAGTTGCCATTCTGTCAGTAAATAAAAGTAGTAGTATTCTAATTGTACTCCTCATAGAGTTTAAATATGAACAAGAAGCAGAATCTTTTCAATACAGAATAGAAATTGCTGTCCCTCCATCCTAAATCCACAGGAAAAAGAAGTGTAGATTATAGACCTTTGTAACTTGAAACTGTACTTTCATTTCACACACATGGCATCCAAGGTCACAGTTTTTATTCCCACCTGAATAAGCTTTAAAAGAATTGTTTTTTTCTTGCAGTATGACTTTTATTATTTCACAAAGAAGGGAATGACACCTAGTCTTACTCGGGGAGATGGATGATCTGTTTGTTTCTACAAAGGAAACTGGATTTGAAGCACTTTATTAATGGCAGAAGAGAGCAAATAGAAAAGCTGGAGGTGGGAGGGCTTAAATTTCTGGTCTCACTCACAGAACATCTTGCATATTTAGCGATGTAATGTGGAAACTCATTTTTGATCTTGAGATGTATTGCAAGAAAGTAAAACCTTTATTCCAAAAAACCAGGTGTACAGTTCTTTTTGCCCTGGTAACCAATATTTATTGATCTTATAGTAAATGATGTTTCCTAGTCAAGTTTTTAAAATTTGAAAACATTCACAGAAAATCCTGCAACAGTATGTTTTTTACTAAGCTAAAGTATTTTAAACGGCTGTTTATTCCCTTTGTGTTCTTTCATTTATTGAGAAAAGGAAAATCATGCAGGATTTACAGAACAGAAAGTGTGTCCTTTTAAGGGATGCGATTCTTACGGCACTCTCAGTTCCTTTATCACTTTACTCGCTTTATCAAAATGTTGTTGGGCTATGTAATGCTTTGCAGCTTCAAGCAAGGGTGGCACTCACTGCTTAGAGTTTTGGGTGAAATTTCTTTAAAAGAGAAATCTAGTGTCCATCAGTAGTGCTGCAACATGGCATGTACTTTTAGTATTTATAGCTTACACTTACTGTCTTCTTGAGCATGAATTAAGCCCTGTTAAGTACTGGCTTTCTGCACTGGGATGGTTGTTTTACTTTAGGCAATGTGTTACTGTGAGTTGTTTTTGTAAGAGATGTTGAAGAACAAATATTGGTACTTCTGAAGGGAGCGTACTATAAGGGTGATGGAAGTGCAGAGTGTGGTTTTTTTCGTCTGGAAATTGGACTGGCTGGATGACCCCCAATAAAGTCCAAGCATTGGCCAAAGTGTTTTCAAAGATGTTTTGTGAGAAGCAGGTACTGACCTGGATGGTGGAAGGGCAGCAGATACGGCTGAAGCCAAAAGAAACAGTGAAGAATATAGAAGCCACAAGGCAGTGCCCTGGGGCAAGGCTGAGTAATACAAGAGAGCATGAGCAGCAGCCAAGGGTGTTTATGTGGTCTTGAAGTGGTAAAGAGGAAAAGTGGAAGAGGTGGCAGAGGGCAGGTATAGGCTGAATGAGATGGCTCAAGTAGGAAGGTGAAGTGAGCGGAGGCAGAAAACTCCTGTGGGAAGAAGCCTGGGGCTTGGAGGAGAAAAACAAGGCGAAGGAGGATTGGCTTTTAGGTGGGTCAAAGGGGCAGGAATGGAGAAGTGGGAGCAGGAGGCTCTGTTAGGTGGGGAGTGGTGTCTTGAACAACCTGACATGGAAGAGGGGTTTGACTAAATTTCATTCTTTGTTGTGTAATGTCAGTGAAACCCCATGGCTGAGTGTGTGTGCTACACCTTAAAATCCTGGTCCGTACACAGAAGATCAAGCTGGGTTGTCTGGATTAGTTTCTACTGGTGAACTTTACATGTCTTCATGGGCAACATGACACTATTTCTGGCTTCTTTGAAAGTTTTAAATTAATACCAAAGAGATAACATGCATGAGTGGTGCTAACAGACTGCAACCCAGCAAAGCTCAGTGCTTAACAGATAGGAAATACAAAATTGTGGCTATAATTTTAATGGGACTGTAAAGCATGATGACTCATTTTAATTACATTATATGTTGGCGGGGGGGTTCTACAGAATTCTTGTCCTGTGTTGTGCAAGATGAGTTGTGCTTAACTGAGAAGTTGGGTTCTATTAGCAGGGGGGCAGCTTGTGGCAGAGACAAAAGTAGTCCTTGTAGGTACAGCCATTAAAAGTCAGATGGGATCTCTCTGCCTCTGCCACTGAGGTCTGTGTGGCATAGACAGACATACTGCTTCAGCTTTCACTAGGGAATGCTGGCCGTGTGGATTTATTTTTTGGTTTAGTTGTTGGATGTGCAAATCTGAGACCATGGGTTCTGATTTGCACAGCTGAAACCACGTAACAGTAACTGAAGTCACTGTCAGCTGCAATTTTATTGCATGAAATACTGTCTAATGCAAAGGACTCAAGAAGGTCATCTCGTACTTACCTGTTACTCTTCATCTGAATTTAATGGACTTTGACCATAATTTCTCTGGATGCCAGGTTCATCTTGCTAAAAGAGGAAGGAAGGAGTAGAATAAAATTCTTATTTTAGAATGACAAATACTTAGACCCAGACTACAAAATTTGTTGCTTGGTCTTCAGACCAAGACCTGACAAGAGTGCAATACACGAGCCCCAAGTCCACATCCAGAATAGCCAAGATGAATCATTTGCTTCTGTGCATATGAAATGAGTCCTGTTGATCTTGTGAGAACAAGGTGATGGCCATGTGAAGGATGGGATGGGGTTGTGGGTAAGTGAAGTCTGTAATGCAATGCATGTGCACATGGAGTGGGAAACAGGGTTGCAGAGACAGTCTGAGTTTTGGCATTTCCCATCTGGTGAGGGACTTTCTTTGCAAACTGAACATCATTTCAGGATTTGCTGGTTTAAAGAAAAAATAGAGATAGGTAAACCTTTCTTTTTTAATTTTCACTTTCATGACTGAATCAATTAAAATAGGATTTTTTCACCTGTGGGATGTGTTACTGATTGGAGAACTTTATGAATTTCTGTTACCCATATTTTCCTCCAAGAAAAGCAGAGAATTCACTAATGTCTGTCTTTTCAATTTCCTTTCTCTGTGCCCTTTTATTGAGTTTTGCTATTTGCTTTATTATTTGGCTTCATATCATTTCACTTTGCTTTATTTCTCACTCTATTTTTCTCCATTAGAGTTTCTTCCCTTGTTTCTCCTCTGCACTTTACTTTGCAGTTCATTGTGATTGGAATGCAAGGCCAATACTTTTAGACTAAACCTTTTGGTATCTCATATTCAGTTGAATCCAAGACTAGACAAAACCTGTTTGTTCCATCCCTGGTTATTAAATGTGGGCCAGAGGACTTTGGGGATATAGTGGGATTCATATCTCTGGCCCCTTCATAAAAAGCAAGCAATAATAGCACCACAGAAAATGGAATTAATTACATTTTCCCTATTTTGTTTTTATGACAAACTCCAAAGACTATAACCCATTTCTGTATTACTAATTATCTCCAAGAACACTATGTTTTTTAAATAAATATTGAATAATGGCCAAAGTTTGGAAATTATTCTTTCTGAGATTCAAATAATATCTATGGAATGTTTAAGGCCAACAGGAACTTGCATTTCACAGCATTTCCTGACACAGATGTACCTACAAATACAGAACACATGTAAGACTAGGGGTTTGCCATCCAAGGAAGTTCATTATTAAAAGAATAGCAAAGCAAAGAATGTTTGTATTTAGCCTACAGTAGTTTTGTTTCCTCTGCAACTGTTTCAGATTCATCATGGCAGAGAACACAGATCTTGTATATACAGTACTTGTATATACCAATGTTCTGTATTTCACAAATTTAATGCTAGCTCTCTTCTTTACTACCAGTACATTTTTTTTTTCAATTTGAAATGCAGCATTTTTACTGTGATCCTTAAAAATCAGAAATTTCACTGTCTTTTAGAGTAGTCTGAAAAACTATAATGAAACTAGGGTTGGTATTAGATGTGCAACATAATACAGTTAATGGTTCAAAATTCTCAGCTTGAGACACCTAGCTTTGATAACCTATAGGGACTACATTATTTCATTTTAGTATATTAGTATTAGAAATAGAGAAATAACATGGGCTGTTAGATTACAAAATAAATCTAGATTAAAAAATTCAAGCTGGAAAAGAACATCATTAAGATAACTCTTGGAATTTATAGTTGCAATGTAGAAACAGAGAGCAGGTATGAGACAGTAGACATTCTTTCAGTTGCCTACATGGGCATTGATTTCTATAGCTGCTGAAGTATGACTTCACCTGGAGGATGAATAGGGCAGCTGAACACGCGTCCTTCCAGTTAAGATTATGCAGTATAAAAACTGGAATTATGGTTATTGAAAACTGAGCGTCGAGACATTTGTTTAGGTAATGAATGATTGGCCTACCTCTGTTCTTATTTGCTGTGAGATCATGACTCAGACCCAAGCATAAAGTATAGCTATTTTTTTAAGCATGATTTCCTGCAAAAATTGGTCATGTCAAAAATACCTGGCAGGCTTGCTTTCATTGGTAACCTTTTTACCCATTATCTGAATTTGTGCAATTATGATAGAGAGGCAAGGGTCTCAAAAATACTGCATTTCTATGATATACTGTATACACTTTGTAGGTTACTCTGTTCTGTACCTGTCAAATAGTACATGTCTATATTTTTCTATAATACTGTGGAAATTTGCTGGCTGGGTGGAGAAGGAAGGCCTGATTGATACTGTGTTCAGGGAAAAGCGGCAGTGTGTGCTCAAATCTTCTTGCACATCCTAGAGTTCACTTGTGGGTGACACCTTATAAAACCCATACCCCAGGGACAAGCTTGGGTTGTCACAGCTCCCATAATTCACTAGAGAAGAAAATTCAGACTGTGGATGAGATTGCATGAATTCTGATGGAAACGTTTTGAAACTGAATGTATACTGCAGCCTAAGTATAATTCAGTTTACCAAGTCAGTCGTCAATCCCAAATAAAAAATAACAAAAGAAAAAGCTGCTTTGGAAACAAAGTTATGGTAGTTGCATTGCTTACAGAACTATTTTTCAATTGCAAAAAGTATATCCACTTTAAAAGTTCTTCCTCTGGGACCTGGCAGGAAAAGAAGGAGAGCTCTATACATCCCCTTGGGAAGCTCAGGATCTTCTGTTTGTTTTACTATAAGGGCATGAGGGATGAGCAAAAACTTCACCAATTCTCTCCACAGCTCTAAAAAAGCTTAAACCATAGAGAAAAGGGAATGTTGGAGATGTTACAATTTTGGGGGAAATTAAGTATAATTTTTTGAAGGGTAATTTTTCCTTAAATTGTGTCTTTCTGAAATCTGTCAGAGGTTTTGAAGTTTGGATTAAATTAAGGGAATGAATAGATGGCACGGATTGTGGGTATTTAAGTGTTCCTCATTAGGTTCTTGTTCCATAAAGCAACTTATCAATATCACTTTGATATGTTTAGGATGTAGGTATATATTTCATACCAAGTATATAACTTTTCATGTATATACCAAATTTGCAACAGTGTAAGAATGTCACCTAAGTGACATGACTTAATTGGAACCATAGTACTTCAGTATTTGACATTTCAGTAGGTGTCAGTCAAACAGTACCATGCAAATCTGGACTAATTTTGTAAAATTTGAACAAGAATGCTCAGAAATATTAGTCCTACTGTCAAAATCCCCTCCAGCCTGGCTGTTTCTGTAAAACAGGATTTTTTTCTATCCAGAATTGAGCCTATTAATATAGGATGTATAATTTGAGTGTACCCTTTTATCAAAACAAGAGCTAGTGTTTTGAATTGAAAGCATAACTTTCAGATTTATCCATTTATTTAATGTTGTGGATATTCTAGTAGATTAAAAAGTTGCTTGTGAGTTCTGTTTAGTTTATTCGTATGATGTCAAGACAGGAGTTCTGCAGTTGAGAGGTGTCTGACTGAAAGTCAAAGAAAGAATCACTGAGCATCACTGAAAGAACATCACTGAAATATGATAAAAAGAAATAGCAATGCTCATGTATTTAACATTCTTTGTACTTGATAAGCTTGTGTATCTTTTCTTTTTTGGTGGATGGACTGTACTAGGCTGGAATTCAACTCCTGTCTCTATCTGTTGTTATTCTTGTTTGCTAATTAAGTGATGAGATGGATCAAACTTTCTTTAATTTTCAGGTTAGCTCACATCATCCTCTGAAATGGGATTTTCAAAGCTGGACAGGGTGCTCAAATCACTTAGTGCAGTGGAAGGATTATGTTACAATTATTGCAGATAAATGTTTATAAACCCTAGTGCAAGTACAGATTTTTTGCACAATGGCATGGTAATGTTTTAAGCTTCTGATTAACTCCTAAACCCATTTTTGCTGTTAATCATCTTTTAACTTTAGGCATTGAGGGTTTCCCTCTGACCCAGAAAGACAATCATTCTAGCTGATCTTAATTCCTAAATCCTTTCTCGTATTCTAAGTGTAGACACAACATCAGCTCTTTCCAAATCTTCTGGAATTTCACCCATCCTGAATGAATTCAGGTAAACACTGAGAACACAGGAATTTTTGTCTATTAGTTCTTGTAGTGCCTCAGGATGAGATTTGTAAGATCCGAGCATACTGCCTGGTTTCATTTCTTTTCTTCTTAGATTTTCTTGCTGGTATTAATTATGGAAGACATGTGTTCACAGCTGACCCTCTTCTTGAAGTCTGATATGAGAAAGGCATTCAAAATTCTGCTTTCCCCACACCATTTGGTAAAAACTGTCTTTTCCCATTGAGTAATGGATCCATCTTTTCTTTGCCCTTCCTCTGACCAGTAAGGCATTTATGCAATAAGTAGTCACCCAGGCCTGCTGTTCATTTTAAGGAAAGGGAAAACATTCAGGGCCCAGTCATGAACCAGTTATGCTGCTTAAAAAAAAAAAGGCAAAGCTGCAAATACAAGAAAAATCAAAACATCTGGAATGCACAGCTAGCTGGCTGAACGTATCCAGGGTATTAGTATCCAGACATTTAAGAACAGGCAAAGTTGTACTATTTCTGGGAAGTACATTTTATGATGGCCATCTCCTGCTGACATAAGTTGAGGTTGTGTCCTGGCCTAGATTAAATTTATCTTGAACCTCATGCTTTGAGTTTGTGAACATGCTAAGGTCCTTGCTGCAGCTTCAACATATGAGTAGCTCCCCGAGCAGTGAAAACTTTGGAAATGTCTCCTCAGCATTCTGTCTTCCAATATCCAAATTCATCTGCAGCATCTAGATGTGACAGATAGACTTCATTAATTTTTTGAAATTAAACTTTCTAAGCAGCTCTTGTTGGAGGACATGGAAAAAGAGGTTCAGGCAGAGAAGGTGTAAATGCAGCCCTGCTGTGGGAGGTGCAGGCACTGCCTGGCTAACATGCAGGCTTCAGAGGCAGCTGTGCTGCCTGGCTGCATCTTGGCTATCACCTTGCAGAGCCTGAGCTGGCAGTCAGGACTTGGAATGTGCATTGCCTCCTTTTGAGGCTGCACGTTTGTCTTCTGGCAATGATGTTCTGCCTGTCTGAAGATGGTCCCACTCTCCCCACACCTGTATTGTTGCCAGTGCCAGGTGATTACAACCCCTTTCCCTTTGAGAATATCAATTTAATTAGGGCAGAGGATAAATACTGGTGAGGGTGATCAGATAGCCCCTGAAGGGGTTAAAATTAATCCAGGAGTTTGAGACCAAAGTCTAGCTTCTCTTAAACACATTTTATGCTGACCTATCAGTTATAATTTTGTGGCACAGATTTCTCAATGAAGCCTTGAGTGCTTGATAAATGACCTCATTCACATGCTGGACATTCCAGGCAATGTTAAAATCATGCACTCAGTTCATGCACTAACCCTGTAAACTCACATGTTACACTTGGCCATTTTCCAGCCTGCACATCTCACTGTGCAGTTTGCTTTTCCTACTGATCCTGTGCACACTGTTTTGTAATTATCTGAGGCTCATCCACCACCTTTCTGTGCTTCCCACTGTTATATAGTGCATGCACTTACAGGATTCAGTTTATCTTTGTGCTGAATTACCTCTCATATTACCATTTGATTGCAGTTCAGGTAATTATGTTTCCTATTCTTCGTGCTTGAATAACTGAAGTATCACTTTGAATGCCATCTTGACCTCAGTGGAACTAACTGACCTCTTCCTTTGCAGGGCTCTGTAGCTCACAGTGTTCTACAATGGTTTGCATGCTCCATGGCTGGGCAAGAGCCTTGGTGTGGGGCAAAGCTGCAGCTTTTGGGCAAATCAGACTACTAACATGAAAAGCTAACTCTGCACAACCTCAGAAGTCCTTCAGGATCAAGCAAACGGTTTAAATAGTACTTGTACTTGAAATTGTAAACCTTTAATGATGGTTAAAATCGGTCATTCTGGCACCAGAGCATCCTTTGTAATGCTTGTGCAAGTGTACGTGTGTACCTCGAC
Source organism: Edolisoma coerulescens (assembly GCA_013397115.1). Classification (NCBI taxonomy): domain Eukaryota; kingdom Metazoa; phylum Chordata; class Aves; order Passeriformes; family Campephagidae; genus Edolisoma; species Edolisoma coerulescens. Next base: position 737,866 of record VWZW01004266.1, on the reverse strand, counting down.
AGAAGTCATCCACCTGCAGCTCCCAGAGAAGTTTCTGGGAGACACAGTGTTGGTAGTTATTGCTGAGTAAGTATCAGACTGGAATTAGCTACTCAGGAGATAGTTTTAGGTAGGAAAAAAGTGTAACTAGAACTTACTTCGTGAAAAGTGTTGGTTTGAAGTATGTTGTTTGGTTGGGGTTTTTTTAATATCATCAAGCTGATGTGTATCACTTCATGTAAAGTAAGCAGAAGGGCAAACAATACTTGTGCCAAGTAATCTAGTTATGTATTTTTAGAGGAGTTAAGAGGCTTATCAACCGTACAGTATTTCTCCATGAAAGATACCTCTGTTCAAATGCCACTATGTCCTAATATAATTAAAAGCAGAGCAAAGAGTACCTTAACTTAAATAAATATTTTGTTTGTTTGTTTTCCCCATTCTTACAAACTAGTCTTTGCTAGAAAATTGTGATGTAGTTCTGGAGACTCATTGTAATTAACCCACTGCAATGCTTGTCTTCACAACTGGTGAAATTAGGGAGCAGTGATACTTAGCATCAGGGCAGCTGCTGCTAGTTAGCTGGATGGTTTGTAGCAGACAAAACAATTCCTTCCTGCTTGACTGGCAAGTTATTTTAACAGAGTGTAAATTAAAGATTTCAGTGGTGTTCCTAGTTGCATGAAATCTCCTTGGGTGCCTTACTGCCATGACCTCCTTGGACATTAATGCCGCTGTTGTTGCGTGTTCTGGGGGTGTTAGGAGTTGCTGTCTCATTCGGGATGCCATGGAGCTATTCCCTGAAATCATCTAGGAGCTTCATTTAGCAATATCCTCCTGTTTCAAGGACTGAATACCAGTGGCAATAGCCTTGATCTCTCCTTTTACTTATGTGCTAAATCTAAATATGCATCCAGAGATAAAAATGGTGGCCTGTAGTCATCTTCTGTATTTAGTAATTCCTGTTCAGCCTTGAATGAAAACTGTAATTTTCAAGTCAAAAATGGACTGCCTTTTAATATCTTTTTTAGTCAGCTAATCACTGAAAATGCAGAAAATCATGTTTTGTCAAAAGAAGGAAATTTCCACCAGTGCAAAGCCAAAAGCTTTGGGAGGAAAATGTGAGGCTCCAGGCTGCTTCCCCGGTGCATGGTACAGAACATTGCTCCATCACAGCTGACCCATAAAGATCCACGGAGATGAACTACAGTAGCTGCTTGATAATGATTTCTGTATTTTCCTCTCAATAGTAACACAGGAGTTAAATTTTGAATGACAAGTTACAACTAAAAGCACTGATTTTTCTTCAGTCTCTTTTCTGACTGTAAGCAGAAGTCTTATTGCACATGACAGGATAGAGATTTTTCCAAGCCCTCTGTGAAAATATTGGTAGAAAATAGCAGGTGCAGCTATATTGATTTTCACTCTTCATCACAGCATGTTTAAGCTCACAGTCCTAGCAACTAGGACTGTTGGTTAAAAACCTAGTTGGTTTTTATCTTCCTCAAAAAGTTCTGTAATGCTTATCAGTACATTGACTCAAGCTGCATTCCTGACAGTTGGAGCTGTTCTGCACCAATGGCATGCAACAGCTCATCTCTTTATATCCTATAGAACATATATCTATTTATTACATATAATAATTCTGATAAAATGTCATCTGCCAAGCAGAAGTCTTGTCTTGTTAAATGTTTGAAAGCCAAATCCAATATTTACTGACCATTTTCAAATGATGCTGATAGGATGTGTGGCCGATGAGCTCAGGCATTCAGTAGTTTGTCAGACACTGTTCTGGAGAGATGTGAGAGGAAGTTTGCCCAAGTGCCCTTATCTCTCCAGGAGGCACATTGTATTCGGCAGCAGTAAGGAAATGCAGCCAGCTGATGGTACTAGATATTCTCGCATCATTAAAAAAGCTAACATATGAGATGAAAGATCCTGTAGAATGTGACAGGACTATTTCTAAAGAGAGTTTCTTAACCCTCTAAAAAGATTCTAAGTAAATTTGTTTATGATTTCATCTGTATGTTTGCTTAAAGGACATTACGAGCAGGTATAAGTCCACTTACAGTTTGAATCATTTTCTGTGCACATGTTTGCTGTAGCTGCCATGAACAGACGTGATGAAGTAGCCGCTGCCTGACCCGTGGGCAGTGTTGGTGTGGAATGGAGTCTGCTCATTGCCAGGACTCAGGATCCCTGATCAAAAGACTTGTTTAAAAAATATGTGCCTTGGTACATGGAAATACAGACACAACCGGCGTGGATGGAACAGTCAGGACTGCCTTACCTCAGCCAAGCCACGGGGTGCCTTTTGGGGCAGGGGTTGCTTGGTGGATTAAAGGTGCTGTAAAGGAAGGGGATGAGGTTTGTGTTAGGAGCTTCTTTAGAAGCTGAATTATGAACAAGTCAGAATTTGTGGTAAAATCTATATCTTCTTTTCACCATGATGATACATGGTTAAAATACTTGAAGCCCTTGTAAAGGATTCTGTATTTTTTAAATGAAAGGTGATACACATGCAGACAACATTACTGATATTTTCAATGGAAAAACTGAATAAACATCTGATAACATTTGTGTTGAGGATGATAAAAAACTGTATCTCTTTTAAATTACCACAAAATTACTTCTACAGAAATTGATAAAGTACCTTTTTAGTCTTCAGTGATTTTCAAAAGAATACATTCAGTAACATCAAAACACAAGTACTTCAGCTTTAATTTTCTGATTAGATGTTTCCAAGGATTGAAAGTATGTTTGAGCTCTGAGCTTTTCTGTTTTACTTTCTTAGTTCACTGAAACTGGACTTACATAGACATGGGGTAACCAAAGCAAGCACCCTTGCCACTTATCATATTATGTGACCTTTGCACAGGCGAGCCTTGTAAGATCAGCAGCGTATTTAAGTTCCTTGGTAGCTACACAAGATATTTATACACTTTTTCAGAGGGGAAGTGCTGTGAAACTGTCAGAGCTGTTCTGAATTTCCAAAAGAGCAAAAAACCCCAAACAACCAAAGAAAACAGTGTGTTTGGATGATGCAATCAATATGAATTGCATCCTATCTCCATTGGTACTAAACATTGCCATAAATATTTTTAATTATCACATGATTTTGCTCAACCAAAGTGATGTGTATTCAGCAGTTCTATTGAGTAGTCACAGTCAATATTCATAGATACGTGGATTTCAGTTTTTTGATGTGTCTTGATATGTGAGACAACCAGTTGTAAGGAGGGGAAGAAGAGTGACTTGCACTAGCAAATTTAAATGGTCACTCATCTATTCACTCAGTATGCAGGCTACAGAGTTCTTAGGCTTTGTTTGATAGCAAACAAGATTTATGGTTTCTCCTAGCCTTAAGAAGATTCTTGTACAGTAGGAGTAATGCAATTCCTTATTTATCTGTCTTCTTTTGCTCTCACCTTCATCTGTCTAGAAGAGCTGGGGCACCCTTCATCTGTCATTGGCAGGCAGCCTGAGCACCCTGTTGCTGTGTGTAATTAGCTGTGTTGCAGCCCTGTGGACAGGTTGGGAGCTGGGGAGCACATTTCCTCAGCCAGGTACCCTCTGACGGCTGCACACTCCCATTTCACCAGCCAAGGGATGCAAGGACGTGTCTCTGTCTGTGTCCTGTGGGGAGCAGGGAGTTATATTTTCAGTCTGTCCAACTTGCCACAGTCTCAGCTGAGGAACTGATGAGCTGCAAGGCTGAGCTACGATGAGGACACTAATGCTTTATTGGATGTGGCTGCAGAGCAGGTGTGTACGTAATGATAGTAAATAACACTGACCAGCAACATATCAGCATGCTCAAAGTGTCACAATAATATAACACACTCTGGCTTAGTGTGTATTTACCATCTCTAACATCAGGTCTAAAATTTGTAGCTAGGTTAATCTAATAGTATGGTTGTATATTATAAAAGACTTCATCTTAATATAGTAATGTAAGCATTACCTTTAAAAGGTTCTGCTATTTCTTCCACCTTCTTTCCAATACATTGGACTCCAAAAAAAGCCTTTTTAACTGTTTCTGCATTTTATAAAGAAATGTGTCCACTTATTAAATCCAGACATGCCATTTGTTAAAGGAATTGCATCCTGTGAGACATCCTGGAGAATGTTTCTTTCATCTTTTAAAAACTGCTTCAGCTAAATAAAATGGGTATTCAGTCTCCCTGAATTCACTTTAATGAATGTTGTAATACTGACTTTAAAACAAATGGATATTTGGAAGAAGCATGTTCCTCCCTGCTGTGCTGAAGTTCTGGTATTTTCAGTATGGTACAAGATGCCTTATAAATGTTGTGTCTGGACAATTGAGCATAATGCATCTAAAGACAACTCTTCTGGTTTCACAGAAGTCTTCCCACTATAAATTATTGGGGAAACAAGACATAGGAGAAAGCTTTGGGATCATACAGCTAATTCCATCTGGTAAAGTCTAGACTGCATTGAAGGGGTAGTTTGAGATCTGGGTTACTTTGACAGTACTGATAGATTACTGTAATTGGACTCAGAGACACTAAAATGAGAACGAGAAGTAAAGAGGTTAAGAATTTTTGGCTGGGCTGTGAATCTGTCTGGTGGTATTCTTAATGCATTAAAATAGAATGTATGGTACATTAATAGACCATTGTTTTAAAATTATTCAGTGTTGTTCTCTCCTGTTGTCAGCATTTTTGGTGCATTAAATTACAAAAGGAAATAAAAAAAAAAACCTGTGAGCACAGGCATCCAAGTGAGTTCCTGCATGTCAGATGGATGTCTAATAAAAATTAAAGCACATGTTGAGTTTAGATTGTGATCATTATTGATTACCTACCAGATAGGGACACCAAAGGGGATCTGGAGAGTAGAAAGTTTACTGCTTTTTAAGGGCATAAGATACCTGAACCTGAAAAGAAACAGGAGAAGAATGGGAAAAGTTCTTACAAATCCCATTTTGAGTGAAGAATGACTGTGAGACTCCTGTTGGAGTGGATCAACAAGGACCATAAAAAGACGGAGAATGACACAGGTGAGAGCTGAGATGATCTCTAGTAGATCTGTTCAGTAGATCATCCCTAGAGAAGATTTGGAAAGGAAGAAAGTTTTAGGCAGTTTCATTATTATATGTCAGTAACAAAATAAGGTTGCTGTCAGTGGGTGGACAATATGCAGCTTCCTCATTTTGTGGGATTGATGAGAATAGTTTTAAATTTATGAAATGGGACACAGGAGAAAGTGCAAGAGAGACCCATGTGATGCCTGTACAAGCCTTGAGGGCACAGAGAAATTAAAATTGGACAAATGAGACTACAAGAGTGGATAAAGGAACAATATTATGAGGTGATAGCTAGCAAGGAAAAGCTAGTTCCATTGTCGGTAAAAATTTTGACATGAAGATTTAGTTAGGAATAATCCCATCTCGTTGGGCTGCCGGTTTGGGCGAGGTCCGTGTGAATTGTGCAAGTGTTGTTGCATCGTGTGTTGTTGCAAAGGATCCAGGCAGGTGCATGGAAGCCATCTATGCCAAAGGGAAAAGAGGTGTTGTCCAAAACATGGCAATGTGTCCAGGAAGGCTTGGATTGGCAAATGGATTCAGTTGGGTGTCTGTGCACATTAAGGACATAAAGCTTTGCGATAGGGGAGATGGGATGAAAATAGAACCTCCATAAATAAAGAAAAAAAAAAAGGGGGAGAAAAACTAAGAGAAAAGCTTTACTGAGGTAGTGTTACAGTAATCCAAAGGTGGGTGGGAATAAGTATGGGGAGAGAATGACTCAGAAACTGACATAGGTCTGTAAGGTTTCCAGTGGACAAATATTTGAGAAGTTGCAGGCAGCAGTTAATTAATCTGGAATAAAAAGTGCAGGGACTACTATATAAGGCAGGCATGAATGTAATCTTTAGCCCAAGGTTTAAAAAAACTGCTAGAACTAATAAAAATATAAAAGTGAGATACATTGTAAAACAGTTCCCCATATTTCATTGTATAAATAATCTTCCTAAAAATAGTATTAAGCATAAGCAAGGAGTCTGAAAGGAATGGAAAGAGGATTGGCCTATAGAGAGAACTGTACTATAAAAATCAGAAACCATGAGAATGAATTGTAAATGTCTAAGAATCCACTTAACAAAGATGTAACTATTTTTCTAAAAATAAAAATTGCAAAAAGTAAAGAAGAATGGAAATGCAGTCAGTGAAAAAAAAGAGAAGTTTGACATTAGTGGCGATATAGATGGATGGGTTTTAGATGTAATTCATAGCACTCCTCATATTTTAATGATTCTGTCGAAGACAGGACAAATGCAAGGCATCTAATAGGAATGATTATGCAGAAATGGAAATTCTTACCTCCAGGGGGAAGCAAAACTTAAATTATGTAATTGTTTCAATCAGAAGAGACCATATAATCCACATCCAAGAACTTGCATAATGTTTCAATTCCAAAAGCAAGTACTTTCAATAAATATATCACATCAGTTGGTATTACCTGGGGAAATAAATGAAAAATAGTACTTAAATTGGAAAAAAAAATTACTCTGTTAAAGAGCATTACTGTAATCTCAATAGTATGTAAAATCGTCTTTAAAAAAATATTTTAAGTAAAGAATAAACAAATGACACAAAATATGATAAGTGAGTTAAGACATAATGTAGGATCTCCACAAGGAGGTCGTGCCTGATTAAGCTGATACCTTTAGTTGAAAAAATAGCTAAGTTAATTCTCTAAACAAAAGAAGTAATGATATATCCACATGGGCTTCAGTAAAATACTGTATTTGTCATCTTCTGTGTAGAGATTTGTTAACATAGGAATTATGAATGAGTTGTAGGAGAGAAAAGAGAATGAAAAAGTTAACTAGAAGCAAAATTGGAGATGGAGGATGGGTTGGAGGTCACCAAAGGATTTCCCAAGGACTGACTCTGGGATCAGTCTTAGGAAATGTTTCTGTTACTGATTGTACCACAAAAGCAACAATACTGGGAATAAAGTCTTGGTGACACAAGTTACCAGAAGGATTATGCTGAAGACTGGAGTTTCATTTAGAAGAAATGGGATGAGCATATGAGTTGGAAAATAGTGCAAGGGGGATGAAAGACTGCTGTCAGAATTGGAGGGTCATGCACTTGGGAGCTTGTATCGGGGAGAGACTGGACAGGCATGGGAGTGCTAATCACAAGGTAATTGAGGCCTCAAAATGAGACTTTTGTGGAAAGTGGACTGATTTTTTTCTAGCGTGGGTTATGTGACATCTGGCAGTATAAGGAAGTATGTTTCCCATGCAATGAAGCCTTAGTGCTGCTTGGTATAAGGTATGTGTAAAGTATAACACACAAAAATCTGTGCCAGTGTGATCATTTACTTTAAGGAAAGTAAATGCAAACTGTTTTAGGAGACTAGGCAGGTTTCTAAAATGCCTTGGGGTAGGGAGAGATGATTTTATGAGGGGAGATTAAAAGCCTTGATTTGTCTGACTCTGTAAAAAAGAAAATTGAGAGGAAATACAATTGCTGCCTCGCACATAGGAGGATTTGTACATAAAAGATAGTTCTAGCACAAAAAGAAATAATTACACACTGATACTGAGAATCTGTGGGGTGGAATTTAGGCAGCTTTCAAATACGAAGCACAGTGGGACACGGCACCTGACTAATTTTCAGATGAAAATGTGTTGATTCATGAAGAAAAAGTATATAATGTAGTGCCATGTGGTGCCTACAGGGAAGGGATTTGGTAATAAAATGGATTCCTCCTCCTAATGAAAGGAGACACTGGAAAAATGGGGAAGGAAGACGTTTAAAATAATATTGGTAAAGGTAGCATGGTGATGTACTTGTAAATTATTAAACTCATGTGTTTTTGATTCAGAAGGGAGGCAACCCCCATAAAATACTGACATCTCCAAAAGCTACACACCCCAATAGTTTTTTAAACAGAATTTTCCTTGTTTGGGGAGACTTAGAGTAATCTGGCCCCTTTTTACTGTGTGGATAGCTCTGTTAAATGAAAGCCTACCTATATTTCTAAACATCTTTTATTTTAAACATTTTTTTTCTACTTTCTTTTAATAAAAGTGATTTTTACACTGTACATCTGGAAAAAAAATGGAAAACCATACTGCAGCTGGCATTTTGCTAAGTTTTTCACATAAAACCTTGATATATGCCAAGTGTGACTGCATTTCGCTATATATTTATAAGAGTAATTATTTTTGATGTTACCTTTCTGCAGTAAAACACAATTTCTTGCAACTTATGGGAAGCATAAACTTTATGACTCTCATATTTAGCATAGAGAAGAAAATCTCACAGCAAAAGAGTAGTTAGTGTCTTGTATTAATATTTCTATGATTAATGTGAGAAGTTGAGCTGATTATTTTTATAGCCTGATTTAAAAAGTAGAATTGTATAAATGGGCTTAGTGCAGTGCTGTGTAATGTAATCCTCCTCATGGCAGCAAAGAAGGAAAGGTTTCTGCTGGAAATGGCGTTTGGTGTAGCTCTGTAATGCAGTCTTTCCTACAACAGCACAGAGAGATATTGGCAGCCTCAGGCTATGTTTCCTATAATGTCACTTTAGTTATTCCGGTCTTTTTGGGCTTCTTTTTTCAGCTTGAAGGAGTTAAGTCCCATTGAGATGGAAAAGATCCATCTCTAAAATAGCGTAAATTGTTTGTTGATTTTGTGAAATGTGTAAGTCATAATGTGAGCAAAAACAAATCTCTGACTTTGATGGCATGCTGTGAACTTTCTCCCTCCGCCAAAATGTTTGTCCTTGGAGGTGATACATGGTGGAAGCTTTCTAAGGGCAGAGATAACAATACAGTGATGTGTTCCTGGAACTAGAGCATTGGGTTAAGTGTTTTGCTTGTTTGTTATTTTTTCCAATTCGTTTCAAGTAAATGATGATCATTTACACAGACTTGGAGAGTTCGGTGAATAAATGAATCCCATGAAAATATTAGGTGGTTGCCTGCAGTCTTGTTTAGAAGAGACAGTGTTTTCAGAGAGGCAGGAGGATTCCTGCTGGAGGGTGGCATTTGTGACAGCTGCCACAGGGCAGGAGCCAGCCATGAGCTCTGCTGTGCTGCTGCTATCCTGGAATTTCCTCTGCAAATGGGTGGTCCTGCTTCACACACAGTGGCTTTTGAAATTTTGGCTCTGTCAATGCAACTGCACTGCTTCCAGCTCAGTTATGATGGTGTAGCTAGGATGGAAATCTGGTGTGGGGTCCTGCGGGGGGAGGATGACCCCGTGCCTGCCAGCTTGGCCCTGCTGCCCGTGAGCATCCCTGCTGAGCTGGGCACTGCCAGGGAGGGGAGGAGTGACCTGTGCAAGGCAAGTGCTTCAGCCCTGCAGAGATGCAGAACTGGATCTGGCGTTGTCCTTGATTTGCACTATTCCCAGTCTTTCGGCAAGGTCACCAGTGGGTGTGAGCATGGGGAGGGATCTCTCTGCCAGGCAATGATGAGTCACCAGTGGGACCCGCCACAGGTGGGAGACTGCCTGTTTCAGGAATTACAAATGATACACAGTACATTAAGGAATGTAGGTGGAATAGGGATGGGCCCAATATGAAGCAAGCCTAGCTGCAAGTTTGTGATTTCTCAGTGAATCTTTTCCCTCAATATTTTTGTTTTGAATGTTCAGAACAACTCTGCATTTCATAACTAAATATGTTGGTGGTTTTTGTGTTATTTCCTGCTTAGACATAACTAGGGCATGTGGAGGATCTTGGAGGAGATCTAAGATAGCTATCATCTGAGATTTCTATCCTCAATTTGCAGACCATGCTGTGTAACAAGATCTGAATATTCATTTTGAACTTTTGGGGTTTGCTTATCCAAACTATTTGAAATTCACCAATCATTATCAAAGCTAAAATCTTCTCTTTACTTCAGTTACTGAGAGAGATTGCAAATTCTTACTTGGGAGAGTAGTCAGTATGGGGAGATGGACTACATAGCTCCAACTTTTGAAAGTGGGACAGTCCAAGTTTAATGTTCTATTTTCTGTTTTAAAAGCCCCCTAAAGCAATGGAGAAAGGACATCTAAAAACTTATATTTCCTTTTTGAAATTTATAAATAGAGGCGATTCTCCCTTAGCAAGCTGTAATAGCCAGCTTTGCTACTTGCTTGTTTATTTGAGCAATGATGAAGTTACATAACTTTTCTTTAGGTAATACATTCATCAACATAAACAAAGTCAGTTCTTGTCTTGAACAACTGAACAACTGGGCTTCAAGAGTAGAATATGGTGTCAGCAGTGTGTCCAGCTCACCAGCCCCCATGAAAATAGGTTTCTATAATGCAGTTTGTGGTTGCTCATGTGACACAGACTATCAAAGTTTGTCTCGTATTCAAGATTAAAAATGTTATTTCTATTCATTGTTGTCATGTTTTTCTTCCCTTAGCTTTATTCCGTCTTAGTCTCTTACCTTTCCTTTGCCCTCCCTCAGCTTTCTCACCTCTTATTCTCCCCATTGTAACAAGCTTTTATTTCCCTTTGCTGCCTCACTGTGTCTGGCTTTAGTTTATGCTGTTTCTCCTCTTCTCTATGCATATTTTTCCTTGTTTTAATTTTGTAATATGGACCACTGTCTGTGGTTGGATGAAGTGAGAGTGAATGAAGGTGGTCCTGAGGATGAAAATTTAAAGCTCCTTTGATGGCCAAGTCCATGGCTGTAGAAGTAATACAGTCAAGTTGAGTGCTGTGAAGGCCAGAAGACCACATCTTTCTTAAAATAAGGGGTGAGAAGGTTTACCCATTTTTCACTGCCATTGCATAATATAAAGTTGGTTGCTCTTCAAAGTGATGCAAGTGGCTGAATGTATTTTGTTCATCCCCCTGGACTGGGCAATCAAGAAGCAGAGGAGTCCACGTGTGACACGGGAGGCGGATGGTAGGGAAGAAACCTTTGACAAAGTTAGAGGGGAAGGGATTTATCTGACTCCTCAAGAGGAAAATTACTGATTCTTGCACTCATAGGATGCTCCTATGGGATAGTGTGAAATGAGCCCCTTCAGGACTCAGAATCTCTTTGGAAGGGTTTCCATTGCACTGCACCATGAAATCAAAGGCAGGCAAGGAGAGGTTTTTCATCCTGGTTTGTTTAACTGCATTTGAAGGACAGGCCTTTGCATGTAATTGTTTTTCCATGCAAAACATGCTTTTAAAAATGAGTCAAAATGAGTGGTAGAAACTTCCTTTATTTTCAAATGGCCAGGTTGGTATTGCAAAAATGAGAGAATGGAAAGAAACCTCCCTAAGCATATCACAATGCCTGCAGAAGGCTTTTATTTTTTGTTTTCTTTTTTTTTTTTTTTAAGAGAAATTGCTTTGTTTATTTTCTGAGGTTTCAGCTGCATCAATATGACAGACCATGTTACTTTGGCAATTAGAATTATTCCTGCACTGGGCTATGTGTAGTTTTCCTTTTGTACGGAAGAGGAATGCTCCTGCCAGAGCAGGCAGTGCCCCTTCTGTCTGCAGAGTGGAACACGTTGTCTACAGAAGCAGAAACATATTTGTGATGAGAGGGAAAAAAATATTAATCCTTTCAAGAATTAATTTTCCAGACTATGCTTTTGCAAGGTACTGAGTGTGTAAACTGAAGCTGCTTATCTTAGATAAGGATAGAGGGGAAGTACAGATGTCTGTGGACAGGAAAGAAGAGAAACAGCTAAGCACAGACTCCAGGTGCACCACAGGTAGCTTTATGTATTTCTATAAACTGAAATGTGATTGGAAAAATGACAAATTTCTGAATGTGAAAAATTAGAAGGTAGAAAATGATCCTTTGGTATTGAGAATGAGCCTTGCCTGGGACTGGGGATGGCCTGGCAATGCAGCAAGCACTGCTGGGTGTGCATCCCTCCCTCGTGCTCTGGGTGCCTGCAAATGGACACCCTGAGCAAGTCAGTGCCTTGCCCCTGAAATCTGTGCCTCAGGAGGGAGCCTGGAGCAGGAAATCCTTTAGCACATGCAACTTCAGAGCTCCTTTCCTTTTCCTTCAGATGTCCTCACACTGCTGTGACATATGTGAGCAAAGTGGTGATAAATGTCACTGGGAGTACAAGGGACCCGTTCAAACACTCAGGGTGATTCTGCTGCCTGAAATTTTTATCCATTAGAAAGATATATATTTTTAATAAAAGGGTTTTTTTCTAAGCTAGAGTGGGATATGATGAGAAATGTAGAAGAATGAAAAAGTTCAAAAGATTTCACTAATCCCCTAAGGAAAAAACCTCACAAAATAACTCTCAAGTGCTTTGTATTTGTTTGCTAACTGGAAACACTGGATTATTTTAACAAGAAAATTATGAGTAAGTACTTTTTCTTTGGACTTCTGCTACTGTAAATAAAATGTGAAATACTTTCCCTGTACAGGAAAGGATTATTTTACTGATTCATAGTTTACTTGTGTTTTTATATTGAAACTTATTTTCACCTTTCTCATGATGACAATGGATGAATTACTTCAATCTGTCTATATACATGTATTTTGGGGTTTTTCTAGTAACTTTCATGGTATGGGCTGTAAGCAGGTATCTGAACCAAAATATTTTATCCTGAAGTTCTGTTCCATTCATTCATGAGTAGTTTATTTCCAATTTGTTTAAGTAGGTGATTAGAGTAATAGGCACATACTGGTAGTTTTTCAATTATTTTCACTTACACTAAAATAAAATTCCATTTAAAAAGAGAATATGTTTAATGTGTCATTGAATGAGAGTATAACTCTCTCAAGATAATGGTCTAACTTATACTTGCAGCTGTATCCATCAAATACAAAGGCAACATGAAAAATTAGAGTAATAAAAGGGTAGATGCTTTGCTTTAGTGAGAGACTGTGAGCTGCCCTGGTGAACATTAAGAAAAAATTACCTTCCTAAAACTATTTAACATTGGTATGGTGTGTTAGCAGGCATCAGACTGATATAAAAGAAGAGATAATTGGGCAAAGATTTTTTTAAAATTACTTATTAATTTATTTAGTATGAATGTGAACCCATGAATATATAGTTTGAAGTAAGCAGCCTTTGACATTGACATAAAAAAAAAAAACTCATGTCATTTTCCAGCTTTAGCTTTTCTTAGTGTTCCAGCTCCTGGAATCCTAAATGTAAGTTTAAACCTCTGATTCCAGGAAAAGAAACAAGAATCTCAGCATTAGAGTTACAAAATTAAAATGGTGGAAATATTACCTGCCTGTAACTTAAATGCTCAAAATCCAAAAAGCAAATGAAGAGTCCAGAATTTATTTTGGATTTTAGTGCGGATGTGGATGCAGGGCTGTGCTAAACCCAAGGACATCTTAGCTCTTTAGGTTCAAAATACCACAGAGCTTCTACGTTGTCTCCTTCTCACATCTTCCAAGCAGGATATAGATTTTTAATAAAAGCTCTGTGAAAACTGAAAGAAAAGATAGGTGTTCTGAGCAGCTTTAATCCTGTTCTTTGAATTCATACAAAGAAGCTGGCTATTTGTCATTTCATTTCTCATGTTGTATTTCTACCTTCACTGAGTACATCACTGAGCAGCTTCACACCAGATCTAAGTGTGAGGAAAACCACAACCTTTCTAAGAGAAGGTCCCAGTTTGGCTGGGAGGGTCTGGGGGAGGAGAAGGACCCATTCTATTAACTAAGTTTGCCTTCATAGCTTCTCTTTGAGTCGTCATCGGCTTTGCTCCCACCTTTCCTCTGACACCTGGGGAGGAAGGGACATCCCCTTCTCAAGTTATCATGAGATTCTCCTGGGTCCCTGTCCGGTGTAGCACAGTAGAGGTGGGAGGGCCTGCAGTGCAGCGGGGCTGTGCTCTGCAGTGATGGACGCAGTTTCAGCCCGACCCCAAGGAGTCTCCCGGGTCCAGCTGAGCCCATTCCTTCAGCGAGGCAGCACAGTGCCACCTCTCCTGACAGTGGGGATTTGTAAACTATGGGGTTTTTTTGCCCAAGTGGGCATTTTCTTCATACAATATGAACAATTATTTAGTTTCAGTGCTCCCAAATTTAAACGCAATTTCTTGTAGGTAAAAAGAAAGGACACTGAGTTAAGATTTCTCTAAGAAGGAGCTTTTAAGAGTGAAGTTTGGCTTCTTGCTATGCTTGGTGGGACCAATGACCATAGCCAACAATTTTTGGTGACGCTAAGGTGAGAAAGAACAAGATCATTTCTCGCCTCCTTGCCCCTGGCCACCTCCTGGCACTGTGCTGGTCAGACGGGGCAAGAGCTGTCCCTGTCCCTTGCCAGGATCCAGACCCCCAGGGCAGAGTGGGAGCTGCAGAGGTGCTGGGAATGTGGTCATTGCCTTGGCTTTTGGCCCCATCTGGTGAGTTGCCATCATCAAGGATAAAGGATGTAAGGATGTTCCGGTAACAAAAAGGGCAGGAAAGAAGTGATTCCCAGTGTGCTGGAGGAGGAATAAACTCTAATGTGATCATCCCTGTCACAGATGGAATATTTTACAAAGTATTCTGTCTATAATATAAGAAATATGCTAAACATCACTATTGTGCTGCATTTGAAATGTAGAAATAAAAATAGAAGTTGAAAGGTAGAGCTATTGCCTCTGCTGGGTTTATAGCATTCTATCAGTGGAAGATGTTAACCCTAAAGCCTCCTGGGAGCAGCTTGTTCATTGAGGGGAAAATGCTGGAATAGCCTTAAGGGTTAATAAAACGTAGCAAATTGAATTTTTTACCACTATAGCTGACCATTATTTTTTAAGTTCTGTAATAAATGATTGAGCATAGAATGGTAACACAAACTGTTGCAAAAATCAATCTGCATGTTGAATCTCACTTTGGTTTTGACTGAGGCGGAGTCAGTTATTAACTGCATGGTCAGAGCACAGACGCTGAGTCCTATTCTTTCCTTAATTGAGAATTGCTGTTACAGATACTTGACAGTGGTTCATAGTGGCAATAATCCCTTTTGAAAATGGTTGTTATTCTAGTCATAAGTAGCTTGCCTGGGCACTAACCCCAGTTTCACCTCTGATGGTTAGGGAAAGAATCTGGTTGGTAGCTGATGATGTTTAATGATTTCCTGCTAGATAATTGCCAAACTAGCCAAGTAAGAAAACATAACTTTTAAAATATTTTACCTTTGGTTAGAAGGAAGGTGTGGGCTGTGAAAAATACTGTAACTCTCATTGTTCAAAATGAAAATTCGCTGCTTACTGAGAGTGCTGACTTAAAAATTCTTGCACGTCTTTTGTTGATCTTGCAGGCTGATGCACACGACCTGCTAATGCGATGCTTGGCTTTCCATACAGAGCCATTCATCCATGTTATATGTGAATGAAGCTTCCTGGTTTGTACATGTGCTGTGTCACATTCCTCTGGTTTTCTAACAAAGCTTTTAATTGGTATGCTGTGACTAATGAGCATGAAGTCCCAGAGGAAATGGAGCAGAATTTTCCATTATCCACCAAGAAGTTTCAAACACATAGATTATCAGGGCTTGAACTCCAGGATAAACCAGGGTCAAAGGCTCCAAGTATAATGGAACCTCATAGCTTAATATTTTGCTTCCATAACATTAAATTAATAGTTTCTCAGCAAAACTGTATTGTCTGTCTGATGGCACTGTGCAATCTATAACTGGCATTTCACTTGGACATCAGATCAAATCCCCAACCCTTCACTGTTAAAGTTCCCATAACACTTGAATACTGATGTCCTGCCTTTGTTCCGGTTTGGGTAATGATGTGCGGCATACTTCTGTGGGATAAATCTCTCTTCAGTTTCGAGCAGAGAACTTGCTCTTCATTCTTCTGAAAAATGATTTTACAGTGTTGCTGACACAGGATTGCTGACATATGGTGCACCAGAAGTGNCTTGAACATGTTCAGGAGCACTTGGCTTTCAAGATTAGATAAGATTGGATGTAGTGAGACCAGCATATAGGCTACCTCTGCCAAGGAGAGCAAAGTAATTATCTTCTGTGCCTTATGTTCAGCACACCTACTAAGTGTCCCCAACAGGTGCAGTATCAAAGAAAATTTAAATTAACTTAAAAGCATAAAAAGGTATTCAGAATGTTACTAGAATTGGTGGGGAAAATCGTGGTTAGCTTTCCAATAAAGTATATGGAATAATAACTTTACCAATTCACTCTTTTAGTATTTAACCCAGTATACAATTAATCATTTCCTCCTTTCTAATGAGTCTCAGTGTGAGATATGCTTTGCAGTGAAACCACCAACCCAGAGAAAGAAAAAAGGAGATTTTTCTTTTTTAAGGTTAGTTTCAGCGGGGTCAGTTCCCTGAGCTGTCATGGCTCAGTATGTGGCTGTGCAGAGGTCCGTGGGGATGGGGACTGGAAGTGAGCAGCTGAGGGAAGAAGGGATGTCTTCTTGCAGCAACATAACCACCCCATAACAGGTTAAAGCTAATGAAGCTATGGCTTACGTCTTGGGAGCCCAGAATTAAAATCAAATAAATCTAATTTTTTTTACATGTTGAAACTCCTCCATTGCAGAAAAACATCATGGTACTGGTGGGAGCTGTGTGGGGTAGGTTGATCCTTCTGGTGCAGGTAGCTCCTTGCCTTCCCAGCAGCTATGGCTGCAAGAAAGCTACCTTTCATCTGCTCCTCTCTTACACATTTGGTTTGCTTCATTTCCTAGCTGGTGGGCTCTTGTAGACTCTCCCTGTTCTCATTCTGTGAGGGAGCTGATAGAGGTGCTGTCACCTCTTGTGCTTGGTGTGTGAGTGTCCCGTGTCTCTGGGCAGTGTGTCTGCGTGTGTTTGCAGAGAGGAGAACACGAGGAGTTCTGTGGTTCTGTGCATCTTTTTGAGAAACAATAAGGGAATTGATGCTCCAGAAGTACCTTGGACAGTTGTTTCACAATACAGAATTGGTTTCTTTTGTTTGCACATTGAAGAAATTCTATATTAGCTCTGTATTATAGAATATTAAGGTTGTAGTATTAGATTCAAAGGTTGCCAGGTGCAAATACTAAGGGCAATAAGTACATTGCGTATTCAGATTGTGATATATTGTCTTTTTATCCTGTGAGGAAGGAGTTTATGCTTCCTCTGCCGTCAGGAGTTCTGTGTGCACTATTAACCATGGATAGCTGTAAATACTTGCCTGCCTTTTCTATTGTCACAGATACCAAGGGGACGAACTAACGGTGGTACCAGAACATGGTACCTATTATTGCTTTAAAGCCCACCGAGAAGGGAAAGGGGAGTGGAGTTTAAAGGTTTTGGTTACCTTCTAAATGCAGGTAAGAGAGCACAGCTGATGTACTTCAGGGTGGCATGGAGTGTATCCATTTACTCATCCAGGTTGCAGTAGTTAACGTACAAAAAACCAAGGGAGTGGAGGTGAAGATCAGTACTGCCTTGCATTTTCATTTGACAGATTCTGTAAAACCCAGAGCATGGATGTCTGCTAACCACTATTACACTGCAGGTTGGATTCGGTGACCCAGCAGTATTGCAAAACATGCCAGAGCTTCATCTGCGGAGCACCTCCTGGCTTTCTGGAGAGCAGAATGCCTCACAGCCCCTGAGCTGGGCCGCAGGTGCAGCCCTTCTGGGCTAACAGGGTTCCAGGGGCTGCTGGAGCTCCTCAGCCCACGCGCCTGGACTTAGTGCTGCTCTGACCTCCTGGCATCTTGCTTTTGTTGGGAGTCCACAAGTGGAAGGAGAATTCCTCTATCCAGTCCAACTCCCTTGTCCCAAAGGGCAGTAGTGTGGAATCACACTCACAGATTTGCTGGTTTCCAACTCAAAAACCACCGTGGTTTTCATACTTACTGTGCATTTTAGAAAGCTGTTGAGTCCATCATTCCTTTCCCTTGCCAGAATTGTAGTATTTCTGCTCTGTAAAGAACAAAGACCTTTACCACTCCAAACACCTCCTCTACTGAAAGGGTGGAAATGTAATAGCCAAATGTAATGTTTCTCTGTGTAGGAAAATGTTTGGGAAAGTCCTCCCACAATCCCCCTCTGATTTTTTGACCCCTTGTGCTGCCATGGCAGTCTAGAGAAGTCATGTACATGTTTTTATTTTCATGCGGGTGAGAGGGAGGTGATTAAATGTATGCTTTGGAACCCATGCCTTGGTGTCCCACATGAAAAGTATTATCCAGCAGAACCTCCAACCGTGTGCCTTTAAAACACAAACATGTTTTCCTACCAACTTCAACAGGTACCCAGAGGTACAAAAACCTTAAAGAATTGTCAGGCAACAGCAAGAACCTCAAAGATTGCTCTTCCCAGATCCCACCGCTGTATTCCCCAGAATAATTACACTTTTTGACGAACGGGATTTTGGAACCTGCATAGAAATGACCTCTTTCGAGTCAGTAGTTCAACTGTTCAGAGAAGTGTGTATGGAGTGATACTACTTCTTAAATAAAATAAATGCTAATATATGCTAATGTCTAATAATTTCACATTTGTATTTTTGGTTTTATTCTTTTCATTAAAAGCCTTAAAACTTTCTTCTGAATTTTATACTTACATTTTAGGGAACGATAAAACTATAACCTTTAAGATCATTACTGCTTTATAAAATGAGGGTAAAGGTGTTTGCTTTTTTAGTGCTCTGGGCGATATTCATATTCTAGTAAAATATGCCACACTAGTTAATCTGGATCTTCACTAAGCAAATGTAGAAGTCAAACTTCTTAGAAGAGTGAGAAATACTTGATTTTTAACATTTCTCTGAAATAAGATGCCATGTCCTACTTTTTAGTGCTTGGTTTGTTGAAAAGATCAGAAGTACAGCCCTTATTGACTTAGTCCTGTGCTGAGTGTAAATTCACACAAAGAAGAGCAATTTAACATGTGACCAACCTTTTTCAGTGCAAGATGAAGAAATGTGCTGTTAAGGTTACCGGAGTGTGGCAGGATGTTTAATCAGCTTCTTTGCTTTAAAGAACAGTAGGAAGGAGATGATGTATTAAAGATGATAGCTTCTTGTAGATTTTAACTCGTAATGCCAGGATCTGAGTACAATAGCAGATTAAATCTCTGTAGGGGAACTTCCTACTGGACTTTCTATTTTTAGATGTTTGTGGCTGCTTCTTCCTTTACTTCTCACTAGTTGGCTTTTGCTCCCTTGAAGAGGTGAGTTTCTTTCTCTGAGATCTACTTCCAAACTCTGACAATGCCTTTCTGTTAAGAGCAAATTTTTTTTCTCAGTTTTGTAGGAAAGGCAAAAGAAGACAGCATAAATGGAACCAACTTTCCTGTTGTATTTCAGTGCACGCATGAGGTAAATTCATGGCTTCAAGCATGAAATGTTTGCAACACTCTTAGCATGTGTGTAACAGCACAGCAAACTTCCATGTAACAATAACAAATCAACACAGATTTGTTTTGCAGCTGGGTAAGGAGGGTAGTCTGGTGTTCTGTGCATTCAATTTGTCCCTCATGTTTGAACCCCCCCAAGCTGTGTGTGTCTCCTCTGAGTCATGCACGCATCCATTAGTCAGATGGCTTCATCTGGCTGTCTTTTCTCTCTAACCAGTGTGGACTGGTTCCAGAATAGTTCTTTATTTTAGGAACAGCACCTTTTTCCTCTACTGCCCCCATGCCCTCTCTTGAGAGATTAATTTACAATAGGAGTCCCGATTCTGATCCATCTCAGAGCTGGCACAGCTGAGGTTATGATACTGATTTTAATTACAATGAGACCTTCTTCTTCTCCACTGTTCATCCTCAGGATGTTGCAGTTCTGTGCATCAATGTCCACCACTGTCTGCCCCTACTATGATCTTTTCAGAGGTTCACATATCTTGCATTTCACTGTCTTTCAAAGGTCCGTTTTTGTGTCCATTCTGCTCTTGGGGTCGGACTAGATGATCTTTAAAGGTCCCTTCCAACCCAAACAATTCTATGATTCTATAATTTCTGTTTTGATTCAGGCAATGCATATATATTTTTTAGAAGTTTCAGTAACCACTTCTTTATTTGTAATTTGCATTTTTGGGTCATATGTTTACTACTAATTTTCACCTTTTGCCAGTCAATGATCCTTATTTTTAATAAGGTATATTAATACAGTGAAACTATTATAATATTACAGAAATATCCTCCTATTAGTCTTGTATGTTTAGATGAAAGCTCTTCTTTTTCACTGTAATGAATTTTCATTTTATTGTTTTTAATGAAGTAGTGTGGTGGGTTGACCCTGGCTAAATGCCAGGATCCCACCAAAGCTGTTCTATCACTTCCCTCCTCAGCTGGGCAGGGGAGAGAAAATGTAATTAAATGCTTGTGGGTTGAGACAAGGACCAAGAGAGATCACTCACCAGGTACCATCGCAGACAAAACAGACTCTGTGTGGGGAAATTAGTCTAATTTATTACCAATCAAATCAGAGCAGGATAACGAGAAGTTAAATCTTAAAACACAACCCTCCCTTCTTCCCAGGCTTATCTTTGTTCCTGATTCTCTACCCCCCACCGCCAGTAGGGCAGGGAGATTGGGAATGAGGGTTACAGTCAGTTCATCACACGTTGTTTCTGCTGCTGCTTCCTCCTCAGGGGGAGGACTCCTCACACTCTTCCTCTGCTCCAGCATGGGCTCCCTCCGAGGGGAGACAGTCCTCCACCAAGCTGACATAAACCCTTCCCACAGGCTGCAGTTCTTCACCAACTGCGCCAGCGTGGTCCCCCACAGGGTCACAAGTCCTGCCAGTAAACCCGTTCCAGCATGGGCTCCTCCCTCCATGGGTCCACAGGTCCTGCCAGGAGCCTGCTCCAGCATAGCCTTCTCAGAGGGTCACAGCTGCCTTCTGTCACCACAGAACTAGCGTAAGTTCACATCTATTTGTCACCAGTCTCTCCTTGGACTGGGCTGTTTTGTCCATGGCTTCCTTGTGCCAGAGTGGTGCCCTGGGTGCTGGATTTCAGGCTGATAGAGGTGGGAAAACCTCAGCTGTGAGGGCAGAGGATGGAGCTCCAAGAAGCAAGGAGATATGAGGAGAAGCGGTAGGATTGCTGCATGTTGGATATGGGAAAGTCTGTTCCCTCCTCTAACTTCTTAACTTCTAGGTATCTCTTGACTCCCCCTTGGATCTGGCTCAGCTTGTCTGGAGGGTGGAATTAAATCTGTATACAGTTTTTGCTCTCTGTGTCACGAGGATTGGCAAAACCAGAATTACAGGCATTAGTTTCTTAGTTTTAAGAATGGTGTAGCTGAGATAAAAGCATTAGCTGCATCATCGAAACAAATCTCAGTGATACTGACACATTACCCTGCAGAGGACACTTATGAAATGCATTACAGTGGGTGATTTAAGGGACTGTTCTTGAGGAGTGCAAAGATACACCTTCAAAGGACACTTCTGTAGCAGCAAAACGGACATACACAGCAATAGCAAGTTGTCACAGGTTATGCCCATACTTCCTGGAATGGAATTAAGGCAAAACAGGGACACACCAAGTTTTTGGAAGAACTGGAATGAAAGTTCTGAGTTTCTGTTTGAGCTGTGGTGTATGAGCCTGGCAGCGGCTGCTTCTCCCCACCTACGCCTTGGCTGTGTCCTCGGTGACTGTGATGGGGGAGGCTACAGTCAGTAATGGTTTTCATCTTAAAAAAAAGTATTAACAGCAGCAAAAACCTACTGTGGGTTCTTCATAATCAGAGATAACATGCTCAGTAAAATGAGGATACGATAAAGTGCATTACAAAAGCTTCATTCACTGCTAAATAGCAATTTTATGCAAAATAGCTGCAGCTTCTTATTGGGTCCTGCTACTACCCTCCTTCCATTTCTCTTCCAAAAAGAGGCAAAGTTCATGGGTGTAGGATGGGTAGCTGCAATTTATTTCCTTTATTCCCCAAAGATGCTTTCTGGGCACTGTAAAATGAGATTTCAGTTTTGCAGAGCCCTGCAACAGGCCCTACATAGCTTGGGACCCTGCTTTGGGAACCAATGTCTTGTACTTTAAATGTGAAATCAAGACAGCATCTGTTTGCATTTAGTCTCCTATTTAAATGAACATGGATTTTGGTGTGGCAACCTAATTAGTTTGAGACGGCACTCCTTTTTCTCATATGAAACAAAAATCATCAACTGAATAAATCTGTAACAAATTTTATTGACATTTTGGGAGGTGCAAGCATTGCTAGTGTCAATTAAAAGTATTGTCACATGCTTTCCCAGGGCAGAATTTCAGTATATCAGTGCATTTTCATACCTGCTGCCTCTATGGTAGCACTGCTAATCCGATGGCAGGTAGCCATGAGCCATCAAACACCTCTCTCTGCGTTTCTCCCGGGAGCATTTTTATTTCCCTGCTTCCTAATGAAGGATTTCTTTGCCAGAAAACTTGTGGAAATATTTTTCCCGTATTTCTTCAGACTTTTCCCAGTAGAGAGTATCTTTCAATTTCAGCTCTTTTCCTCTGTCACGTTGACCCCACCGCTGTTCTTTCTGGATTTCCTGCATGCTTTGTTTTTCCAAGTTTCTGTTTGCAGTTTTGTTTGCAGATGATTCTTTTGCACTGATGGAACATCTGCCCATAATTTGCAATTTTCTATTGTGAAAAGCCATTTTGTTACAGTGAGGCTTTGATTCAGTGATGAATTCTAGTTCAGTCTGTTATTCTCAAAGATGACTGACGTCTAGTCATTTAATTTCAACCCCTAAATGAGCAGCCTGGGCTCCTGATACAGCAAATAAAACTTCCATAGCGGAGTCTAGAGCACTCTGATCTTCCTGATCATTGATTAGATTGTCTTAAATTGATCAGGGCTGGGGGAAGGTATGTCCTTAGGAAGGACTTTCTTTGTCCCTTGCTTTTAATTGAAGGTGATGATCCTGTTGTGCTGTTACAGTTCTTCCACCTCACATATTAGTATTAAAAGGCTCGATCATGGCTTCTCTGTTTTCCAAGTCTGCAGCAAGGTCAGAAAAAGATACGAGCGAGGGACTGGTAAATCTAGGAGTGGCATGCTGTATTGAAGAAGCCTGTGATTACCAATCCAATGCTACATAAAAATCTCGTGGAGAATGGTTTTTGTCAATACAGTTTCCACAGAAGAGTCCTGGGAAGGTTGTGAAGGCTGAAGTGTTCACAGCACAGCTGAGTTTTCAAGAATTTATCTCAGATCCCAGGGTGAAGGCATAGACTAAACAGGGACAACTCTGGCCTTCCACCTTACGATGCTGGGGCTGCAGCATCAGTCTCTCTGCCAAAATCCCTTAATGATACAGAGGGATCTCCGAGAGAGAGTTTCACAAGCTATTGTGCAAAGCCCCTTTCTTTGGCCTATGAGAGAGGAGGGGAGGTGTTCCAGGCTGAAGAAATGAAGAAGAGACAGAGAAGACTATCTTTAAAAAAACCCAGCTAACCCAAACAAACCCAGAAACCAAAGGACCCTCTTATTTTCTCAGTTGCTGAATTCAGCTAACACCCACCTTTTATCATTGCTGTACCAAGGCTGATCTCAGGGTCTAGCATACGGTTTAGCTATTGACTTGGCTTCCACTTAATTGAGATCTTTGAAATGAGATTGTTCCACACTGTGCAGTGCACATTTATACAGCCACTCGCTAAATATTTTGCCTTTTCCTTGCCCATTAATGACAGTGAGGTTGTCAGGAGGCTATTGCCACCTGAACCTTTTTGTTGTTGTCTGTTTTCTGACTGTTGACCCTGCCATATGGGGTGAATTCCCAGATCTTGCAAGGCTGTGTGGGGCTGATGTAGGAATTTTCATTTAACATTCACGGCAAAGGCAATCCTTTGCCTATGCTCTATTGGCATCCATAAACTATCACTGGTTTGTTTACAAGACTGGCTTATAAAAATACACACAGAGAGTGAGTGAAAACTTGTTTCCTTACTACAAGTGATCTTAACAAAGAGCTTTCCGGACTTGAAAGGCAAGACAAGCAAGCATTATGCTATGATTTAGGTTTCTGCAGTAGGAAGTCTTTTAAAACAGCTCATAGAGATCTCCTTTCAGAAATGGCTGTGTTGACATTTAATAAAGTGGTTGTCAAAATTTTGGGATGGGGGTTGTTTGGTTGGGTTTTTTTTTAGTTCGTGAGGTTGTTCCTGCCTGTAGATTGAGAGTTGCTTCCTTTTGCTGTTGAAGGCTGGGGTTGGAAAGGAAGACTTACTGCAATCTATTTCAAGAATAGTCTGAGGAGGAGGAAATTCCCTTCTTGTTCCTAATAACTCTCTGCTGGAGGAGGAGAATAGTTCAGTAAGTTAAAAAATTTAAATGAAGTTTTGATTTCATACATCTTGTTATTATCTAGAAATTTAATTGTATTTTAAACATAGTATGTTTTATCTTCTTTGTTAAGGGGGATGGACTGTGGGTATTGTGTAATATCTTTGAATTCAGTAGATACTAATTTGGTGAATTAGCAAGGGTGAAATGTTCAGTAAGAAAAGAAAACAATAGCAGATCCACTACTGCTTGTTATTACAAAGCGCCAGTCTAAGCTGCTAGGGTACCTCTGAGAGACATTAGCAGTGCATTTCATTATCCAGTTTCTTGGATTAAGAGACAGAGGTAATTTTGCCCATCCATGCATCTGTAATGTTCTTATCTTTTCAGATGTTTCAGATAGCTTTAGGGTGCTTCCACCAACAGTTTAGAATCAAGGGTTCTGTTTGAATATCAATAGTAGAGCAATCCAAACCTCCTTCAAGGCAGAGTTAGATACTCTAGGTGAGCAGAGTGGAATGAGAGTGTTTGTCTAGATGCGTTTCTCTTTTTCGTTAATCAAAAATAGAGAGGTGTTCGAGGCATACCTCACTCTGTACTTCATCCAGAAGTGTGTGCTGTCGTGCTGGGAGCAGTGGCCGTGTGGACCTAGGTATGGAGGCACCATGGAAGTGTTTGTGCTCCTCCATTTCACGAGGAAGGTGCTCCTGGTGCAGTGGGGTGTGTGCTGAAGCACAGTGGGACCCCCCAAAGTCCCCTTGCCCTCTGCTCTTTCCCCACAGGGCTGACTCAGGGAGGCAGCTTGGGTGCAGTAAGACAAAGCCCATGATCTGTCTGTGGCTCCCTGCCTGCTCCTCGGCTGTCAGTAGGAAATCTGTCTTCATCCCAGTGGCTGCGATTCCATTGCTGTTCATGGGCTCCTTGTAGGAGCTGTTAGACAAATGCCAGAGAGGCTCTGCACCCCAGAAGTCTTAAACTGCTGAAAATTCACATTTGTTCTCCTTTTGCCACCCCTAGGAACTGAGGTTTGGTAAGCAAATTCTTGAATTTTTATGCAGCAAAACACAAAGAAAATAATTAATTTTTAAAAAATGAACAGAAGCTGGAAATGGAAGAAACATTTTCTGCCAGATAATTTATCAAGTGTTCTCTGCAACCCTTTTCAAGCCAAGAATGTTGCTGCAGGTGTGAGTTTGCTCATGAAACTCCTTGTATACCCAGGTGAGCCACCCTCACACACTGTCCCCACCATGTACGTGCTAGCCTTTCAGAAGAGACACATTCCAGCACTGAGTGTCTCATCCCATCCCGTGTTCTGTTTTGGGACATGGCCAGGTCGGACTTTGATCTTCTGCAGACAGTATAACCTGTTTTGAATTTCTTAAAGATCTCTGTCAGATATGTGTGCCAGTACGTGAAACTATTAATGTTCATTTCAGTCATGCATCTGTTTCAGAAGATTATTGCTACATTTAAGTGAAAATCAAGTATTTAACTAACAGAGAATTTCTGCAATGCATTTTAAGGTATCATTTATTATATTATGAGTAAGAACCTGAAACTCACAGCAGAATTCATTGGACCATTGTATCACACACTGTGCAGGAAATTCTTGTGCATCTTGATAGAGTTTATAATTTAATTGATGATGAGCAATTTAGAGAGGGAGGGATATGCTGTGAAACATAGAGGTGTAGCATTATGTGTCTGTGAATACAGGTGTGTGTATATATGGGATAGTTCAAAGTTTAATAATTAAAAACTTAAGAATGTCTGTCTCCCAGTCTATACAAATTTATAAAATTATGAGTAGTGTCAAATAACTAAAGGTTGTGGCATTCTCTTATTTCACTTTCCTTAAATCACTTTATTTTCCTGTAAATTTGTGCCTTTGTATTTCTTGCAAGTGAAAGCCCAGATTTCAACTTTTAAACTACATGTTAGACAAATTTCAGGAACTCACATGCTCTATTTTCATTTTTATTCTGCCATTGAAAATACAGGAAAAAATGATAATTTGCCTGAAAAACATGTTGGGTGCTTTTAGTGTGTTTTAGGTATTCAGAAATTTTAGAACTATATCTTGCTTTAAATAGAACTAAATGCATTGTCATATCCAGTGTTGAGAAGTGGCATTGTAAGGCAATTCTTTTTGTACTTGTAAACAAGCTTCCATATGCAAGTACTTTGAAAGTGTTTTTAAAATCATGCTGCATCTATGTCCGATGTTACAAGCAAGAAAAAACAGCCCAAAACCAAGCCCTCCTAATGGCCTGAAACTGCAGAATATGTATACATATTCGAAACTGCCTATCTTTAATTTAAATAGCAAACATAAAACATAAACGCCTTCCTAAGCTTTCTCCATGAGCTGTGCTGTTTTATAGACCTTCTCTGCCAAACTTCCTGGTTCTTGCTCGCAGTTTTCTTGTCTGGGTGGAGACAGTCATTCCCTTCCATGCTCTGACCAGAGCTGTTTTGATGTCACCTTATCTGCAGGGTGACACAGCAAAATACTCGAGCCTCTTGCTGCACAACCTGGAGCAGCCGGTGCCCCCCGCCTTGGCACCCAGGTCAGT
This sequence comes from Edolisoma coerulescens, assembly GCA_013397115.1. Taxonomy (NCBI): domain Eukaryota; kingdom Metazoa; phylum Chordata; class Aves; order Passeriformes; family Campephagidae; genus Edolisoma; species Edolisoma coerulescens. The sequence goes on along the minus strand of VWZW01004266.1, from coordinate 711,150 downwards.
GGTCCCGGCCAGGCATGGCACAGCTGGGGCTGCGGAGGAGCCCTGGTGCTGCAGAGAGAACCAGGGCAGCCAAAGCCTCCTGACTGTGGGGCAAACACCACTGGGCTGAACTTAGAGTTGTAGAAGCAGCTCAAATGGGGAGAGCTGCTGCTGTGGTCTGTGAGCAGGGTCTGCCAAAGGCCTTTGGAGAGCGGGCTGATCCCACTTCTACCAGGAGGCTTAGCACCAGACACCACAGCCTGGCACCCAGACTGAGTGGTGGTAGGTTTGTGCAAGGTATGTGACATTGTGAAGGGACTGGCACTCAATTTGTGTCAGGGTGGCAGAAGCTGTTATGGTCCAGCAGCTGAGTATTGGTAATTTAAGCCAGTGACAGGCAGAGAGAGACTAGGTCAGCAGAGCCATACTGATTTAAAACTTAAATAAGTGAATAAGGTTCATTAAAAAATCAACCTAATAAGCCAATTACATTTTAATTTTTTACCTAGTAGTGTTTAGAAGTATTATATTCTGTGTAAGGAAATTGTGGTGTCATTTTAGGAGACAGTGAGGCTTCTTATGTGTTTAAAATAGAAGTTAAAACACATTAATGAAGTTATGTATATGAGAGAACCACCTAGTGCAGATATTATGAAGCTACATTAAATTTTGCCTTGGCAGTTTAGCTTTACCCTAAAAAACTTAAACTAGTGGGTTTTAAGGGGATTTAAGTCAGAGTCAACAGAATTTTTATGTCATAATTTTGCAGCAAGTTGTGATTTTTATAGATTGGTGAGGTTCAGCATGGTAAGTGGAAATTTCTCCATCACTGGAAACTATGTGAAAATGAGTTTTACTTATTGTTTGGATTTAAATTTATTATCTTCTTATTTCTGTACTTATTGATTAATTTGAAGTATAAGAAAAAAAATTACTAGGTTATATAACAATGGCTAATCTTGCCAACAGTTTTGTAGGAAACAGACGATGTAAATGCGAAATCAGAATGGTGTGTTTTCCTAAAGCGGTACCATATGCTAGTTGATTAACAAGTTGTAGGGTTATTAGAAGATCTTGACTGCTGGTAAGAAGGAGCATCTGTTTTCTAAGTCTTTTATCTAATATGTGTAAAGACTTTGCCAAGTCAAATTTATGTGTTGGGTTTTTTGGGTTTTTTTAGGGAGGGTATATCAGCTATATATTCCTTGGGTATTTTTCTTTCCATCGGCAGCACTAATGCATTGTTGGGATTTAAATCTAACCCCATTCCTGTGAAGAACATGGAGTAACATTAAGAGGTAATGCTCAATATGCCCTGTGCAGGTATTTTATAAGATTAGTTCGAAATTCTGGCAGCATCACAGCTTGTATTTAGTCTGAAACTTTATGTTTTGTTTTGTTTTCATCTTCAACCAGACCTCAACTCCAGTAACTAAATAGCAATTATAAAAGTTTAGTTTTCCTTCAGAACTTAGCAGCTTACACTGATGGCATTGGAGTGTGTGCAAAGTGCCAAATGTGCGTGCCTGCATCACCGTGTAACTCCAAAAACAAGTGTCATGAGTTTTACAGACTAAAATGTACCTCCACTTACGACCTAATGTGAGATGTTACATAGAGTTTAAGTGGTTAATCAATCTTACGACACTGGCTTGGAGCAGAATCTCTTGTGGTCTAGCCAGTTTTGAAGCCGTAGGGAGAGCCAACAGCCTGAGGCTTCACCCTGAAAACAAATGAGGTTTTAGAGAAAGACTGAAGATTTTCAATTCTTTCAGGACTCTCAAAGAGAACTTTTACTCTTCTGTGTTCAAAATCAGTTTGTGGTTTCCAAAGCAGCGTCTAAGAATAGCTTTAACATTTCTTATCCAGGCCTGATGAAGTTTTTGGACTTTCATATGGAGATCTTGCCAGCCACAGGGAGCCTGTAGGACATGCTTCTCCATGTTCTTCTTTTGGGACTCATTGTGTTTCATTGAGGATGAGAGACAAATGAAAGTTTTAAAAAGAACTTTTTTTTTAAAAAGTGGTTTGCATGTCATTAGTGTCTCTATTGTCAAAGTCTGATTTCTCTGTTCATCTGATTTCCCCATACTTTCATTAGAAGGCTGTAATTTGAGGCTGTGAAGGAAGTTTTGATACAGACAATGGGTGGAGATCAACCTATTTTCTCTAGGCTCTGGGACTTTCCATGGTAGGAAACTGTTTAGTTTTGCAAAAGTTGCCTGTATTTCATTGGCAGGACATTGAGCACAGTCGGGTCATGACCACAAAGCGAAAAGCTAGGACAAGTCTTGAGATGAAGTAGCAAGATGGGAAGTGAATTCCCTCTCCTGCTGCTGGGCTGTGTGTTTTAGGGGACAGCAGCTTCAACACCTGCAGGAGGTAGGTGCTCTCTTTCCCTCTCGGTGGTCGTGCTGGTGCTGGACAGCCTTCAGCAGCTCTAACCCCCCAAGCCAGCTCTCGGCCTCTCACCAGCCCAACTATCCACTCTATCCAGCTAGGGACAGCTTTAAAAATGCAGTCTTTTAACTATGCCTTTGTCTCTAAACAGCTTTTCTTCCTGTGTTTCTTGGGGGGTGCTAGGTGAGGCAAAGTAAGATATGATGTTAGCAAAATATGCTGAAGGCAAGAGAAGCAGCAGCTGAGCAGGCAGTGGCAGGATGCACACGTGTGTTTGCGTGGGAGGAGTGCTACCCCTCTGCGTGATGCCATATGCTGCACAGCCCTGAGATCCCCACACGGCTCAGCACAGCCCAGTGTGGGTGCTGCAGTGTGTCTACATGGACTGGGGTCAAAGTGTGGAAGGAAGTGCTGTTTGCAACCCTTCTGGCACAGCCACAGCAACCACTCATGAAGTGTTACTGACAGAAGTTTTAAGAGCAGGCTTCATGCTTCAGTTTTCGAAGTCTGGACAGGAATCATGCAACAGCTCCATCTGGTATGAGATTGCAAATGTAGTGCAGGGGAAAGACAGACAGTCCTCAGCCTTGTAAAACAGCATTTTATGGTAGTGAGAGTCTCCTCAGAATATGATCTGGGTTAGATTGTTTCGTTTCAAGAGAGAAGTCTTTTAGAAACTGATTGTGTAGTCTGCTGGCAGCAAAACAGTATGACAAAAAGTGTTGGGCAAAAATAGAAATAGGAAAGTCTTCATACAGAGAATCTGGAACATGAGTCTAAAATTTAGAATTAAATATGTGGTTGGCTTTTGAGGAAAACAGTCTACGTGGGAATCACTCACTGTCTAAAACATTGTGGAAATGTTAGAAAGAGTATTAGGAGATATTTCCAAGTACAGAGAGCACATATTTTCCCCCAAAAAAATTAATTTTATTTTATTCTCAGAACTGTTTAAGGAAGTGTCATGCCATCCAAAAAACCATATGTGCAGATGTTTTCAAGTGATCACCACTACCTCCACTGGAGAGCTGCCCACTGAACAATAAGAGCTCTGCTCTGCTGCATGCAAGAGTCAGCTCCTGTAACATTGGTCCTGTATATGCTGAGCATTTAATCTAATGTGTATGATGCTGTACAGTCATGGAGAAGTGTCTCAGGAGACTAATTCACCCCATCCTAAAACAGGTGTCTACATTCAGTGCAATGAATTACCTTCAGCAGGTTCTTCTTTCACTTCTCTCGTTACTAAGTGCATCCTAGGTGGACATTTGCTTGTATTTTTGATGGCTGAGACTAAGCGAGGTCTGTCAGGTTGGCTTCCCTGCAGAAGAAGGAAGGTCTGAGATTCTTTGGTGGTATCTAAGGAGAAGTCCTGTCAGCTAGAAAAGAGCACTCCTATATTCTCTTATTTGCAGTGCCAATATTGCAGATGGGTGTAAAACATCTCTAGAACAACCAGTGCATCTGCCAGCCTGCAGCCACCTTTGCAGGTCCACGTGCAGAGCCCTGGTCTCCAGCAGAGGACAGATTTGGCTGCTCTATACAAACCACAGTATCCAAAGGTTGCTTAAGGTGTTACGAACTGTGTGTGCTCCACACCCACAAAGCTTTTGTGGTTTTTCTTTTTAACTACTTCAGATTTTCTGGGTGAGGAGTTACTGAGATACATCACTGTATATCATGACATATGTACATCACTTGAGAAACAGTATTTAATCATGCAAAAAAAATGTTTACAAAGAGTCTGCTGCAACAGTCCCCAAGAGCTCCCTGTTACAGCAGTGGCTCCAAGTGCACGACAAAATCCTCATGACTCTGATGTGTTTCTGCAGCTAACACCCAAGTGTATAATCTCAGATATGAAACTGCCATTGCTTTGATAACTCTGAAAGACCTGTTTTCTAAAGTACTTGAAAATCTAATGAGATTCTGGATAGGTCTCTTTCAAGTCAGCCAGTCATAACATTCCTTGAGAAATTGCTAGTAAAAAATTTCTTACTGTGCATCACTGCTTAATAAAAGGTGTATTATTCCTTGCCCTTGAAAAATGTCTCCTGACTAAAAAAAAAAAACAAAAAACCACCAGAATAAATCTCCTGTTTCCTTGGACTGGGAAAGCATAGAGATGGTTACACATCTCAAATAGGAAATAGTCAAAGCAAATCTCCAAGGTACTACAGGAACAAACCATATGATGCCTTCATGGCAAGGTTCTGTGCAGCAATGTGAGCAGATATTCAGATTTTGTGCTTCTAAATGAGCAAATTACCAATGACCTACCAGATCCTGGTGCTGCCTTGTGGAGTACTGGGTGCTTATCTGCACAGCCTTGCCTGCCGTACACTAGGTCCCATATCCCAGAGAAATGGGGAAGGGCAGAAGAGGCTTGGTGCCATGCCGCGCTTCAGTCTAAGTCAGGGCACCTAAAGTCCTCCAGAGTGGCTTCTCGGTAGCAGGGAATTGATGCAGGAGAAAAGATGATCTCAGCCTCCCAAAGCTGTACAGATCCCTTGTTCAAAAGGTTTAGCGGTGTTCTGACACTTGATGGTACCCAGAGCCTTGGATGCTGATGCCGTGTAAGATTTACCCTGCATTGTCTGTCACCTCTGTGCAATAGCTGAAGCACTACAAATTCGTTCTCTAGCTTCCACTGCACTGACTTTCCTGTGTAGACAATTTTCTACAACAGATGAGACATGACTTAATGTATTGTATGCCATTCATTTTCTCCCATACTCTCTCTTCAGGAGATTTCCATGTGATTCTCACCACAGAACACAGTGTTTTGATTAGGTCTAGGGTTGCTATTTTTCTGTTGTAATGTGCCTCTATTTCTTTATGTTTAGCACATATTACAAAGTGTTGCTGTCAGCATTAGGGCTTCTTGTACCTTGTCAAGTGTAAGAGCAGTTGTAGCAGGCCCAAAACCTGTCTTGAATAGTGGTTGTTACCTAGGGAAGAATGTGAGATCAAGGAAAGTATGTAGTCATATTCTGGAATATACTCCCAGCTCCCAGAAATATGCAATCAAAAGATTACTTCAGGGAAACCAAGGATTATGTCCTTTTTCTTAACAGTGCTCAATGGATATTTTTTTCTTCCATTAACTTGTTTTTTATTTTTTTCAACTCCTCTTAACTCAGTAACTGCTATGTCCTACAGCAGGAAGTTCTCCAGCTTACCAGCACTTCCATAATGCTCTGTGAAATTAATATTCACATCTATGTAGTTTGGAATCATTAGCTTACTTCTTTCATTTGATGACCCTACAGTCTGTATTGAGGGAGACAATGAACAGTCTTTTTCCATTCAACTTCTGTCCCTCATGTTTATAGACCTCAAACAGATGTTTGAGTCATCTGTTTTCGTAATGGAGAGTTCTACATAAATCAGTTGTTCCTTGTACAGAAACTCTCCTATAGCTTTGATCATCCATGCTGCCTTTTTCTAAGCATTTCTATTGTATTTTTTTTGACCAGGAGTAAATTAAAATTGCATGCAATATTCAAAATGTGGGTAGACTGTGGATTTGTACATAGCATAATGGTATTACCTGCCTTGTTTGCTATTCTTTTCCTAGCATTTTCTAACATTTATTTGGTTTTTTAATCACTAATGAGCACTGAGTTGAAATTTTCAAAAAATTGTTATAACCTCAAACTCTCTTTTTGAGTGATAATAGTTTGTTCAGTGTCAATGTGCATCACTTTACATATGTCTACGTGGGATTTCATCTGTCAGTTTACTGCCTAGTCAGTGAATCTTGTGAAGTCTCTTCCTTGTAACCAATCCTTGTCTTCCCTGAATATCAGAATGTACTCAGTAAGCTCTGCCACCTAGCTTAAACCCCTTTTTCAGCTCACTAATATTGAGAGCTGCCTGAACCAGTCCACTCTGTGTGACTGGTAATCTACATCTCCAGGGAAATTTGGCTTTTGTTCCTACAGGGTTTTTCCTATCTTTATTCAGTTTTTTATCAATGGGAAGATCTCCTCTCTTTGTTTCTTTACTGAGGGATGTTGCTACATGCCCTCTGGAAATCCAAGGGAGCCATGTCTGCTGGCTGTCACATGTCTGTTCTCTCACTGGGTTGGGAAATGGCAGCAGTTCTTGCTTCTGCTTTCCTTGACCCATATGATCTTGTGTTTCAGGTTCTCTCTGCAATATTGAATTGCTAATTTCACAGTACCACATTTGGGGGTTGCTACTTGCCTAACACATTGTCTACATGGAACCTGTCAAGAGCCCTATTGGAGAGTGACACATGCTGCTTTCTGAAGTTGGGGGAAGTGTTAATGGTTCTTATTTTAGCTCCATCAGCAAAAGAAAATTACAAGCGATAGTGCCTCTGTGGCTAAATTTGTGGTTTATTGAAACTGTGGCATAGCCCACAAGATGAGGAGAGAAAATAAAGTCTGATTTTAAATTTCAGCTGTTGGCTGCAGCTGCAGCTTTCAGAAAGCTTTTCAGCCTGGTTCCTGTCCCATTTTCTCCTAGCTTCCTTTTACTGCAAAGGGAAGCTGAATTGCAACACTGAACACTCCATGACTTAGGCTTTTTAGTATGCAAACAACTTTGACTTTAACCGGCATGGCTTTTAGCATAGGTATTAACAGATGTACATTGTTTAAGAAGAGGATGAGGAAACAAAAATTTTTAATTCATTTTTTAAAGTCTGAATATGTAGCAATCCAATAGATGTTTTTAAATAAATAGGAGAACTGTTTGAATTTTCTGCAAGGTGCTGAGTTTCTATGTTAATGTTTAATTGGGATGTCACTTCCTCAATGAAATAATAGCATCAGAATTCACATTACTTACATATTGAATAAAGCTGCTATATTCTTGCAACTGGTGACAGCAACTGCAAGATGATGGGGAATTAGTCTCTAACCTGGTAAAAAATCTCTGTGGCATGGCAGTCCCATGCTGATGAAGACAGCTGAGGAACTGGAAACATGTTACCTTTCAACAAGCAAGGCTTTATTCGTTTCTTGGAAACACTCTTGAGATTTACACAGCACTATGAAGAAAAGGTATTTAGTGATGATTTGCAAAACATTGCCACAGTCTTAATGTCTGTGACTAAAATCAAATACAGTGTAAGACCATGTTGAAAAAGGACCTCATGCTGCCCAAGAGGCCGGGGGTAGCCTTGTCCTTGAGAGGAATATTTCTCAGACTCTAAAGTCAGAAGACCACCCAGTCTTTTCCTTGCTGGGTGGAGAAAACAAACAAATTACCTTCTTTGATGGTTGGGAAAAGAAAGTGATTGATAATTACTGCCTGCAGCATTTTACCCCTAACTGTGGTATTCAGCCCGTGTTTTCTGGCTGAGTTTAGGCACTTCTTTAGAAGACTCTGCAAAAGAGCAGACTAAAAGCATTACATGAATATTACTCATGGGCTGCAAATTCATCCTTCACTTACTTCTTCGCCCTCTTCCAAGGGCACTCCTCCGTTACTCTCTGTTGTGAGAGAGGATTTATAGGAGCTTATAAGACTGAAATGGAGGCATGTAAGTAATATTGTATCTTGTCTCAAAGAGATCTTGGTACTTTTCCTTCTAGCATTTCACCCAGAATTTCCTACAGCTGGTGAAAGCATTTAAATATCATTCCAGCTGCAATCTTGAAGTATTATCTTTTAACGGCAGTTCTAGATCAAAAAAGCAAGAGGGGTGAAAAAAAGGGGGAATTTATTACTGGACCTTATTATATTAATTATTGAAGATTAAAGGAATAGTATGAAAATTATAAATAAAATTGAATAAATTACAGAGTTACACTTTTGCAAATGAGTCTTGGAAATCAGAGTATTGGAGTATATACATATGCAGTAAAAGCTGTCTATGTTGCCAATTAATATTTAATAGCCTTTTCTTCTGGAATGAGGAAAACCTGTCATTGTCACTACTTACTGCCTGTTCCCTACCCTGCACTGTGCTGCATATAAAGGCATATGCTATGTAATGAGACATAGTTGTATATCTCAGTGCAGACTTGCAGTTTGTAAAGGGACATACCTAATTAAACGTCACTTTCTCTTGTCAGTGGAATGCTCACCTGTGTGTCATCCTGTGGTTTGAAAAGTTTTTGTAAGAAATACAGAACAGTTGGAATTAAATTGTCTTGGGTTATGTATTTATTCATGAGAGAGACAGAGACTCCACCTCTGCAAAAGCTTAAACCTTGTATGACATCTTCCTATGCTGACGTTGCTTATTCTTGTCTTCACCCCAGGAAGTTCTGTATGCTTCTTCTGGCCTGATGAGATAGAGCTTCGTTACTTTTTCTCCCTTTTTATCTTCTTGCACAGGAGCAGCAGACTTCCCCTTGTAGGAGGAATAGGATATGACGTGAGTCATGACACTGCATCTCACTTGGTGTTTGGACATTTTACCCTTGCAAAACCTGAAACATTCTTTCCTTTTCTGGGAGGAGGTTGCTGCGGCCACAGGCTCCCTGTCCTGGCTGGGCAGAGTGCCCCAGCCTCAGTCCCCTTTCCCTGGGGGCTCTGTGTTGTCATGTAGCATCCAGCTGCACCAGTGTTTTCAGAGGTAAATTTAGGTCATGTACCCTTTTATTACTGTGAGTATATTTAGATCAGAAGAATGGGCTCTGACAATCCCACTAGCTGTACTGCAAGGAGAAGATGAGAATAATGGAAAGAATGTGAAAAGAGGTAAAGACTTGTTTTCCAAGAAGAAAACCGAGACAAAAGCATAATGCAAGTCTTGTGGAGCTCAACGCACGTGAGTGAGTGAGGAGGAGTCTGTGAGGTGGCTTTCTTACCTAGCACACATCCTACAGCACTGGTGGGTCTGGCTGACAAAGGGGAATAAATCTGATCGTTGGAAACTGCAGTTAAGTCAACTTGACCATGAAGAAATAGGATGTGATTTCTTAGCACTGAGGGTAATTAAACATGAGTCAGTTAACAGTAACATAGTCTGTGAAATGAGAACAGGTATATTTGCAAAGCCATTTGAGCCCAGGCAGCAAGAAAGCTGGTATTTAGTGGGTGGTTGTTGCAGGGTGGAGGGTTGTGGCAGTCCTGCTGCTGCTGGCCGTGGTATGCCCGAGTCAGCAGCTCCATCAGCCGTGTCCATGGGCCTGCCTGCTGAAACACCCTCAAATAACAGCACTGGCAGCTCTGTATTAAAGGCAGTGATTAAGATTAACTGTCGTGCTTGCACCTTTCAGCAGGTAATGTGCATTGCTCAGCAGGATTTGTTCCCTTCCATGTGCATCAGGACAGGTATGTTTTTCCTTTCAGGTTTTTTTCTCATGCATAAAAGACGGACTGTGCTGGACACAGTGGCCGGATGTGTGTATCACAGCTTTGGTTAGGATGTTTTGGAGGTTTTTTAAGATGAACGTCTCATGGGAAATTAAAGGCAGAGGAGAGAACTTTGCTCAGGGTTAAGCTCCCTCAGATGGGAGCTTGATGTCCTTCACTTTCTTATGCTGATCATCTGGCTAGATCTCATTGCATATGTGGTGGTGTTTTTAACAAATGCTAGTGCAGATGCAGCATTGGTGTCCTGAGATCAGTAATGTCTTCTTCATCTCATTTAAGCTTTTGGCCTTTGTGTGAGGATCCCACATCAAATTTAATGGCTTGTGATTGATGGGAAATCAGACAAGATAATCAAATGGTCCCTGTTGCCCTAAAGCTATGAAAACCTAAATACTGAAGAGTGAATTAGTAACTGTGCATCCCAGCAGAACAGACTGGGCAGGCCTGAAAAAGAACAGCAGTGCCACTACTGTCAACTCCAATTGCTTTCTTACTAGTCAGCTGTCTTAATAATAGCATGAGCATGGTCTGGGGAGGTCAGAGAGGCACTTTGAAGGAGGGAGATGTACATACTGTTGGAGAGGTCATTGATACATTTACAAGTTGAAAGGTCTACATCAGACCTCTGTTCTTACATCTGCCTTCAGAGGCTAGTGCCCTACAAAGGGTAGAAATAAAAGCTTTACATACCACAGCCTGTGACCATCCCTGCTGAGTTAGAAAGCAGATCTGCATAGAAATAGAGCTGTAAGAATTTATTCTGCTAGTCTTTATCTCTTTTCAGACATTCAGATTGTTATTTGTTGTATAGTACTGCCTTTGTAGTAGGGGACACAGAGAAACTGTAGTAAAAATGATTTAAAATGTCCAGCTCATTAAGTCATTAATGATGCTGACCTCTCACTTGATTTTAGTCTGAGTCTTAGAAAAAAATCTAGTTCTTGCCAGTGACATTGTTGAGAAAAGTCGAATACGTGATTGGGTACAGTCCAGAGATGAATAAAATGAATAGTGTTCCCCAAAAAGTTACTTTTCAAGAAAGACCATCATCATGAATTGTGTGAATGCTGAGGGATGGCAACACTGGTGCCATTGTGTTATATTTCTAATCATTATTTACCAATTTTTTTATTGAAACAATTTTTTTTTGTGGTACAATATTTGTCAGAAATGCTGTTTGATAAGTAAGACACAGGATAACTTGAACTATTATTTTATTTCTGAACCCAGGCTTCATTGAAATATTTGTATTTCCTGGTAATTCAAGGAGTCACCTGACAATCTTACAAACTCGATGTATACATGGTAAAAGCTGAAATAAAGGATATCTCATACTATTTCAAAGTATAATTGTACTTTGCGTAGAGCACCTCTTGATACTTTTGATCACTAAAGCATGTCACCTCATAAATGTACAACCAGATCCTGCAGACATCCATGAAACCAGCAATAGTCAGTGTTTCAGGTAGTAAGTCCATTCTTCTGGCCCTGCTAAAAAGTTGGATCAATTTGAATCGAGACTCTCAACCAGAGCTCTTTTTGAGTCAATTCATCCAAAGTGAACTTATGAAAACCAAAATGCTTTACACTGGGAAGAAACAGAATTTGAATGCAGAGCAGATGGACTTTAAAGTGACCTTCCCCCCTCCCTTTCATCCACCTCCTTCAGAAACAATCCCCTACACTGTTCTTTCCCACCCACATATTGCTTTTTATTCCATTAAACTCTAGTGATTAAAATTTCTGCAATGTAAGGCATATTTTGCTTTCACAGAGTAATTTGTTTGGTACCTTACAAAAACATGATCATATTTTCTGTTTCTGAGTTTGCAGGCTGATCTCCTTCCTTACCTACCTGTATGAAAATGTGATGTGTGAAGGGCTGTCCAGGCTGGCGGGTGTGAGGAGGAGCTGAGGCTTGTCAGAGTGTCCAGCTCAAAGCTGGCTGTGCTGGTGGCAGTGGTCATTTTAATGTTAGTTTGGTATGGTGGGATGACAACAGGCGGGTACAAAGGCTGAAATAAGGTGTTGCATTGCACGAGTCAGAAACATGGATCCTGTAATTATGCTCGTTTAGCTCTGTTCCGTCTTCCCTTGGGCGATGGAAAGGGAAGTCATGGTAAAGTGTATCTACTGTTAGCTTTGTTGGGATTCTCCCAAATTAGAGAGGGAGACCAAGTTACTGATGACAGAAAAGAATCACCTCTTTTTTTGTTTTTCTCCTCACTTGAATATTAATACTTCTTTGTGATGACCACAGGTCTTTTTCTCAGTTTGATTTAGGACATGCAAAAGCGTTTACTGCTTTCAGGCCTTTTAATTTATTTTAAAAATTGCAAGGAGAGGAAGGAAACAAAAATAATACTTGGAAAACAGAAAATCTACCCTATTTAACGTGATCCAAGTCCAGGTGTGAGAGTTGTGAACTTGAACAAAATGTCTTTTGGAGTGCACGAAGGTTGCTCTGTTACTTGGAGATGAGCATCTGAGAGCTTGGCAATACCATGTGACAGGTGATTATAGCTGCTTCTCAGAGCTATATCTGAAATGGAATTGGAAGGATGAATATATCTTCTGCCTGAATATTCCATGTTCAACTTCTTAGTCACTCTCTTGTATAGTCGTTTTAGTGATTAAATCTGGCTCTTAGCACCACTGTTAGTCTCTGAACTTTTCTGAAGAGCTGAAACCTGGTCTGACAAGACACAATGAAATCCTGTTGTGGAGATGTGCAGAAAAAATCATATTCAATTTTCCTTTTTGCTTCAGCTGAGTGTTACCATTTCACTCCTTGGGCTAATTTTGCCTCACAAGTAGGAGACTTCTTAACTGAACTGGAATGTACTGAGTATAAATACTGAAATTCTCCACAGATTTTTAACAGGGAAGGTAATTTCATGATAAATAATCCCAGAAGTTATTTTAGATTGTCATTGTAAATTTTAAAATCAAGTTCAGATGTTTTCCTTTAATTTAAGTGCTGAATATTTTAACCCCTATGCTTGCATTAAAAATAGGACTCACTTCATTGAGATCTTTTACGAAGCGGATAAGACCAAATGATCCTAAAGCCCCCCTCCACATCTTAAAAATCTGGAATTCTTTGTACAATACCAAATCACTAGACAATTAATTTAAAAAGTAATCCTCTTTGCCCCCAGATGTATTTACATGGATTCATATTGATAGACCTCCGAATTTTTTTCATTTTGCCTATGCAAGCTAGTGGCTGCTATTATAGCTTCTTTGATAATATCCTATCTGAACATAGTCCTTTTCTTTTAGAAGTGAGTCTATTTTAGCTTTAAGCATTGAGAGACCACCACCTAGCCTGGCAGTGAAGATACTGAGGATGAAGGAGAATGGAGATGTGCTCAAACAAGCCGCCGCCCTGCTCTCTGCTGTCCAAGGGGAAATCAGAGCTTTGTCACGTGAACTCATTGCTCTTTTTCTGGAGTTAATGACTTTTTCCATTTCAGATCTGACTAGTTGGTAGCGAATGGGCACCCATGACTCCCTGGAGTACAGAGGGGAGGTTTCTTGACACACTGGAGCCATCTTCATGATGCTCCCCTCCTGCAGAGCAGCCCCAGGGCAGTCCCAAGCCATCTCTGGCCATGTAAAGGCTTGGAAAGGTGCTGCAGTGTGACCCACTTGAGTGCTCACAATTCCTCTCAGGCTTCTGCCTCACCACTCCAGGTCTAATATTTTTTTCTGGACTACAATAGGTTAAACAGTGTCAGGCTGGTTCCTGCAGAGAGCATTCATGATGTTTTTCATGTAGCAGTGGCTACATGATTTCACATGGCCATTGAGACAAGTCTTTAATTATGGGACATTTCTTATGATTTAGCTATTAATAATTAGATTCCCAGATTTTTAGTTCTGAATAATTGCTAGAGCCATGGAGTCACTGTTGTGTAAGTTTGACTAATTGAGTGCAGCCGGTATTTGTTAATTGTTCCTCTTATGCATATGCTAAATCCAGAAGAGGTGAAGTCGCTCTGGGACATTAATTTTAAACACAATTAAAACATCATAACCTGTTGGCAATTATTCTCTGTGCATTGTTTTGATATTGATGGATCCAGATCTGAGCACAGTAATTAAAAGGAACCACTGTTATTGTTGATCCCACAGATAAACAAACGCTGACTGCGTGCCGTGAACTGGTTAATCAAGTTTATTTAACTTGTCGTTAGTGATTCATCCCAGTGACTGTATTGGGGTGCTCTTTATTTGAGCCTAATAATATAATGGTTCTGGCTGTCTCCAGCTGCTAAAGGAGTTTCACTAGTTCTTCTAAATAGACTCTGGTAACATCTTAAGCAATAGCATTGTTAGATACACAAATAAAATCCAGCTTGAGACCAAGGAACTTTTCCTTAAAATGAGACATGCTTTGAGACCTTGCTGTCCCAACTGTTCCCTGTCCTGAGCTGCAGTAAAGGTGCTTATGTTTCCTGGGTGGTGATTATGTTTTATGGGCAGGCTCTTTTGTTTTGTTTGATTTTGATGGTACCCAAGTGTGCCATGTTTAGTCTCTTCCTTTTTCCAATGCTCTTTAATCCTGCTTGAGGAACTACTTGTGCAGCTGCAGAAGTTCTCATAAGGTGACACCCAGTTTTCAAGTCACAGGTCCACAACCAAAAAAACAATCTCTCTTAGACCATCTCTACATTTTGGGGTGTCCGGTTTGCTCAGGCCCCTTAGCAGCACTATCAATACCATTTACTGTCAGTCTCAGCAGTGGGAGCATGTTTCTGTGGCCATGAAAGTTCCAGATCAGTTTGGCACGGTCCCGAGGGGCACCTGGCTGCTCTCTGGGACTCTGAAAGTCAACAGAACAACTCTGTCTTGTGCTCTTGGCTGAGGAAACTAAAGGCGCTGACTCAAAGTAGATAGTTTAATTTAAATCATTATTACTGTTGTTGTTACTGCCATCGTTATTTTAGTCTTAGACTAATTTTCTAGGTATTTTTCCCCACCATGGATGGAGAGAAAGCCTTCTGAGGAGCTAGAGTGCACTGATTCTGTTCTTATTAAGGTTCTTGGTACAAACACTTCTGACCTCCACAGCTAACCCTGGTTTTGTACAAGGCTGAAAAAGTTCCTTCCTTTCAGGCATTTAACGCAAGTATGTTTAGTGCTTTCTTTTCTGTTATTTTAGGAGAAGGTCTTTTTAAATGTCCTTAGTTTCTGAACTCTCAGTTTCTGGGCCCTGTGTACAGGTAATGTCTTAGTACAGCTTTCATGGTGCTGCTCCAGGCAACCACATTGGCTTTCTTTTTCCATCAGAGGTTTCTGAGTTCCTTTACATTTCTTGAAGTTGGTGGTGTTCAGTGTTCAGTATTCCTGCAAGAACCCTCTTATCCTTCCAGCTGGCTGTGAATGTAAATTGCAAGAGGCTCGTCACGATTGTCCAGACTCTGGAAACCATTGGTGTTAAAGGTACATTCCTTCATATCACAAACATCAGATAAGTGGGATGGCTGGCCATCTCCTCCTAAAATAGTCCACAATCAGAATGAGCAGGAGGAACCCAGGGCCAGTAAAAACACTCTTCTAAATAAAGTCACACTGTTTTCTTTATAATATCGGGGCAACTATAGGAGTATTCTGCTGGGAGCACTGTACTGCAGACCTTAAATAGCAGTGCTAATGTTTAAATTGTATTTTCATCTTTTCTATGTTTTCCATGCCAGATTTCTGGGACTATTGCCAGGTTCCAAGACCATATAGAATTAATTGTTAAAAAGGAAAATAAATATTTCTGAAGTGCTAGAGAATATGTATGTCTGATCAAATGAACAATAGTTTTGTTCATTTATCAATTGTCCCTTGTAATTTATTCATTTTTTTTTTTAATTTTTTTTTTTGTCTGAAAGGGGGAAGATAGGAGCATGAGGAGAGTGATTCTCCTTGAGCTTCTGTACTGAATTTATATATACACAAAACATTTCTGCATTCAATAATCTAAGTAGACAGGATGACATTTCTGCCAGATAGAGATGTAGAAGGAAACGTAGGGGAATTTTCCTAGCCTGTCTGGACTGGGTGGCTGAGAGGTCATTGCAAACAATTTGGCTGATGTTATATTGAAGTCAGAGTTGAAGAAAACTTGGAAGACCATATTATGCTAGGTCTGTTTAAAAAGACATCCAAGATACTGTTACCTGGTGTTGGAGTATGAATTTAGGTGAGAAATTGCCTATTTTTATTAATATCTCAGTTATGCTTTGTTCTTAGCCTATTTCAGAAGTTGTCTGCAGATAAACTTTCTGGTCTTCATGCTGTAACTCAACACTAAGTTTATTCCACCATCTCTGACTCAGTGTTATGATTTGGATAGACTAAATCAGTCTGATATTCTCTACTAAATCAACACATGTGGCATCTGCTGGAATCTGTGGGATTTGATCTCATCCTTCTCAGCCACACTATTTTTTGCTCTGCAGCCTGGTAGATCTGTCGATTTTCATGCAGGCTGCTGGCCTCTGATCTGCCAAAAGAGAATTAGTTATATGTTTCTAAATGTTTTGCTACTGAGGCTTCGGAATCCCTCTTAACCCAAGTCCCTGCTTACATATTGCTACCATTCATTTTTATTGGCTTCGCTAAAGTTGAATTCCTGTATCTTGATTTTTCCCCAATCCATTCTCTGAGCGGCTTGAAAGAATCCAACTGAAAACAAAACCTCAAAGAGTTTATATAATGAATTACTTTTAAACTAGACGCTAAAAAAGACAGAGGAGCATTTATCAGGAATGTCTGTGGGCTCGGTGGTTACGAGCTTAAAAAAAAATACCGTGTGGAAAGGCTTTTGTCCCATGACAGAGATTTAAAAGGCTGCGGGTTCGGATTCCAGCGGAGGCTCAGGCCTGTAATCGCGTTTGAAATGTTGCCTTTCTCACGGCCGCCCGGCTGCCGCGGGGCGCGGGCCGGGTAGGGGCGGCTGCGGAGCCGTCACCTGTTGGGGCCGGGCTCGGGGCGCCCCGGTGCCCCCGCGGGACCCGCGCCGCTGCTGGGGGCTCCGCGCCGCTGCTGGGGCTCCGCGCCGCGGCTGGGGGCTCCGCGCCGGCAGCGCTGCGCTTCCTTCCTCCTCCCCGAGCCCGGCGCTGACGGTCCGGGCGCTGCGGCTCCAAGTTGGAGAAGGGGAGCTTGTGCGGTAGGCAGGGACAATGGAGGAAAATGAAAGCCAGAAACTTGAGCCTTGCCTGGCTTGCCCAGCAGACAGCAGGCAGACGAGGGGTAAGTAAGCGGCGATATAAGTAAGGCAAAGATGGAGTTACGTTTAAGCATGTCCCTCGTTGCTGCTTTTTATGACTGCAGGCAGAATGCATGAAAAAGAAATAGCATTTTTTTCTTGTGCTAATGGCTCTGCTGTTCACATTTCCCTAATATCGGAACTTTGCGAGTTTAACTTTCGCTTGGGAGAGACTTCTGTGTGCCCTCTGAAGCCGGGAGCACGCTGCATGGCTGTCACGGATGCGGGATCCTGCCGGTGCGGAGGCTGAGGTGGGGAAAGCATGTCCCCTTCCCTTTAAATGCTCTGCCAGCCTCAGCTATGGCAGAGAAATAGCTCTTCCTTCGTATAAGTGGGTTTGAGCTCATCTTTACCTCGGGGTGTCTGTTAAAAGGGGGAGATCCACGACAGATTGTGACAGGGTTAGTTTACTTTGAGTGAAACCCCTGGGGTTTGTTTTGGAGCGCAGCCAGGACTGCCTAAGCGGGGTTTCCACGGCGGCTCCGCCGCTGTGCATTCATACATTCACTGCTGCACTATCTATTTCCTATAAAGTGAACGAAAACTATTTTTTTTGGCGAATTCTATGTGGGCCATTCCACGTGCAATGTAACATTCAGGTAGCATGACAAACACCTAATCTAATCTATACCTATTATAGTATCTGTGGGGCACCTGTGAACATTCCCATTTCCTGCCTGTTATATTCCTCAAAGGCACTTCAGGAAAAGTTGTGTTACTGTGCTTCTGTGAAACAAATAGAGCATGTGGTTTAAAAAAAAAAATCACACAAGTTTACGAGCATGCAATACCAACAAATAGTGCATTGGCAACTTAGGAGGAAAAAAATATTCTCTTCCTTTTTTTTTTTTTTTAATTGGATGTTCATTAATTGATTGATGCTCTTTTGAATCACTTTTTAAGTAAAATTTCTGAGCATTGTGAGTAACATGTGTCTGTGTATGTTTAGTGGGACGGAAATCTTCACTTTGTGTCTGACTAGGAAAAAAAAAGCCTTCAGTAACACATTTTTTTATGTAGGGGTTGTATGAAACTGCCTCAGATAAATGTGGAGCTAGGAAAACAGAGGGCTGACCAGACTGATTCTATGGTTCCCAAAAATGTTGAGTGCTGAAAGCTCATAACCAAATGTAGTAGTTTTGGCCCATATCCAAAATTTACATTGGAAAGAGAGCTAATTGTAAAGACAGTGAAGTAAATTAGAACAATTCCAAATAATATCACATTTACTGCTAACATAAATGTAACAGAGATTGGTTTGACTCATGCCTTTAAATCCATATTCTTTTTTAAAATTTTAGTATTGAATGGGGTTTGCTTCAAGGCTCAGTTTCACAGTTTCAGTATGGGTCAGGTCCACACTGTTTCCTTTCTGAAATTATTCTGAAAATGTTCTTTTCTCGTGTCACCTGGGTTGCAAAACACGACTGTTAAAATCTTCATAGCATTTAATGTAATGGAGCAAAGTGGCTTTCCTGACTTCATGGAGGGTGTGACTTAGAAGAGTTACATGCCAGGACATGTAGAAGGACATTTTTATTTTTCTATTTTTTTTTCTCCTAGCTCATAGCCATTAATCTGTCATGATAATCTTGCTGCTAATCCTAGACATACTGCTTCTACGCTGCAGACCTGGGCCTTTACTGTAGTCATGGGTGATGCTGGTGATGTTAAGAAATCTTGAAACTTGTTTTCAGGTCCGAGAAGCAAATAAAGTGTAAGAGTTACTCACGCCTTTGGATGACCAAATTCCTCCCTGTCAATCAGCAAGTCTTGCTTTTGGTTGCCCTCTAGACTTGCTGCTTTATTGAACAGAAAGACCTTCAGCTTTTAGCTTCAGAATATGAGGGAGGGAGAGAGGGAGACAAGCTTATCTCACACCTCTGTGTTTTCTATTGCCTTCTCTTTGCTCTTTTCCCAAGGAGGGTACTTGCATAATTTATCCTTTTCCTACTCTACTCTTAGCACTCATCTGGGAACCATTGCATGATGTTTCACACGTTTCACAGTTATCTGTGGAGATTGATTTTCTAGGCCTATTATCTTCACTTGGAAGATATGGAAGGTTTACCCATGATGTTATTGAGCAACCCCAGAATCCAGAAAACCTCTCTCAGTTTTTCCTCCCTGTAGCACTCTGGCACACACATCATCTGTAGAACTGCTGTGTCTTGAGATCCACAGGGGGGTTTCAGCAGCCCAGTGCTCAACCTTGCCATTGAAGTCACTTATGCCCGTCCAGGAAGTGGTCCAAAACATTTTTTTTCAGCAATTGATAGGGAAAAGACCCATTCTGAAATACAACAGATTTTGGTTTGCAGAGAAAGTCACATGCTGCTGTGTGCTGTTATGGTGCAGGATCAGGATCCTGCTGGATGCCCAAGTCAGCTCTCTGGCAGGATGAGAAATTAGTTTGCATAGTTTACATTCCTTTCTTTTCACTGGTATTTATGCAGTATTTTCCAAATATATGAAAGAAAAATAAGAGAATTTGTTGATCTTTCTAATACAGTATAAGAAAAATATGCTATTTTTGGTACCTTTTCAAGGTTTCACCTAATAACAAACAGTGGTAAAACACTTTACTTGATACATCTCTTTATGTGCCAAAAATTAGCTCTTTCTTAAACTATTGAAAAGACTGAAGTGCAGAGTAGGGAAAGACTGCATGAGAAAGATTTAGGACCCAAAATACACAGGCATGAGTTCTGGGTTGTGTTTGTCAGCACAGGTTTACCTGCCTTCTTGAGGAAGTGCCTGCCATCACTTCAGTGATTGAAACTGCTGCTGTGACTGTACTTTGAGGGTTTATACCAAATTGCTGCACTCAGTCACCTGCGCTCACGCTGACTCCCTCCAGCTCCAAGAAAATCCCTTATTTTATGTCTGTGCCTTTGTTCCAGCAGCCTCAGGGATATAACCTCTAGGCTCTTGGCACAACAAATTAAAGATGGTAAATTCCATCCAGCCCCAACCCACTTCTTGTAATTTTACTCTCCCATGTAAAATCCATTGGAACGACTGTGCGGCTTTCGGAAACCATTTTCACTGAGTGTATCTGGACTAGCCATGCTGGCTTCTTGCAAGCAAAACTCTCCTGTTTGCTATTTTTCTCAAACAAGCTTAGTGTACCTGGTGGCTCGTGCTCTGACTTTTCAATAAGCAGAGAGTTCGGATGTTTCTTAATTGAGTTGTGCTTGAAAAAGTTGAGTGCACGCATGTTTGTACACGAAGGTGAGGCTGCTGCTCTGAAGGTTTAACCAGGATTATGCTGCTAAGAAGGTCTTAGAAGGTGCTGTGAAGATCACAGATGACATTTTGAATGTGTGTGAGAGTAAGTGGTTCCCTGTGAACCAAACCTGCTCCCAAAGCTGTGTCCAGACGTGTGCTCATCAAAGCATGGTGTCACCTGCAGTCTGGGCCCCGGTGCCTGCATCTGCTTTCAGGATAGGTTTCCATGAATGCAAACAAAAGGGCGTTGTTGAAAATTCTGGAGCCCTTGAACAGTACAAGGGAACTTACAGAGACATGCAAAGTCTTTGAAGACTGTCCAGGGCGAAGTTTTGTTATGGAACCCAAGGAAACGGATTCCCTGTGTGCATTGGTGGAACATCACAGCAGCAGTGGCTCCAGCGATGGAAGATTTGCTTTATTACCAGAGCTTGATGTTCCATGGCACATGGCAGGCAATTGATAATACACACCAGAAAGCTGGGAAATCCTCAGCATAAAATCCCGAGGCAAGTGGTAGGTAGGCATGGTGTCAGAATGACTGACTGAGCCATAAAAAGAAGCGAGTAGGTGCCTGTTTCCAAACAGTGGTGCTGTATAATGGCATCATGCAGGGGAAACGTCAGGGGGAGGATAAGGGACTCTGAGGCAAAAAGTGTCAGACAGAGAGAAATAAAGATTTATTCAAAACAGGTAGAAGCAGGAGCTCCCTGCTCCTGGGGAGGTGCTGGGAAGGGTTAACACTTACAGGGGCGTCTGAGTCTGCCTGGTAAAGATGAGGAAGGCCACATCAGACTTGGAGAGGCCTTTTCAGTGGTTCAAGTTTTTGTTAGGTTTTTTCTTTTTTTCTTTGCTGACAAAGGAGTGAGGGATTTTTTCAAAGGTATTAGGTAACAAGGCTCCAGTCTACAATTTTTTGAGTACCAGAGGGTTCATGTTACAGAGTTACCTGAAGATAAGCCAGCACTTACATACCCACAGTGTCTGCCTATCTCTTTACAAATGTCGTCGTGGTCTTTGGTCTTAAAGTAGATTTTAAAGTAGTAACATTTATCTGAGGGTTTTTTTTTCCTTTTTTATATCACACAGAACTTGCTTTTATTCTATTTCTTAAGAAATGGTTTATGAAAAAATGATGTAGAATTTTCCAGCCCGCTGTCCTGAGACATATAAAATCCGAGGGAGATCCGTGAAATTTAAAACCAGACCACAGTCACAAATCAGGAAAAAAGGGACTCCCAAACCCTCTTAATATTTCCTCAGTGTTTCAGAACATGTTGAAAACCTACCGGAAAAAAAAAAGATTAAGGATTACAAATCTGCTCTGTCAAAAGAATTTTATCAGTTCGTATCCTTAAGGATACTAGTTATGGGGCCATTAAGTGTATTGGACCCTACTGAAGAAATCTGTTTCTTCTTGTAGAAAGCATCCTGTAGATCTTAAAGGTCAGGGAATAAGAGGTCAGATCTTCTTCTCAAGTCACATAGGTAAAGTTGATATAAAAGGAACATCTACTTTAATGATGCTTGCTTTTCTGTGAGGCAATACTGCAGTTGTGTGATAAAAGTATATAAGTATGTGCATAGCTTATATAAGGGATTATTTCTGGGACACTTACTATGATGTCTATATGCCTAATGATGCAGAACATGCCATTGCACACTGCCAGAGTTTTAAAAGTACCTAGCTTTTACCTTGGTCTATTTTTCCATTTTGCTACTAATGTGAATGTTGGTATTAAGTTTTTATAATACAAACTATGTTTGGTTTTGGTTTTTGTTTCTTTTCAGACCAGGCAAAACCCAGTTTGCATGTAACATCCCTGGACGATGCAGAATGTCTCCGATCTAAAGAGCTCCTTTCGACCCCGAGCAGTCACACTTCTTCTAACTCAAAGTCCGCCCGCAACATCCCTCGAAGGCATACAGTAGGTGGCCCTCGCAGCTCCAAAGAAATACTGGGAATGCAAACCTCAGAAATGGACAGGAAGAGAGAGGCTTTTCTTGAGCATCTGAAACAGAAATATCCCCACCATGCCACAGCAATAATGGGACACCAGGAGAGACTGAGAGATCAGGTAAGGAAGTCAAATTTTGTATCATGTCTTTAGTTTAACAGTCCTTATAACTCCTACAAAATTGAGTGTTACTTCATTACAAAAGGTGAGAATATAACAAAGTCTGAAACAAATTTCTTGGATGTGGCCTGCGATTCAGATGTTGCCTTAAAATTCAAAGAAACAGTCATTAAAATTAGTCTACTCAATATTACCTTGGAATTGTTTGTTGAAATTGACATTTCTGAAGAGCTTTTCATTTTTCTTTAGAGCATACACAGAGAAAGGAGTGAAGGTGAGACTCTTGATCTTAGTATATGAGTCTCAATCTACTTTTAACAGCTGAAGGGAAAATATGGAACAGCTGTTAACTTCTGTTACACTTTCAGTATTGGCACCACTGCCTGGGAGAAAAGAAAATACCTGCAGAGTGTGTCTGTATGCTTTAGCTGGCTCTGTTACCCTTTCATTTGCTTTCTTTTCTGTTTTTGACTTTTGTAATGCAAACAGAACAGACTTACCCATAACTATCTGCCTCCTCCGAGCAGCTTTGACACCCACATCCATTTGTCTGTCAGCAGCGTACCTGAGGGGGAGGTGCCTCTGCCTGCAGTTGCTTTCCAGCAGCGAGCAGTAGATGCAGGGTCAGAGCAGAGGTGACATGCTGATGTATCTCTCAGAGCAGGTGGAGGCTGGGACACGCCGACCTTCTGAATTCAGGGAATTCCGTGCAAGGGTCTCTTCCTAACTCTGGACTCTGGTGTTGGGTGCAAAGATAGAGTTTAATCTGTTCAGGCAATCTACTGTCTATTCAATAATTAATTTTTTTCCAATCAAGCATCAGAATTTGGAGTTTGGTCTAAAAAATCTTGTGCTCATTATTCTTGGTTTAACAGCAAACCTTTTTGTAAAAGTTTTTTTCCCTTAGTGGTTTATAGGTGTTTCAGCACTAATAGCAAATTAATTGTAAATAAGGAATAAAAATAAGTTGGAAAAATATTGTATGCTGTTGTGGAAGCTCTTAGTGAATTCCAAGCTTCTTTGAAGCTTTGCAAACTTGAAAGGCTTTGAAGATCAGACTGTTACAGGTTTGAAAAGATTGTAATTTGTTAACTCACCCCTAGAACTTCTCTTTTGCAGGGTCTCTAGAGATCCCAGGTGCTATCACTGTTAGAATCCATCTGTATCCAGCTAAAATTGCTGCAAGACTTCAGCTCTAATGTGGATGATCTATTCCTTATTTTTAAACAGCTTTACTCCTTTCTTTTTAGAGTCTTGACTTTTTTTCCTCCCCACTTATCTCTTTCATGAACTTTAGTGACTGTGTGGAATGTGCTGGGTGGTGGATAAAGATAGTATACAAATTAAATAAAGGGGGTGGGAGGGGGGTGAAATCCAGAGATTAGATCTTTTGGAGTCATGTAAATATTTAGTTCCAGTGTTGCAGACACTGCAAACCTAGTTTGAACAGCCTACAGCATTACACCCTACACATTTTGTAATTTGAGCCTTTTCTGAAGGCAATAAATTACAGCAGGAATGCAGTAACTGCTCTTTATATTTGTTTAAAATGTGTCTTCCTTGCTAATTTATTGAGGGTAAAATTCATTCTCCTGCTTCTATTTTTTGGTGATTAGACATATGTATTATATGTGTTGTGTGTAATGAGTTTTTTAACAATTTTAAAACAAAATAATTTAAAAACTGCGATTACAGCTTCAAAATATATTTCTTGGAAGTGGGAAATACTGAAGACTCCATGCATTCAGCATTACTTAAAGAAGTATAATCTGAACCAAAACCACATTAAAACATGCAGAAATAAATAATACAAGTTGGTTGTAAGAAAGTTGCTTAGTTGGCATGTGATGTATCAACTGTCTGTCTCATCAGATGCAGTAAGACTTCGATGATCATAGCATTACAGTCCAGAGGGGGATTTTCCTACCAACTGTGTCTCTGTGTGCACACCCACGTACCAGTATATCTTGTGTGTGTGTTTGTGTGTGTTTATATGTAACTGTATATAGATACACATAGGTGTGTGTATATATATATATATATATATACACAGCTGTATGTGTGTGTGTATGCATGTATGTGTATGTATGCTGCCTGCTTTCTTAGCCACTCCATGAATAAGACTATAGTATACTTTTGCCTTGGAGGGTGTATGTTTGTGTTTAGCATCCATACTTCTTTTTTCCACCCATATACATGTAAGTGTGTATCAGTGGTATGGAAGACAAACTACCTGCACATGTAGTAGGTATGCATATGTGACATATACAAAGATGTATGGGAGGACATGATTTAAAAGGTCACATTTTAAATTAAAATGTCACAATTTATTTTCCAGGTTCCTTTCCAGGTTCCTTTTCTCCCCTCTTATTTCTTCAGCTGCTCTAATATCTGGAAAGTGGCAACATTGTCCATGGTGGGAATTTCCTCACTGTAGGATACCTATCAAGGATAGTAGCTAATGCAACACCATTTTCTAATCTCTCTGTCAAATGGTGCAGCTGAAACATAAAACACCCCAGTATTTACAGTCAGGAGGTAGCCCTTGGCATATCTCATAATTTCTCTTCCAGGTTGCTCTAAACCCTGTAAGGTCCACAACCAACAGAAAATCAAGATTGGTAGCTGTCTGTTTTTTCCTATGTGGACTTTCTTCTCCTGTCCATTTTAGCCATTGGTGTCTGAGTATGGCAAACTGACTCCTCGTTTGCAGAAAATAAACATTAGGGAAAAAATATTTGATGCTGTCACATCCTACTGTATCACTTCCACCAGCAAGGGCAGCTCCGAATGTTGTCTGCATCTTCCACTATGCACTAATGGTTTCCTCCAGGATTCATTTATTCAGATAAATCCCTCCCTGGATGTGCCTCCTGAGGACCCATTTCTACTCTTGATAATCTGCCACAAATCAGAAGTACAATCATGGCCAGGTAAAATGCCTGCAGGGATTACTGATGGTTAGCTAACGTGGTGACCTGAAATCTCCCAGCTGTGCACACAGATAATTTCTCCTCCGAAGGTTTGCTGCCTTGTCTGTGATACCCTGTTGTGGAAAGGAAAGCTCACAGAGGCAGGGGCCATCTTTGTTTGCACAAGGGGCTTGGGATATTGCAGCAGGACAAACAGCCTGCAGCTAAGCTGCTCTGTGGTAAACTGGAGCGTGACTTTGCAGCAGCCTGGGGGTTGCAGACGTGCCACGCCTTGTGCACCCCGGCACAGGGGAATGAAGCACCCAATGGCCACAGCTCTGCGACCCACAGCCCGGCAGCTCACCCTCACATTGCAGCTTTTCCCCCTTCTAAGATAAGTCCACAGCTTATGGAGCACCAGAAAGCCGAAGCCACCACCTGGAAGCCTGTAAAGCCAAGGAACAAAATTCTTTTTTAGGTAATGCAAGTTTCTGCAGGAGTTTTAAATACCTTACCTCTGCCAAGGCTGCCTCATCTGTGGTAATGAAAGGAAGGTGCTAATGTAATCCCCAGGAAAGTTAGGAAAAAAAGAGAAAGCAAGAAGGAAACAGTCTGGGATGTTTTCAGTTTCAGACAGTGTGAATCATCTGCTGTGGAGCTCATGGCAGGACATGGTCACCCACTTAGGTGAAGTTGACTCCAGTCAGCAGAGAAGGAAAGAGCAGGAACAAGTGTAAAAGCTGGGTCTGTAGCTGCAAGGATGAAAAGCAGTTAGCAATTAAGAGGTTAAAATGCTAACCTGGCAATGGGAGAGGGTAATCCCTGCTGTGAACCTGTTTTACAAGTCACCTCTAAAAAAACCTTTCTGAGGGGCAGAGAACAAAAATGAATGTGTAGAAGTTTTTCAGAGCAGGAGCTTGTGAGCCTGGGGTAAGAAAGTGAGCTGGAAGAAGTTTGCCACAGCTTTCTTCAGTTGTTGTTTGACTAGGAAATAGGCTGGGAGCTGTGGAAGGGTCAGGAGCAGCTCTAGTGCTTCAGGCAGTGCTCCATGAAGAAAAAATTTTCTTGGCAAACGAAATTAGATTTCAATCAATTAAAAACAAAACCCAAATCCTTCCGGTGCCTTTGCAGGGCTGATTGCCTAGAAAATGGTGGTTGAGGGGTTTTTTGTTATGTTCATTTAGGTCTGAACGTGACAGGTAACTCTGGCATCTGGGCAGGTGTGGCTAAAGTTACCATGGAGATCCATGATGTCATGCTTGATAGAGCATGTCAAGACAGCTAATCTAACATGTAGATGTTCAAAAAGTCCCATAGGCCAGGACTAAGCTTTATGCAAATAACAAAGTTACTCTGCAAAAGGGCGAAAGAAAACACGGCTGAGATATGGCGTGCATTGTACCTGGCAGCTTGAAAGGATTATTACAGACTTCCTCATAAATTAGAACTTTTGGAACTAAAAGAAGAGGATTTCAGACCATCTCTGGCCTCACCTGTGGAATCTCACATTTTGGTAAATAAGCCTCTTTCTCTTTCTGCCCTCACTGTAAAAAATTGCTTTTGAAATCGTGGAGTTTGCTTCACCGCATTGTTCCTGCTGGCAGTGGGGCTGAGTCAATAAAGCAAGTTTTCTGGCAGGGCATGTTCCCTTTTCTCTTTCAAAAATGAGTTCTTTATTGAATGAACTAAGAATTCGGAATTATTTGAAAGGCATTGTAATGTATCATGTTGATTATATGAATCATGCTGCAAAAATTTCCTAGGTAGTGTTTTGGAGGAGAAACTAAGAATGGAGACAGTGTATTTATTTGTAGATTATTGCCAGATGTGTCTCCTTTAACTGTTAAAATAGAACCCTAAAATTACAACAGCATTTATTCCAGGAATTGATATCTGTTAAAATACTAAAGCTTTTTGTTTTTTACTTGAATCACAGTATCTGTTGGTTAAACTGCCTTTGAGTGTGTGTTTTGATATCATAGGTAACGTTTGAACACTTCTTAATAGATTTTTTTCTTGGATAAAACTACATTAGTAGAGAGGGTAAACACATTTGGAGGTGAAAGTCTAGCAACAGAAAGGCTATTGGGACTTTGGGATTTGAGGTATAAACAAAAGGGGATAGTTTGAGTCCCTCTGGAGAGACAGTAAACGCCCTGTGTTCTTAGTTGCAGCCACTTTTGTGCTCACATCAGTCAGGACAGATCAAGTAAACACCAGTAGGTAAGGGATGGCCCCCCGCTGGCACGGCGGGATGTGATAACGGGAAGCAGGGTTAGGGCTACAGAGTTCACTTGGTTCCAATCGCTCAGTGTGGAATGGGAAGGGGTAGGTCTGGGTGGGAAAGGGTGGGGACGGTGCGCGAGCTTAAAAACGTGAAAAGAGAAAAATCTTAATGTTCTGCCTAAGACAGCTGAGAGATATAAACTTGAGAGGAACTTCAGTTCAATGTAGATCCTCAGTAGGATTTCGGGAATGAGGGGGCTGCAGAATGTGGTAATCACATTGTCTCATTCCAGGTGAAAAAAAACAGAGTATAAAGGTTTTCTGATGTTCTGTGTTGCTTGATCATGCAAGGTTAAATAAACTATTTTTTTTGAATGTGTAGTGACTTTTAAAGTGAAAGAATTGAAGGTACTACAAGTGAAGAAATCACTAACTGATTTTTTTTTAGTCACAATTCTTTGGCTTTTACACCCAGTTATATCTTGAAACTGAGTTATTTATGGGAATTGTTTAGAATTCATTTCAATTTAACCTTTCTCCCAAAGTCTGAGTGTTAGTTATTTAGTACTTGCATATGTACAAATAACAATGTGTCTAATGAACTGACATATTTTGCGTTCAATACACTGTTGCTGGTTGATGCAGTGGAATCGGGTAGGGAGAAATTGATTTTGTGTTAATACTGCATGAACAGTCTTTTGGTCTGTGCAGGTTAAAAAACAGAGTTAAAAAATTACATTCAGTTTTAAAATGCTATTTTAGTCTGGATATATGTTGCTGCAGTTTTTTCTAGCTGGGAACATCCATTTCATTGAATTACTACTTGGTTCACATACTGCTGTATTTACCGTGTCACCAAAAAATGCCTATTTGTATCTGAGAAGTCAGCCGCATACAGCCAGAACCTGCTGTTGTGTCGGCATAGGCTGTAGGTATTTCTTCAGGGGAAAAGTAAAGCTTCAGAAGTTGTTTGAGGAGATTTCTCTGGGTTCCTGCCTCCTCTCCCCCCGTGGGCACTGCCTCCCTGCCCGAACGGGACAGCAGTTCCCGCTCGTCCCTGGGCAGTCTGTGCCGCCCAGCAGAGCACGCTCTGTGCTGGGGAAGGGGGGCTCTCCCCAGCGTCCACACGTGTCCCCTGTCTCACCTACATCTGGTGCAACAATTTATTGCTTTCCAGGGCCGCTCTAAGTTAAGGGCAAATGTTCATGTTTTACACTGTTACAAGCACCTAAGAAAAGCTATGAAAATGAACATATGCAACATGATTACAAGGTTAAATCTCTGCTGGATTCCAAGCCCTTAGCTTTTGTTTATGGAAGGACATGAGATGACATGTCCATTTGTTTTGAGTTGAAACATGCTCTTTAGCCCCCAGATAATGCTGTGATTGCAAGATATTTATAAATAGCTTGATAGATAAATGAACAAAGAGCTGGTTCATTAGCAAAGTAAAGTGGATTTACTTTGTGTTCACTCAAAAGTGAAAATGCTGAGGAAGAAGAATATTCCTAATAGAATGTCTCAGTGGAAAGTCTTTCAATTTTACCCTCTAGTTTATATAAGTAAGGCAACCTATTAAGGTACATATTAAACTACTAGCCCTAAGGTATCTCTGGGAGTAAATGAAGTTTAACTAGATTGTTAATACTTGCTTTGATAAATACAAGTTTCTTCATTTATACCTATCAGTTAAAAGTAATTTGAAAAGCTGTGTTTTTTTGGAAAAAGCAAACAAAACAAAGCTGCAAAAAGGCTAATAAAGCAATTCCCTTTCTTTTTCCTTCCCTCCCCCTTGCAAACCACACACCAGTGCAGTTACTTTGCCCCAACAGGATTAGTAACTTTTTTTCTGTGGCAACGCCTCTGCATTTTAAATAGTGTGTACTGTTTGTAACTCAGAAATCCCAGGTAGTTGTTCGTACTTACCTTTGTTCATGTGAATTTTGTACATATATTTTTCTAATCTAATTTTATGACAAGCAAAAGTATTTTTAGAATGCTTTGTATTCAGCTGACTGAATAAATGCCTGCACTAATCTTGTTCCAGTACCTATTGTTAAATCCAGTAAAGAATCTGGGACTTTGGTATCCCTGAAAGCGTATTTCAGGCAGCTGCCTTAAGAGTGTTGCCCATGGAAACCTCTCCCGGTTATTGTAGACACCTGAGATTCCTTAGGTTTCAGAAACTTAAGCTTTTCTGGCCCAAAATGTCCTGGGGCATTTATAGGTGTGTTTTTGCACATACTGGGTTTAGCCCTCGTTCTTTCTGGGTTGCCTGTGTCAACGACTGCCAAAAGCTGCACCGAAACAGCCAGCAGGGCCCTGCTTGGGGGATGGGTACAGTGCAGCACTGGCTCCTTCAGCAGTGGTGGAGAGGAGCATCTGCACAAAGGATGCTTTTGCCACTCCTTCCCCTTCCAACTCTGCTTTTAAACCAAGGCACCTCCAGTTGCTTCCTGCCCAACTCAGGGATGAACAGCAAGGGAGGCATCCTCAGGACACCATTCTAGATGGGGTTTGTCAGTGATCCCTAAATCCCGAAATTACTTTCAAGCCCCTTATTAACTTATGAGAGCACAATGAGTTTGTGACAGAAGTGATAATGAAGCCCTGCAAGCTCTGGTCTACAGATGCTTTTGGCCACGCTGCTTTTGAGCAGGCGTTCCCACTTGGCCATAGTTCTGGAGGTGTGCTGCAGAAGGTGTGAGGAGCACTTGTCTGGCAGATGATCACAGGCAGAGGTGTTGGGTGAGGGCAGCAGGTTGTGGTGGTGGTAGTGCTGAGGTGACAGCATCACTTCCCTGGCCATTGGTCAAGGCTCCCTTCTGTAACCTGTGATTAGCCTCAGTACTGGTGAATATTTGCTG
Source organism: Edolisoma coerulescens (assembly GCA_013397115.1). NCBI lineage: Eukaryota > Metazoa > Chordata > Aves > Passeriformes > Campephagidae > Edolisoma > Edolisoma coerulescens. The sequence continues at coordinate 680,888 of VWZW01004266.1, read as the reverse complement.
TGTCCAAAAACCATTTCCCTGCACATGGTTGTGAATATGCCTGGGTTGTTCCTGTTGCAGCTGAATAGTCCTGTCAGCTTCTCACTGGGAGCACTTCTGTGCTCTTTGCACATTGTCAGTTGGGATGGGAGCACATATTTGTGTCTGTCATTAGCAAAGTAAATGCACCTCTGGACTATTGCTGCTGCTTTACAGCATTTTTCAGTTGATTTTCTTACAAAGGCAGTTTGCACTGAAGTCACCTGATTAACTGGTTTGGTTTAACCATAATCACTGGGATTTAAATGTCTTTTCTGAGCTCCAGTAGGAGAACAAGAGTAAATAAGACAAGCAAATTGCTTATGAACATATATTCCAATTTTCTTTCTCTTCAAATGAGTTGAGTACACCAGGAAAAACAGTGCTATTGTTAAAATTGTGGCCAACACCTGTGGCTCTGACAGCTGCCCCTGAGATGTGTGTTTTTAACATTCACCCAGTCATGGTAATTGTGTTAGTTCAGTAAATTCAGAATCTGTGGTATCAAGTTTTGCATCTTGACATAGCAAGTCAATGCAGGGACTTTTGGTTGGTCAAGAATCTTTTGAAGGGTCCTCTTTTGGTCTTGTGGATTTTTTGTCCTAATTAGTACCTTTTGTGCTACTGCATTTTGTGTGGTCTCTTGTGAAGGGGATTGTAGTGATTCCAGTTATTCACTAGGAGATTGCTGCCTTAGTAAATACTGAGCAGTGTCATTTAAGTTTAGGAAAGATTTTCGTTCATTGGCTCATAAATACACTGCCAGAGGTGCACTTCTAAAAAAACAAGTCTAAAATTCAAAATTAGCAATTAAGGAATGGAAGAGAGAAGCTCTGCTCTTAGGTTATCTTTGGTTATCTTTGGATTATGAAATCCAAAAGATCAATAATATGTTTTTCAGCATGAGTTCTGCCTCTTAAGGGCAGTTTCTTAACACCTGTCATGTGGTAGATGTGGGATAATCAGCCATCATGTATGTTCTGGTCTTTAGTTGTTACAGATTATTTTGTCCCACATCTTGAGATTTCTCTTCCAAAATTATCTACTTGCTAGTTGTAAGACTGGATCTTCCTGATACCCACATGAATGTCCAGTTCTGTTTTGAATTGCTGAATTCTTGACTAGGTTAATGTCTCATGACTGAAAATTCCAGAGCTCAATTAAGTTTTAAGACTATTTCAGCTTCTGAGGGGTTTACATTTCTTACACATACCTTTAATAAACTGTCTTCATGCTCTTGCAATTATTTCATTCAAAAGAGAAAAACTAGTTGTACTTCTGTTTCCATTGAAGCTAAGTATTCCTTCAGTCTGGAGGGAGATACCTGTCTTTCAAAAAAGGAGGAAGGCAGCAAGAGGAAAATATAAAGAGTGGAAAAACAGAGTTAAAAGGGGTTTTATTTTATTTGAAAGAAGTTGATTCTGATTTAAAATCCTACACGATATATTCATTTCAGATACACTTCCTGCCAGATGAACAAGCAGAGGCTTTTCCAATTTGCACCTATGTTGTGGGTATGTGGGTGTCTAAAGTCTGGAAACAGACCTGCTGTCAATGTTTATGTATGAGCTTTGGGCTTTCTTCCACTGTGCTTTGAAAGAATAATTTTAGCTGCATTTATTAATTTGTAGCCCTATTTTTAGTAACACAAAATACTATACATCAGACTGTTATAATTAGCAACAAACTACTCACAGAAGGAACAAATATTTGACTTTGATTAGAATAAGTAAAAAGAGATGTCACTTATTTCCCATTGGCTGAACAAATAAACCATTGCATGGCATTGGTTGGTTGATTTAAATGAGAGTAAATATTGTTTGGAAGGAAGAATTATTTTTTAGGATAATGTGAAAAAATAATTTAAAAGTACACATGTAACATAAATGCTTCCGTTTAAAATGTGTACCTAAAAAATTAGAACATTTATAAAATTCCGTGCGGAGCTAAACAAACTGTTTATTTTCTTTTTTCTTTTTTTTACAGAGAAACAATAATTTGAGTAAATTCTTGATCTATTTATATTTCTACCTATTATATATTTCCCTAAAAGTCTTTAGAGAAAAACCCACTCCAAAACCTCACAGATACTGTGTGCCAGTTTCACTCTTTCATTATGGATATCACATGTTCTTTATTTTTTAAAAAAAGCTATTTCATATTAAAAATGTTCAATATCTTTGCATTAAACAGACAGCATTATATCAAAATCTGCTACCCAGGGATGTGGGAGAGCTTCTGTAGTCTTCTGTTATTAGAATGGGATCACCACAGTAATGCAAGTACCATGATTTGTCAGTAACTACTGCAGTTTTTTGGGGTTTTTTAGAGGATCTCTATTGTTCTGATTTGTTTTCAGCTACTAATCCAAGATGCCATCTTTTTGGCTTATACTAAGTCCAGCACTGGGAATATAGGCAGGATGGTGCCTTCTGCCAGCCTCTTGCATGCTCCTGTGTGGGTGAGTGGGGCAGAGGAGAGTTTCTGCACTACACAGACCGGGGACTCTCTTTTACCAGGGACAATTAGAATGGTGTCTGTCACTGGGGAATTTAAATAAAAACATGTGATAGGAACAGCATCAAACCTTTCTGGAAGTCAGTGGAGAACCTCTCCCTTCAGAACATCGCAGAAGGGCGGGATGGGGTGGAGCAACGAGGTGCAGATCACAAAATGTTTTTCTTGGCCCTCGTGGCGCTGGTATTGATGTCAATAAAATGTTCCTGCTGACCAGGGTACAGTTGGCTCAAACCCCCAGCGGATTGTCTGACCGACGTGCTCTTCCTCTGAAATCAGATGCAAGCATTTAATTTCTGGCTCATGTGTACTTCCCTTCTAATTTATTTTTACCAAGTGTTTTCCACACCGGACGTCGCAGCCGGCGGCTTCCCGCGCAGGCACCTGCTGCTGCCGCCGCTCCCGGCACGCCGGGCTCGCAGCTCCCCCGCACCCGGCAGCTGCCGGGCGCTGCTGCACGGGCTCCCGGCCACAGCGTCCTAATCCCGGCCTCAGCAACTGCCTTAATCCCGTTCTGAGCCTGGAACCCTGCAGCAAGTGGAGTCAGGTTTCTTCCTGAGGCCACTGAATAGCTTTCAGTAAAGCAGGACCATTGCAGAGGTCACGTATGATACTTGGTTGTTGCTGTAGCTTAGTTCAAGATATTTCACCACAGCATTAACTATTTGTATTACTTTGATTGCTCTTTTATGTCTTCTTACTGTGCATATTTTCCCCTCTTCCTTCATTGCTAACTTGTGACCTCCTTGGTCTTGGGTATTAATCCTGACACAAAAGGGTAGTTTCCAGCCCATGTGCAAATGTATTTGCTCAATCCCCACCCGTGTGGGAGCATGCAACCATGAGAAACCAGTATTTTTTATATCTGACTCATTCATACACCCGGATGTGTAATGAAGTTGCACATCAGATGAGGCTCTGCTCATGTGCACACCTATGGAAAAGCTGCACCAGGAGGAAGAGGGACCTGTGCTGCTCCTGCTTCTGCCGTTCCATGCTGGTGACAGTGTGCTGCTGAGGGAATGGCTTTTGGGGAGGAGGTAACCTCTCGTGCTCCTGTGGCACAGCCGAGAAGAAAAAGGAACCTTTCAGCTCTTTGCTGCTCCTCTGGTGATTCTCCTGCAAGCCAGGTACAGCTGTGATAAAGAACCAGGGCTTTTTTCTGTGGGGCTTGTGTAAGAGAGAGTGAAAGCTTTTGGATAGGCTGTTACATTCAAAACATTGCTCCCTGTAAGAAGGAATGTCCTTAAGTGTTCATTATTATTATCCTATTGTCCATACATGCTTCTAGGTTGATTTTGAGAGGTGCCAAAAGCTTTACATTACTGCAGTAGTTATCAGATGTGTTTAAGAGGGAGACTTGACAGTCTACAGAAGAAGGGCTTCTCTTGAGCCATGTTAAAAAACAATTTGATTTTATCTCATGGTTTCAAAATTTGTCATATGCTGTTCAAAAATCAAGATGCTTTCTTCTCTAATTATAGAGAATGTTTATATGCAGGGTTTAATCTTTTTACTGGAAGCCTTCCAGGACTCTGGACTTTGTGGGCCTCTTCTGAACTGAAGGGTTAGAAAACAGTAGACTTCTACTCTGAAGATACTTGAATAGTGAAGATGAGTGAGCTACTTTTTTTCTCATGTCTTCCCTAGCTTCTCCTGTAATATTTTACGTTTGACATATCTTTTTTCCTCTTGCTGTGACAGCAGGTATTGGTTTGTTTTAAAGAAACCATGAACTCACAAGTTCAGTCTTGTTCCTGCATGACTTAAACTGGTCTCAGAGACATTATTTTGCCAAGAATAGTTCCACTTACAATATGTTAGACAGATTTCTTTGTTACTGTGGTATATAGGCAAAGCCAGCTTGGAATTTAAGGAAACTTTTCATAGTTTGTAAAAGGAGAACTAAGGAAATTAAGGGGGAAAAAAGGCTCACAATTACTCAAACAGGTCCTTGTGAGATGCTTCTCATATAGGGTTGGGGGGGTTTTAATGTACTTTTGTGGATTTCTCACAATTCCTATTAGTGATGTTTTGTCAGAGAAAGGGCTGAGGTTTTTTTGCCATGTATCACAGCAGTGTGATTTTAGATGTAGGAACTGGGGCAAATAATTCTGAACTGATATCAGAGAGGTTTTTTGTTTAAGGTGATCACTCTGTGATGACTGTAAGGAGATGCATAAACTTCCAGAACACACCAGACTAAAACTAATGTGGGGTAAAACCTACAGATGGATTGAGTCACCTGGCAAAACAAGGGCAATTTAGATAACCATTCAGTAGCTTATTGTGGTAAGATAAACATGGAATTCTAGGTATTTTCCACAGTAAAAGAACTTACGTAGTCTTTTGATCTGTGCTTTCTGCTGCCACTTGTCAAACTTCCCTGGTTACAGCCAAAATGTCTGTGCTTTTGTCATTGTCCTTCTCTCTCTTTTTTTTTAATTTTAGGAACATACTATTCGATTTTGAGAGCAGAACAGTTTTCCTAACTCCTAACTTCTTCTGCAAAAGCAGTCAGACAAAAGTTATCAGGCCTTTCAAGTGAGGTTTGTCTAGCCACTACTGCTTTGTTTTTCAGCTTATCTTCCCTGTGGTTTGAAAACTTTCTTATATGTCTGGGTTCTGTGATCTTTCAGAAGTCTTTTAAAATGCAGTCATAATTTCAAAATGTTCATTCTGCCTTCAGATACTTTCAGTGGAGACAAGGGTGATGATCTGGTTTTACTTACCTCAATATATGGCAGGGAACTATGTTTGGAAACCTAATCTTACATACTGTTTGACTGCTCATTTAACCAGAACAGCCAGCCTGATTTCATATTGCTGTCTCTGCCAACCCACAAAATCACCTACATTTGTTCACCCAAATTCAGCAACGAAGCTGAGTCTGGCGCGTTCTGTTGCAGCAGTCAGATTTAAGCCGTTTTATCTGAAATCCAGGAGGGAGGAAAAGTTGAATAAGAGTTATGAGGGGAAGAAAAGCCTGGATGAGCCAAGGAGAATGTTTTGCTTTGAGTCCATTCTAGGTGTGTTGGGTGTTGCAGTGAAGAGCGAAACTATTGAAATCCTTTTGAAAAATAATGACTGGCACCAACTGCAAGGTTGTGGTATCATGCTCAATAAAAGCATGATAGTTTATCTTTTGCATGACTAGACTGCCTTGGTTCACAAATAAAGGGAGAATTTCCAGTTTCCTTGTTCGTAACAGACAGGTAAGCAGTCATAGCCATAGCTCTGCTATTTGATCACTTGAAAGTTCAGGCACCAAGAAGCATTGCAAAGAACAAATTTGCCCAGACCCGTAGCCCGTGTGATCTCTCTTACCTCTCCTGTCACTTTGCTCTCATCTAAGAAGAGGATCAACTAGTTGTTTCTCATTTAAACCCCTGCTTCAGACAACATTAGGCATGATGCTCAAATACCCCCATGGAAGTGAAGCTAGTTGTCAGCAATGTAAAAAGGCACCGTTTTCCCCCATTGCCTTTCCTAAAATCTCCATGTAAATATACAGGCAGTTGGTTTTTAATAACCAAGCTCTTCTGTTGGAAGGTCTCAGTAAGTAGGAATATACAAACATCAAACTGACTTCGCTGTCCCAGCTGGGTATTTGAGTTAACTGCTGTTCATTGAAGATGATTTCAAAAGCATCTGATTAAAATGTTAATACAAGGGCTGTTTTTCAACAGTATTTTTTTGACTGATAATATGATTGCAATTTGCTTCTTTAAGTCCAAAGTGTACTGATCAAAAGAAAAGTGATGCTGAGATCTGGAGACATTGTGGGAGTTGTACTTCTGTTCCTCAGCCTAATCCAAAAAGACACAACCAAAACAAGTTAATAATTCATCATGTTGGAAAATTTCTTAAATAAATACTGCACTATGGGCTCTGTTTGACTTGAAGGAGAACAGCTACTATACTTCCACTTAAAAGAGAGGGAGATATTCCTTCTTATCAGCAGAGCTATTTCTTTCCTGACAGTTTGTGCTGGTCAGAAAGGATAAGGGATAAGATCACAGGCCACATAACAAGGCCTTTTGCCCCCTTTTTCATGATTGGTAGGCTGAGAGTCACCAGGACAAAATCTTTTTTTATTTCTCTGACACACTGCCTTGCTACTTCACATGAAAGCAGGGCAGTCTCAATCTAAGGGGTTTTGTACAATTTGAGTTAATCCAACCATTAAGAAGCACATTGTTTAAAGATTTGCAGATACTATTTCACAGGCCAAAAATCTTCTGAGAGTTTGTTCAGCCACTGCATTAGAGAAACAAAATTAAAGCAAACCATGATGCAGTTGTTTTGCTCTTTTTTGTTTTGCAGGGTATTTTTTTTGTCTTCCCTCTTATATTACAGGTTGCCACAAATCATTTGTAGAGTACAGTGACCTTTAAGAAAAACCAGTGGTGGTAAGTGCTTAGGGATCATTGTCTTGATAGCTGGAAAGAGAAGATTATTGTAGCAGGAAATTATCTGAATGATGAAAGATCAAAAAAATACAGATTCCTCCCAACCTCAACCCCTGGTAGAATAGCCAGAGGTTTATTAGCCTCCAGTAGGGCTGGGCTAGTGGAACAGCATGGTTTTAGGCCTGGTCAGTGATACCAGCGTAGTTTCTACACCTCTTCCTTGAAAACCGAAATCAATAATATGATTTACCTGCAGACACAGGCAGGGGAAGGTTCATAATCTGGATTTTTCCCTCCAGAAATTTCAAGGAAAATGATCAGGGTGCCTTGAGAATTGCTGGCCCTTAGGTCTAGCACAGGGAGAAGAAGGTGACATTTAACATTTGAAGAAATCCATGGATTGCTTCAAAGTTTGGTAATGAAGTGCTCTCACCTGGTTTGCCAACTTGAGTTTGGTACTCAATCTTATTTTATATTCTTTGTGATTTTGTGGTGAAATGAGTTCATTTGGGAAGAGGTAAATATAGCTAGAAGTTAAGATTTTTCATATAGAAGAATGTTAAATGTCATCTCTTGAAACAGTTCTTAGGAATATATTGACAGGCAGGTTTTATAGAAATGTTTATTTTTACTGGGATCTGGACTTCGGTGAAGAAATTCATTCTGCTTAAGCTGCCAGCAATTGCAATACAATCTTTTGCCATAGGAGTATGACATATTGTCCTAGTAGGTACACAGTATCTTGTTACAAAACCAGAGTGTATCCAGCCTCAGAGAGCATATTTTAATATGACATTATCTTTTGTTTCCTCAATACTTCATCATTAAAATAGACAAAGAAGTTTGGCAAGCAATTCTGTAAAGATGTGAAGAGCGATAAGTTGAGAGAATGGTGATTTTACAAAGAAAATTAAAAATAAAACAGGTGAGGAAAGACTTCAGTCAGATGTGTAAACATATCCTTTGGGCTGAGAGATAAAGCCAGAGGTAATGAACTGTCAGAGCCAAGTAACCACCTTAGGAAATGTGCACAGTGTTTGTGCACAGACAAATGCGTGCTCTGCTCACAGTTCCTGCTGCGAGGTGGTGCAGAAACCTGCAGCAACCTGCAGAGTCACTTTTTAGGGCTAAAGAGTAGAGCCAACTAATGATAATGAGCATGGTGTCAATACATGATGTATCTAAGTGTTTAATATACTGCAATACTGCATGGATAAAACTTTTCACAGGTTTAGACTTTAACCGAAGACACTGAGTTGGTATTGAAAGAACCAGCAGTGGCATTACAAACCTACAAGATCAGATGATTTTGTAAAGTTTTACCTTAGCTTTTGGAAACTGCAATGGAGAATGGAGTAGCTGCATTTGAGCAAATGTGGGATTGTGTGTCGTGATAATGCCTAAATTGAAAAGGACCTCTGGGTAGCATCTGAACTGCTGTGGAAAGCAGAGGTTTAGATTAGGTTATCCACACCCATCAAGCTGAGCCTTGAATATTGCCAGTGAAGGAGTTTCCACCACTTCTCCAGGTAGAATTTCCAGGAACAAGGTAAACTGTACCCTGGAAAATGGTAAGTCTGGAAGGGATGTAAGGAGCTTTTGATCTTTCTGATTTCACAAGAGTTCCTAGTGTGATGCTATCATAAAAGGAGAAAGAGTTCTTTTCCAGGAAGACAGTGATTAGGACTCAAAGATAGCCTTACCTCTAGATGTGCATTGTGACAGGAATGCCTGCTGTAGTTTCAGAGGAGATACTGTTGAAGGGAGTTGAACCATGGGAGCATTGCAGAAGGACACCCAAAAGGTTTGAGATCTCATCAAATTAATTCTCTCTGAGAACCATGATTTTTTATCCATTGATTCAATCAAAATAGAGATCCTCCTTGATTAAGAAATGTAATTCTCTGGAAGCAGGAGAAAATATACTGAGTTTATATTGGCCTTTTAGAACAGCAATAAAAATCATAACAGAAACTAAAGGTTATAGCTGGAGAACTGGGCAGATTCAAATCAGAAGTAAAGCACAATATTTTTCATATAGAAATGATTCAGTATTCTGACAAATTATCAAGGGAGGCAAGAGGTTCTTCATCTCTCTAAATCTTTGAACTATGACAGGTTGCTTTTCTAGCTGATATGCTTTAGTCAAACAAAAGTTACTGATGAATAGGGGTGATTGGCAGAGACTTATTGGCTGCTCCTTGGCCTTGGTTATGCAACTGAGGCTCTTGGCTATTCATGCAATTTTAATGTTTCAAGCGCTGTTCATATGGAACTGAGTTTGACCCAGCTGCTTTTGAATATAGGACTGCAATAAAACTGAGCTGTTTTAGAAGAAAAAGTGCTTTAGTATTTAAAAAATTAGCTTGCTTGAAAATTTAAGATTAAAAATAAGAGTCGTAAGCAAAAATTACAAGAAAAAGAGTCAGAGTGCATAAAGTTAAGGTAGAGTTAGGGTAAATAGTATTTTCCATTTACAGTTAGAATATTAATGTATATATTATTGTTATCCTAGCCAGGATACCAATATACAGCTATCATAAACAAGCATAAGAAAGGCTTGTGTAATCGCCACCACAAAAATTTCCCAGCCTTAGATGCCCTTAATTCAGAGGAGTTTTTTACCAAAACTTTGAATTTCACCTCAGTTATTCCTTGGGAAAATTCTTACTTTTTACTTACTGCTTACAGCAGTAAAAGTTTTGTTAATGTTAGAGATCTCAGGACTGGTCCACCCTGAAATTGATACTTTGTAAGGTACCACCAAAGTTCCCCATTGGTTTTTTATGTGCTGTCACAAGTAATGGATCTGGCTACAGTAAATTTTTCTGAACATGGACAAGACTACAGTACACCTTGAAGCAATCAAGAAATAACACGCAACCAAATTATTTTGGGGCATGGTGGGGTACGGAGGAGACAAAAAAACCTCCCTTCACTGGAGCAAGGTTCCACAATGAATAGAAATGCACCTGAAAATGGGACTTTGCACCATTTGACAATTATTTGTGGGCACAGCAGAATGAGGAATGGGAATCTGTCTGAGGGAAGGTGGTGACAGAAATCAGAATGAGTTTCCCAAGGGAGAACAAGAACAAAGTGAACAAAACAGAATGAGAAATTTCTGTTAGGAATCAATGTCAGAAACAAGGAAAGGACAAGTGCTATGTTAAAGTAATATAGGAAATCTCTAAGTAGAAAGTAATTCTTGATATGCTCTTGTAATCATAGCAGTATGTTAAAAAATGAGGGAAAGAAATGTATTGCACATGCAGTCTAATAGGCCAGAGGCCTAACATGGGTCTTTCAGAAAGGCACATGCAGTTTTAGAAGGGGTTAAGTGGACGGCTGTGCGCAAAGCTGATTGCAGCAGGAGGGGAGCATTTTGAACCCAGGGACTGAGGTGAGTGAGTGCTGCACAAAGCTGCTGGTGCTGAGCAGTTTTGTAGCTGGGAAGGCTTCCCTAAATGATGTACAGGAGCCTGGGGATGTCTTCCCTAAACGATGTCTGTGCCTGGGGAATTCAGGCTGCAGTTTGGTTGTGTGTAGCCCAGCTGAAGGTTGGTGTGGGGTTCTGAGAGGGAGCCTCATTACTGTCTGTGAGTATCTGAAGGGAGGGTGCCAAGGAGATGGATCCAGTCTCTTCTCAGTGGTGCTAAACAGGGTAAGAGGCAACAGGCTGAAACTGATGGACAGGAAGCTCCACCTGAATATGAGGAGGAAATTCCTTACTGTGTGGGAGACCGAGCACTGGAACAGATTGCCCAGAGAGGTTGTGGAGTCTCCTTTACTGGAGATACTCCAGAACTGCCTGAACACAATCCTGTGCCATGTGCTCTAGGATGACCCTGCTTGAGCCGGGAGGTTGGACCAGATGACCACTGTGGCCCCTTCCAGCCTGACCCACTCTGTGATCTTCATTCCACTGTGTGGATAGTTTGAGGTTTGGCCTAATGGTCCAGAGACCATCTGAACTGTATCTACTTTAAAATACACGTACACTAGAATATATAATTTCTTTACTGAAACCATCAGCAAAAATTAAAGCTTTTGTGATTTACAATTTCCAATCAAGTGAGAGATAAATTGGTAGTACTGTCATTGTAAAGTAGCTAATCTAGCTCTGCTTTCTTTCTTTAGTGCCTCTTTCCTTCTTTCTTTGTAGATCTTGCTTCTGTTTTGAGAAAACCAGATTTGTAATAAAAACTGTTAATTGCCTAAGTTTTAAAAAAAGCTGCCTCTCTCCAGTTTATACTTTGTATAGTCTAGACAGTCTGCATTTGTAAATATCCTGCTATTGCAGTAAGCTGTAGCAAGCTTGACAGTAATAAAGAGAAGAACTGATTTTTCCCCATGCTGCAGTGGTGGGCCTTCCAGGCTTGTGTGGGTGACTCCCAGAGGTTTTCCAGTATCACTGTCAGCTGCACTGGCTCAGCAAAATATACAGAAAAATTCATCTCCAGGGTCTCTTGGTGTTTAAATGCAGAGGAGGGGAATTTGTAAAAAAGAAATGCAGTTGCCAAGAACTCAGAACAACGTTTTCCTGGTTTTTTCCTGAAATTTCAGTCTGAATGAAGCAAATCAATCTCAATTTTGTCCCAGTCTCAGCAGGTACCTTTTAAAACTTTATTTTGCTTTATTTATTTATTTTTGTTTTTTAAAAAAAGCTCTTTGTTTTAGTGGTATTTCCTAATTTTGGAAGTAGAATTTCTGAAATGCTGTGGAGAAATTTTGTCTTGGCCAAAAGGAGGAATACTGAAACGCTTTGAATGTTCATATTTTCACGAGGAGTACCTACTTTAGTATATAGACTGTGAAAATTTGGATCAGTTTCAGATGAAAAGTCTGCCACATTTATGCAGATGAGTCAAGAACTAAGTCTGTGAGCATGGGAGTTCATTCATTAACATGGTAAATACTTTGTTAAACTGAGTGTCTTAGGCTCTGCTCCCAAAACATTATTCTACAAGCCCCTATAAAAAGAAGCACCTTTGAACTGAAATTTTCAAAAGGATGAAAGTTATATTTTGTTTCCCAGATAATTGTGATCTAAAACATTTCTTCATACCAAGAGTATATTAAACTCCCTATAACATTAATTTCAACCAGTAGTTTCTCTCTTTTAAAAGAAATGAATGTTATATAGAATAGAAGTCTAGTGTACGTGTCACTTTCAATTCTCCATCTGTCATGAAATAAATAATTTAAAGGAAAACAAAGCATCCAGAGTATGTGCTAATGAGTCAAGGGTACAGTTGCTTTTATTAGAGTTCTTGGTGGGGCTGAGTATTATTTCTCACAGGCTTTTTGAGCTTTGCTGACAGCTACAACACACCTGTAGGGTGTGGGTGGTGGAGTCAACCAATTAATTACTCAGAAAAACAATACCAAAATGCACCCTGACATATGTTATGCAGTACTAGGTTTGTGTCTGTACTTTCCTGAGTTTGGGTCACATTCTCTAGGAAGTCTCCAGGCTGTGTACAGAGGTTTGTGGCTGATGAGAAGTGTGCTTCCAGTATTTCTTGCTGCTTGACCGGGGTTGTCATCATTTCTGCCTGTAGTTCTCAGGCCATGGATTGCTAGTGCTGTATTTGCACTGGGAAGAACACTGTGCTTCTGGAAGACCTTTAAAACTGCATGTTAACCAGCAAGAGAGAGAGGGACTCAGATTGTAAATCTCCTTGAAAAGCACACGAGTGCGGAAGTGTTTTTCCTCCATCTCCTTGACTGTACTGCTGTTACAAACCCAGCACAGAGTTCACTAATCATCCTCTCTGCAAATACCCACCTGCGCTTTGTTCCACCACTTGGTGAAGCCTCAGTTGTGTCATCTCTGGAGGCTTCTGACCATTTCTTCATGGTCTGAAGGGGTCAACACTGTCTGTTGTGTACCCTTTCCTTCCAGGACTTGTACTTGGCTTGCATGGCTCCCTCCTGCCAGAGAGCACTGAAGTGAGGCCAGCTACCAAATATTTGTCTGAAATGTGTGCACATTGTATATTTGAATTAACACAATCTCACATTTGTATATAAATGGTACTTTTAAGCTATTTCCCTCATAAAATACCAAAAGATTCCTTCCTCCCCTCACTGTGCTGAGGCTGGGGAGACTGTGGAGGGGAGGGATGGCTGTGAATGCGTGAATGAGTCTGGGGAAATGTCAGGGACAGCCTGTGGGCCTGTGCCATCAGCCAAGTGTGTGACCTTCAGCGTCCCTCAGCCATCTCGTGCCAGTGGCCAGGGTCAGTGGAATCACCACACGACCTTTCCCATGGGAAAGCTTTCTCCCACAGCATATTTGTGGAAGTCTCTTGTATTCAGGCTTGGAGAGGGGGGAGTTTGGCCCTCTGCTCATGCTAAGGAGCAGATTGGTGATTGCTGCCAGTGAAGCATTTTGCACAGCATGAAGCTGTTTGGATAATAAGACGCTAAGAGGAGGACATCAGAGTTCATACCACTTTAAAAGTCCATGTAATTCTTCTAAATACTGGAAATACTACTTGAAGGAGTGTCTCTGTGCTGTTGTGTTGCAAGAGTGAAACAATAGCATATTTTACTTGCGACCTTGAAAATATTTTCCTCTTTCTAATAAGATTGATACAACTTTCCCACCACTTGCATTGAAAGTTGGCAAGATGCTGAGGAGCAGTTAGAGTTTTACTGTTTAAGTTAACTTGTGCAATCATGTTTGTACCTGGATGGAGAGACATGATTTACTCAACTGTGCATAAGGAAATTTCAGCTGTGGGAAACAAGTCTTAGAATGTGTTTACTTTTAATTCTTTTCTTTGCTGAAAGTTGAGGAAACTCATACTCCTAATTTAAATGAACATCAAAATTTCACTCAGTATCTTAAAACAAAAAAGCAAAGACATGTTCTACTACACCTACAACTGGCAGAGAATTTGAGAGAGATTGATATCATATGTGATACTGGTTTATAATGAAAGCAGACATTGATTTAGGAAAACAAACCCAAGTGTTAAAATCCACTTTCTGCCTTGGTTTGCAGTCATGAATATCCAAAATTTAAGGCTTTAATTTGTATGAATCACAGAGAATTGGGCATTGGCACACAAGAATTTTAAAAGCATTTTTATGTCCCTTCAAAGTGATGACCAGCTTCATATTCAGTTTTAATATGTAGGGAGAGCAGCATCTATTACAGATACTATTTTAAGTTTTGTAAAGTTAACTAGAACTCATTCAGCTGATGAGCCAGGGCATGAAGGCTTTCTCTGAAAAATGAAAGGAGAAATAGAACAAAATCTTATCCAGATAGAACTGAGCCAAAGGTGGCTATGCAGAGCTGTGAGTACACCAGGGAAGCATTTAGATAGGAAAAAGGATGTCCATCTGCTAGCTTCAAACACTTCTTAGCCCCAGGAAAGACAAGCTTTAGTCTTAGCTCTTCATCCAAGATCAGTAGGTAACTGAAAGTGTGTGCAGCAGTGTTTGTGCAATGAGAATTAAGGGGCAGTGCCCAAGGAGCCTTCCCAGCATTCCAAAGCACTGCAGGTGGGATTTCAACTCATTCCTCTGACTGTGCAGATGAGCCATAAGCTCTGACGAGACAGCAGGAATTTCTCCAGTGAAAGGAAATTGCCAGGTGGTTTAAAGCCAGTATGTCCAACTCCACCCAACTTCCTTGCACCTGTAGGATGAGGCAGAGGGGTCATGGAGACACCAGTGCTGTCACTGTCTGGTGGTCTGTGGCTGCTGGCAGCTTCTGGGGACAGCAGGGGCTTGGAAAGGCCGTGGGCTATTCACAAATGTACCAGAGAGGTCAAGAGTTTATTACAGGAGCACAGAGGAAATTACCTCCTCACCTGGCTCCCTAAATTCAGGTAGATTTGGGATACATGTAAAATTAGTCAGGATAATTTTAATAATATCTGAAAAGCTCAGATACTGGATCACTAAGGCAGAGTAGTTAAATTTGATAGGCAACCAAATAACATGGGATGAGAACAGTGTAAAAACCTTGGAATTACAGGTCTGAAAATATCCTTCAGGATTTCTACTGAAAGCAGAGGAGAAAAAAAAGAACAGGGTGATTTTGCTTTTTTATTAAAAAACAGCAAACAAAACAGATGGAAGACATCTCAGATTTGTATCTTCCTAATGTGAAGCACTGAAGGGTATTTTTTCTGTTTTTCATTTTGAACATGGGGGTGGAGATAGATTAATGGGTTTTGGTTTAGCCTCCAGTTCTTAAGTGTCTTGTACTTGAAAACAGTGTTTTTCTCCTCTTTTATACCAGATGTTGCACTCTGGAGAACAATTTCTTACTGTTTTCCAAGTTCAGTGAACTGCCTTGTATTTTAATGATGTTGGTTAGGAAATGTACCAGTTCATAACCAACGATGTACCTAAGGCTGTTTATAGACTTCAGTATGGGATCCATCACAACTGAAATGGCTTAGGAAAATGAAACTTGATCCTTTTGGACAGCTGTGTACTTACACTGAGGAGAGACAATCGAACGAGGAAGGATGACACTGATTTTTTTACATGATGAGATGTTTGGGAGTTTGCAGTTATTTAAACAATTCTTCAGGATTTACAGGATCAGAATGATTCCCCCAGGTAGCAGGGCAGCTCACAGTAAGTTCAGATCACTGATGACAGGCACAAGCTGTGTATGGTAAGGTAATTTAGATAATATTAGTGAGCATATTTTTTTGCTTTTATAGGGATGGCTTAGTGAAATATGAACAATTTCCTGGTGGATTTCTTTTGTTTTCTCTTTGTGGACAGGGTGTAGTGCTAGGCATTTCTCTGAAGTTCTCAGTTCCATTGCCAAGTATTATTTCCAGCAACCTAATTGTGAGAGTTCATTTACTATTGCTCACTCCATTACACTTTTTCCTTTGTTTTGCAGCATGTTTCTCTGCTTGCTTCTTTTGCTTTCTTTTATGCAGCCATTAAGCCCTGAACAAGCTGCTTGAATAAGGTCGTTCCTTAAGATTTTCTGCCTTTAAATCCCTCTTGCTGACTGACACATTCCTCTGTGGGATCTGTGCCTACCATGGCATCTTAGTGGACTAACAGGGTGCAGCTGCATGGCTGCTTAGCACAAGCAATCTCGCTAATTAATAGAGGCTCCCCTTAGGGAGTGGAATCTCAGTTCAGTGCTCACCCTGAAGGAGCTGTCTGAAATGGATCAGATGACATATGTCTTAAAAATGCCCACTGATTTTTAAAGGTGATAAGCTTACACTTAAAACACATCCTGTGGGAATCTACAGTGTAGGTGTCCTGCGTTAGTGTTAGGGAAGATCAGTGTTTGAATAGTTTTGTCTTCTAAAAAATTGTAATTAGTGCACTGCCATCTTTTACTTTTTTTTCTTAAAGTTCAAGCTCCGTGAGGAAGGAGCCATCTAACTTCTTGTTTGCACAGTGCTTAATAAATAGTGAATGCTGTCATGATGTTAGCTAATTAAAGGCATTACAGTTTTTAGAGCTTAGGGTCGAGGCTGAGAAAACCACATTACGGAGCAACACAGAGCGTGCAAAATTCAGTTCAAAATTCAGAATTCTTACTGCAGATCCTGCTCTGTTTCGTGAATAATATTGAGATACCTAAGGATTTTTAGATAATTTTTTTAAAACATCTTCCTCAATCAGGTTACAAAGAGAAAGCATAAAGCACTTTATGGTGCATTTCCTTTACATAGTGACACCATTGTGGGAGTAGTGCAAAAACCAGTAGAAGGAAGAAACATAATACAGGTGGTGTAGTTCAAATACAAGGATACAAGGATATATAAAATATCACATAGGGCATAGAATCAAATATTAGCCGGGAAGGATGCCAGAAAGTCTTATGTTTTCAGTTCAGAAGTGCTTTTAGTTACATGTCTTCTTTTTTTTTAATTAAAGTACTGGTTTTTTCTCCTGTGGCCTTTCTTTCAAAGGCTTCTCATGTAGATGTTTATTAGTAAACAGCTGCTTGCAATGAAAGACCATTACTTTAAAGCCATTGTGGTTTCTAATGTTGATTGGGGGCTGGTTGTGCTTCTGTTTGTCCTAATAGAAACCAGATAAGAATATGTAAGTATTCTTAAACTGGGCAGTCAACTCACATAAAAGCTACATAAAGACCAGATAACAACCGTGATTATTCACAGAACTTTTGACCCTTAGAAATCCTTGAAGTAAAATAAATCATTAAAGTGTACCTAAAGCACATCCTCATGTGAAAGCTTTTATTATATATAATTACTATCTATACATTATCTATCTATATATTATATGTGTGTGTGTGTGTGTGTGTGTGTACATAAAAATAATGGTTATTACAAACCTGTTTATTGAGCTCTCCTATGAGGTAGGTGCTTGAGAACACTGTGAAGTAGGATGCTTGATACTTAGGTACAACAGTATCAGAATTGCTGGTGTTGTCAGTTGGTGTCTTGTTTGTTCAAAGTGTTTGAAAGGTGGGATTTATTGGAGATTGGAATCGATAAGATTGAATTCCTTTAAAATATATATATATAAAAATACAGTTAAAATCTATAAGATACAAATTCATTAAGTTGCAGATACATAGCATCCACTCTCTTGTCAAAAATTTGAGACTAGGTACTTGTGGTTGAATACCTGATATAAGTTGGTCTTCAGAATTGGATGGTTTTGTCCAGTGCAGTTGAAAGAGGCTTGACATCTGGGAGCTTAACATTTTCTACAATCTTGAAGCTTGCTAAACAGTTAAAAGAGGCTAAGTACAACAGTACTTATGTTGGTGATCTGAGAGTATTCCTACAGCTTTGAATAATCAGGAAAATATTATCTCTAGGATGTGGGAAATATAACAACACAAATATGTCACTACAGGTTCACTTGATTTGCTTTACTGAGGCACAAGGGGACAGTGGCTATAATAATCCAAAAGACTGAGCTTCTGTGAACACCAGAATTAGACTGTAGATGATTTATTTTGGAAATGTTTTGGTATTTTGAAGTGAAAAAAATTTGTGGTTTTTCCTTATGCTCACAGAAGCTGAGTGGTCATCCAGGTGTCTCCAAAAACAGAATGGTGTAACAGAACAGGGGACAGGGTTTGTAGGAGAGCAATGATCTAAGTTAGGAAGTGGCTCCAGGGACAAGTCACCGCAGTAAAAGGTTAGATGACTGAAAGAGATGTGATGGAGGGAAGGAAGAACAGGAAGTTACAGAGCTGCAGATTTCTAGGGACTGGGAGAGAGTTCTGGAGCAGCATCACTGTTTGCATCGCTGTTCTTAACCAATTTCCTGGGTACCTACTTCAAGCTGGTGGTGTAAACAGGCTGCTGGAGTAGCTGGGCACTTGGTCTAGTCCTTCTTATTCCTGGTATAATCTCTAGGCTATAGTAACCCCTGGGTGACAAGGATGAAGTACAACATAACACCAGGAGGAGAACCACGTTTGGGGAAAAAGTGACAACTTTGTCATTTGAGTCCCCTGCCATAAGCACTGAGCCCAGAAAGTCTCTAACCCTCCAAACCTCACCAGGCTGCCTTTCTCCAGTTGCTCCCCATTATCCTGCTTCAAACAGTTTTCCTTCTTCCTAGACAATTGTTTTCTTGTCGGTCATTTCTCCTTCACCATGCTATTGTTTGAATTGTTTCTTGAGGGTGCTTTGACCTTCTCCTTCCCTGATTTGGATATGTAGTTTTCCAGGCCTTTTGCGGAAGCTGGTCTGCAGTACAAATAAAGGCCTGTTTGCATGCAGCCCCCTTGCTTTGTTCCAGGTATGGAAGTCAGAGGATTGGGAGGCAGGAGTGTAGTGTTGAAAATTTTCCATCCACGTCCATCCTTGTGTCGAACTAAGTTAAACGTGTCACCTTCTTAGTGACATGCAGCTTGTATCATCTTACATATGACCTTTGACCTTGTCCTGCTAAACTGAGCTTGAACTTGTGAAACTTTAATGTCAGAAGGCTAGAGCAGGTCAGAACAGCACCAGAACATAAGTTACAGTTCACCATATTATTAAATTTGAGCTTTACTAAACATAGTGCAAATTGCCTTTAAAGAAACACTGTTGACTGAGAATTTGCACTTTGTTTTGGAAAAGTTGTGCATGTGATAAATGAAATCATTAGACAGAATATGTAGGGAAATTTTTCCTTTGTATTTTGTCTTATTTATCCTCTTGCTTACATGTTGTACCTTTGGTCCTACTTCGTCTTTTTGTTTGGTTGCTTGATTTGGATTGTTTTGTGGTTTTTTCAGAAGAAAACATAAATTCACAGCAGTAATAGGTAACCCAGTAGTCATAAACCACTTTTCCTTAGTTGGCATCTCTTGAAAGACAAGGTGTCTTGATACTGATTTATAAAGGGGGCTGTATTTTTTATAAATTCAATTTAGAATAAGTTAATATTACTTAAAAGGATATTTTTAATGCTAATAGGATTTGATGGTCTGACTTCTATTTCTTCCCTAAGAATGCATACATGTGCAATAGAAAACATTTTGCAATATGTTTATCTAAGTACTCTTGACTGTTCAGTAAGATTGCTACCCAAGGTATATATACATTTGGATACTTATTTATGGGGGTAAAGATCTTCATTCTACGACATGCTATTTGTGTCTCTCTGCTGGTTTTCAGCACTTTGTCACTGTGTATTGTTTTGATTACAAAACATCACCAAAATGCAAATTAACTGGGTAAAGAATTTAGTTGTGACCTATGGTCTCTTTCTTTCTATAGACTTACTCAGAACTGAATCTTCCTTTGACATTGGTTGATAAGGGTAGCATGAGGACTTTAAATCCTTAGGATTTATTTTAGCTGAAGAGCAGAAAGAATAAATTTGTGTTTCATAGCCTGCTTACTCATTAATAACTTTGACTGAGATATATTTGTAAGCCTGGAGAACAAGGCAGAGGAGTGTGTCTGGGCTCCTCTTGAGGTTTTGTAGCCAAGTGCCTTTGGGGTTCCCTTTCCTGGAGGTTTTGTGGCCAGTGGGGAGTAACTAGGGATATTGGCTCATAGTGATTAAGAACATTGTGTCAAACCCTTAAAAAGATGAAAATATGTAGAATTGCCTATAGTCTGGTATATAGCTTAGTAGCTTAGTTTAGTTAGGTTTTTTTTTTTTTGTCATGTAATTACATCCAGAAGTGGACAGTTTTCACCTGTGTTTAAGGTACATGCAAAGTTGATTCTTGGTGTGAGCCTCATGTGGTTTCTTCTAATTCCAACTTGAAAACAGACTTGCTTCATTTTTTTGCCACCATGAGGCTCTTTTAATTAATACTTCAGAGCTTCTTTTTTCCTGAGATTGCCTCAGAAGAAATGTCAACCAAAGAAGACTTGGGCAAGATTTACAGATGAGGTGCAGTAAGATGGGAGGGAGAAAGAAAAGCACTCATTAGTTTACAAAAATAGAAAGAATCCGTTGCAATTCCAGGTCTTGGAACTCTTGTTGAAGCTCTTGCGAATGTCTCCATTTAAGTGCACTGTTCATTCCTGCGTACGTCATCTTATTTCCAGCACTGTTTGATCACCAGCACCAAAGCTCCAATCTCACCCCTGGGACAAGCAGCGTCCTTCTGGCTGGCTTTTATTAGATTAACAGAAGGAAGACTTACTACTCATGTCCCCAGTGAGGCAGAGGTATTTCCCATTTCTAGAAGAACAGAATGAAGGAAGCACATTCCTCTACTTTTTGCAAGACCTTCTGGGGCCTTGTGGACCTGAGGCTTCCTCCTCGGACAGCAGTGGCTGCAGCCGTTACCTGTGTGGCCTGGCTGGCTGGCCATGGCATCAACACACCTCTCCCACGACACGAACTATAAAGCTTTAGCATAGAAGGAAGGGCTAAGCGAGATAAAATTTTACTAATTCACTGGCATGGAGTGAGGAGTGTTTTGGACAGAAAGGTAGGCTCAGAGAGAAGGAATGGAAAGACATCCAGGTTTAAAACTGCTTTCTTCCTGCTGTCTGAGAAGAAAGGTGTTCTGCTGTTTGTGGTGCAGTCACCTTGAGGAGTTCCTTTGGGAGAAGGAGAAGACAGGGACAGGTGGCCTTGCTTGATTTCTTGCTCCTCAGTAAGAGAGTAAGGCTCCAACCAGTCCCTCAGGCATGTAATATTGCTGGAGGAGCAGGTCTCTGGGGCACAAGTTTTGGGGGGAAAAAAGCATAAGAAAGAAATGTAGTAAATAATACATTAAATTGTATAGAGAGGGCGTTATAAACATTTTTTACCTATTTTTTAACATACTTAATTCATGGAAAAGTCTTTGTAACAGAGAAAATAGGTAGAGGATGCAGCTTAGACTGGAATACTTCACTGCAAAAAGGGAAATTCTTCCTTTCTGTAGTAGGAAGTGCCATAAATGCACATTCCCTGTGAGTTGTAACCATTGTACACAGCAAATACAAACCCAGACTTTTGCAGGAAAACATGAGCCTTCAAATAGAAATTGGGGTTAAAACAAGTTAAATTTAATCCTTTTCCTGGCTGCACTGTGTGGGTCATTGGCTAGTTCCTCAGGCAGCTCCCAAAGGCATGTTGTCTTTGTCCTTGTGCCTCTGAGCATTTGCAAGATGAAATTTTACCATGTCCTGTGTCTTTGCTGGTTTTTCAGTTTGCAAGAGGTAAATACGGAGTCAGATGATTTGGAGTCAGATGATTTGATCAAAAAAGAGAGGCTTGGACATACTTCTGCATATTGCTGTGATCGGGGTGAAGTGAGTAAATCTCTGTTACCTGCTGCTGTTGGAAACAGAAAGGCAGTAACTGCAGGGTTGAAATAAAAGGCAAGTCAGAAACTGAGTTATGCATCCGTATTGTCTCGCTGGCTGCCTTTGGTGGAGTGCTGAGCTGTGGTTACGAAACTGTGCCCTGCATTTACTCACGTCACATTTGATTTGCAAACCTGCGTGCTAGAGTGGCAGGTCAGTGCCTCTTGCTCTGGCTGGGAACACCCTCATTCCCTCTTCTCTGCAGCTGCTGAGAACCTTTCCAGAGCATGCCTTTGTCTGAGAAAGGATGCAGACACTGAAGTGACCATATGTGGAGCGGAAGCACAAATGGGGATGATTTAATACAGAGGCCAGGCAAGCTCTTTCACTCAGCCCTGTGACAGGGAACTCTGCATTTCCCTTTCTTCAAGAAATTTAATCTTGTGGAAGTGCCTGCACATGACACTTCTGAACTTGCTGGTCCTGTTCTCCTATTTGCATATCTCAGTCTGGCATAGATATTCTTTGATACTGCTCTTTTAAAGAGAAAAATCAGTGTCTCTTCATTTTCTAAGTGTTTGTAAAGAAGGATAGTATTGCTGAGTGAGAATCAAGCATCTTGTCACTTTCGTAGAATTGCTCCAGTGCTAATGCAGACCTGAGGGAAGGTGCTTTCCCTTGCCACAAAGGTGCCTGGAAGGATTTGGAACTTGATCTCTCTCACACACACACAAATACGGTGTTCAAGATATGCTCTCCTGCCCCTGGCGTTTAGATTTTAACGTCGTCTGTTTTTCTGGAGCCATGTTTGGGATAGTTGGTCTGTGTAGCAGTTAAGTGCACTATGTCCCTGAGATACTTACAGGAAGTTTGGGAGGATGCTAGGCAGAGAAAACAAGGTCACTTCCTCCTCTTATAGAGTTCTTATTCACTAAAAGATCATAGGATTGTCTCAAATTTGTTTTACTCATCAGAGGCCATGTGGAAAGGAAGAGGAATACCAGAACACTGACAGTGTTAGATAAAGAGAAGGTTCTTATTCATGGCATTCTTCAGAAATTAAGGTGCAACAAAATTTTAAGACCTTAGCTTATGTCTAACAGGTAAATCTCTATTAAGAGAATAAAAACAGGCTGTCACTTACCAATGATCTTGGAAGCAGGTAGAATGAAAGAAGGGATTCTGTCTTCAAGCCAGGCAAGTCCTTAAACATACTAGCATCTGATGGCCGCTCAGAAGCTTGCCCACTGTGACTTAGATACTCCACACTAGTTAAAAATACACCTCACCTATGTGCCCTGGGGCCATTTCATTCAGATCTCGCCAGAGTGTCCTCTTCTACCAAATTTTAGAAGCTGACTCCCAAGAAGCTGAATCCCAAGTGGCCTGTAATCCACTCTTGAAAACTGCAGAGTCAAAGACCAGGCAGTTTGTGGAGTTCCTGAGGGAGCAGAGCAGC
This sequence comes from Edolisoma coerulescens, assembly GCA_013397115.1. Classification (NCBI taxonomy): domain Eukaryota; kingdom Metazoa; phylum Chordata; class Aves; order Passeriformes; family Campephagidae; genus Edolisoma; species Edolisoma coerulescens. The sequence continues at coordinate 657,795 of VWZW01004266.1, read as the reverse complement.
AGTGAAGGCAGGGCCTGGGGCTGCTCCACAACCCAGGGCAGCACTGCAGTGACACAGAGGTGGCTCCATGGGACCATCACCTCACGGGGCACAGAGAGTCCTTTCCATTTTCTTATCCTGTATCTGTCTCATTACAGGGACCACACTTGTGTGGGAGCGAGACCCAGAGCAAACCCGGGTTTTCTCACCAGGGCCAGTGCCGTGGCAAGGAAGAGGCCATCTGGTCAGCCCTGTCATGGCCCTTTCAGATCTTACAAAAAGGCTTGTAATTACATTTGGGTCGGATTTAAATAACACATGAAAAGCCAAATCTATGATCATGCATTTAAATACGGCAACTACTCTGCTTTTCTGGTTTAGTGAGGACTGTGTGAATCAAAAATACCTTACGCATCTGCAAAAAGGCTTAGTCCCAGCAAATCATTACTTTAATTACAGGAAATAATCATAAACTACTTTATATGCAATTAAAGACACTTTCTTTTGGAGATATTTTTGTAATTTGTATTTTTTCCTAAAACCAATTATTTAAAATATTATACTTTTTCATGCCTGCAGTGCAACTTTGTCTTGCATATAAATTGATTTTTAAAAATTAAGCTTTCTTATGTGTAATTGAAACTTGAGACTATTTTACCTTTATGCAGTTAATTGATTAATAGGTCAGATAACACCTGCTGGTTGGCAGTAGCAGCTAACAGTTTTGTGCTACAGTTTGCTTGTTTAGATAATTGTATTAATTTAGAATGGAAATTGACACAATTACAATGGTATTTTTGAAAATGTCAATTTTATGGGGGGTTTTTTTATGTTAATGTCGAATCAGCCTGTGATCAAATGCTGAAATTGTTTGAAACAGAAAATACTTTTCACACTGAAATTTAATATAATGCTGGTCCAGAGCTCATTCATTTCATGGGAAGCCCAATATTGGATTTGGACTATGGTCATAATTTTATCCATCTATTGAAACAGAATGACAATACTCAAATTCAGACCGAACAGTGATGTGGCCCAGATCTTTCACAAACAGCTGCAAACAATCAGTGGAGAATTTCATGGCAGTGGTAGACTTGAAGGCCAGGGAAAATGTGTCCTGAAGGATATGTGCCCCTGTAGTAATTGCAACCCATGACATGGGAAGAAGAGAAAGGCAGATATTTTGTCTTCTTGTGCTCAGTGTGGCAGTTTAGGGAAGATCCATAACCTGTAATGAATATCTGTGAGTCAGGAACAGAAATGTGCTAATCCAGCAAAAGCAGTTCTGCCTGTGTGCTCTCTTGGCCTTTCCAGGAGAGCTGTCCTGGTGCCATCCTCCTTAGTAAATACGTGACTGATTGATTGAGGGGATAGGGCTGGATGATGGGAAAACCATCAGTGTTCTAGAGGCTGCCTTGTCAACCTTCTGCCTCAAAACCCAGTCTGCCTGTGATGTGACTTTCACAGGACCATGTTGCCCTACCAGCTGGTGACACCACCCAAGCGCTGGTGTGGACACACAGCAGGGCAGGAGTTCACACACCTCCAGGAGTACTGCACATTGTTTTCATCAGTCCCAATCTGAAATGTGTTCTGGGGAATTTGCAGAATTAAGCCATCAAAACTATGCAAAATTAATTATAGGCTGGATTTGGCATAAAAGCTTAGATACGGTGTTTTCCCTCAGCATTTGTATTTGCTGTTGGAAATGCTTCAGCCCATACATCTCTGCAGATAATGCCAACAGGGGAAATCACTAATGAAACATAGTTTTACAGGTGGGTTTCTCTTTCTCAACCTTAGGCCAGCCATTTTTCCAATAAGTATAAATAGGCCGTTTCCATTAATTTTTACAGCATCAAGGATAACTTAATATAAAATGACATGTTATGTCTGTATTGATCTAACAACCGACTATCCTTTTTTTTCTCTTTTCCCACCCACTAGTTAAAGACTCACAGAAACAGGACAAAATTAATGTGGTGCTGGGAAATGAGAAGACAAATTGTTTCACCTTATGCCTAGGGAGGAAAATGGGGATATGAGGTGGGGATGGGGACAGGAAAACTGAGGATTTGCCCCCCCCTTCCAGTTATGCGGAGCTGTTAGATCAGCTGAGCCATAAATAATGTATCTTCAGCCTAAGATTAGTTCAGGATGTAGTCCTTCATTTTTGCCCTTCCCAAGGAATCGCTGCTGAAGCTCCTTCACTAATAGCAAAAATATTTATTCAGACACGAGATAACCATTTGTTTCACTTGTTCCTCCAGAGACACATGAGTAGAGCCCATTTAAGTAAATGAGTGTTCTGCAGACCTAATTAAAGACAGAGTAAAGTCCATGGTCCTGTGCCAAAATGCTACATCATGAACTAAAATTCATGGAAACTTAATACAGAGTCACCATTTATTTCCTATATTTAAATCAGACTTTAAACATTAAATGAAAGCCAATACTCCCAATAAAAGCTTGTAATCCAGACTGTAATAATAAATCTCATGCTGGTATCCTAGTACAGATGAGGGTGAAATTGTAACTGCATTGACATTAATGCCATAGTATGTCTTGACTTCAATAGATCCAGGATTTTTTTGGTTATGTTTTTAAGAGTCTTAATTTACTAGCAAAGTAAGTAATTTAGGATTTCTTGTTTCCCCCCAGTTGCTGATGTTGTGATCAGCTCCTGGGACAATACTTACATATACTCATCTGGATTTCTCTGTCAGCATCAGCTGCCTCCTTTTTTCCCATCTGCCCCCAGAGCCACTTCTCTGTTTTCACTGCCCTGCCTGCAGCCCACGGGCTCGGCAGGTGCACTGGTGTGTTTGGCTTTTAGACTCCTTTCCTAGGAGGAGAAAGCTCACATGACTGAATACCTTTTTGTCTTCAAAATGGACTTCGATGATTTTATTTAAGTTTGAAAGGAGAATAGCTATCCTAAAGGTCACGGGGCAGAGGAGGTGATCCCAACTGAGTGCCTTACACTGCCCCAAAGCTGCCTTGGGAGGGGGGCAGAGGCAGCGCTGCTGGCCGCTGACTGCCCGTGGCACAGACACTGCTGCAGACCGGCCGCAGCAGGGACTGTCCTTCCTCAGCAGGGTGGTGGAGGGAGCACAGCTGGGTCTCACTCTGTCGTGCTGGGTACGTGAGGAGGGGTCAGGGGACAAAGGACATGAATGAAAGGCAAAACAAGTTTCAGAGTTGTGTCCATTGCGGGACTCGTTTTTTTTTCCCCTGAACAGTTTGGTTTCATGTGACTTGAACCCCTTCCACTGAATGGTAGCATCACAACGATCTTTGCCAAAGTGGCCGACTATGTTTATTTAAGAGGCGTCTAGTGGTAGAAAATCAGTAACAAAAATCGATTTGCAGCTTTTTCTGTGCTTTGCAAAAGGCATGCAAGTTTCACTTGCACTAGTTGGAAGCAAGTGAAAACAGTTCATAAGTTAAGAAATATTTCTTAGTGTACAGTGATAAAAAACTTATTTCTTGAAGAAAAGTAATTTATATTATTACATATTACATTACCATACATAAATGGGAATTAATTTTATGTCCTTGGAGATATAAAACAATATGGAAACCTGCATAAATACTTTTGTCGTCAGTTATGGTCATTAAATTGATTGTGTTGATTTTGCTGTAGCTTAAAGCTGGGGCTTATGAGCTGGGAAAAAGGTAAGGTGTTTGTTCTGTTTGTACCTTTTATTCCATGTGTACCCATATTTTCATTGCCTTCAAAAGTATTTGTGGATGTGCAAGAGGCACAAGCTTGGCCACTAATGTGCTGGCTACTCCCTTTTATTGTTTTGAAGGGTTTAGCAACTCCTTTATACAGACTTTTTCATTCATTCTACATTTTCTTCCTAGTCTTACCTAAAGATTTCATTTTGCAGGCTCCTGTACATGAGTTTTTCTTTAAAGGCACCAGTATTCTAGTACTACAAATGTTAGGCAGGTTTCTTGAAGTTAAGCACATGGGAGTTTCTGCAAAGTTAAGGAGAGACATTGAGCTGCCATCTGAATAAAAAAATACCTTCATTTTCAGTAGATGTGAGAAATAAAATGGTCCTTAGAAGGCTGCAGACAGGTTTCATTCTCTGGAGACTGATCTATGAACACTTTTTCTCTGCTAGATTAGAACATAAATATGTTTATTCTGATATGTCCCAGTACAAGGGCAGTGCAGTGGCAAGCAGACACCTGGGTAACCAGCAGGTTAAAGGAATGAGGAGGAAATTCATAGTTGTTCTGTTTCCTTGTGAGCTATGCTTATGATTCTAGTGTGTCTGAAATAAGGGTAGAAAAGAAGGATGTACTGGGAGTATTCAGAAATTGGATTACAGTGGTATGTTACTGATGAAAAGACGAATTCAGTTATAAGGTTTACTCCCTTATTGTTTACTTTCTTTTCTATAAGGGAGTCTTTTATTTCTGTTGGGTGGGTAGGATTCATCCATAGCTCAGTTTGCTTACACCATCCCACCCTTCCAATCTGTGTGTGTCAGGAGAAGGGTCCTGTGTACAACTGCTCCCAAGAGAAGGCTTTGTTGCCTGCAAGTCCTTTAGTGCTTATATGGTGACTCCTCTAGAGAACAGCTCCTGCCTCTACGGTCTTCTTCGTGTTCGTTATTTAATACCTGTTGGATTTTAGGAACAAGAAAAACCCTAAAGGGAAATGGGCACTGTTCACCTCAACTGTTTCTGCCCTGCAGATATGAGGGAAATAGTTTCCTTGCCACAGGAAGAGTTGCCAGGAGCCTTTTAGCCAATTACCACAGCAGTTTGTGGACCACAGCAATAGAGGGATTACTTTGCCTTCCGTAGTGAACATTAGCTACTGCTGTGCTAAACAAAGGAGCCTTTTATATTTCATCTACTTTGATATTTAAAGGAAATGAGAAGTCTTGAAATGACAAAACCCTGGTAATAATGAGGTGAGTTATCACCACATGATTATTATAAAGAGAATTTTCTTTTTATACTAGTGTGTGTTAAAGAAGAGGCATGCCCCTTGTTTGCCTTGGAAGTAAAATCATTCAAGTTTACTCTTGTCAGGTTTCTGAGAAGAATAAAACATTGTTAGTGTTTGTGAAAGAGAAATGCCCTCGTGGAGCCTGACCCACAAGTTGTCTTCCTGGACGCCATACGTGATCGCGGCTCATGTCTTGTCTCAAGTTTCTCTGGTTCCACCTTCGTCCGTTGTCGGGTTCAGCTGCTGGCAGTCAGTTCTGTGTTCGTTATCTCCAGTAAAGCTACCTTATTTGCAATTAATCAAACAGTGTAAAAAAAAAAGTTGGACTTGGGTGTTTTTTGACCAGCACAGACATTACCTGTAAGGTAAGAATTCTTTTGGCAGTGAACCACAGCACTTCTGTAGAAGCTGGTAAGCCTGGAGGTGTAGCATCCACTACATCCCTGAGGTAAGGTTGTTTTCAAAGTGTCCCTGTTCATGTCCTGATGTCCTTCATGCTGTATTGGGAGTAGACTGACCATAAAGGGAAGCTCATGTAAATACAGGTAACTGAAAATATACCATATACTTAAATTTTAAATTATAACATTAAATTAGTAAATCACTGTTCACTGTGACTTCTGCATTAATCTTGTTTTCATGTAAAACCCTGTAATCACATTTTGTGCATCAGTCAGTCAGTGTTCACTGGAAACAGCCAGATGCACAAGGACCTTTGCAGTGCTTGGAGTCGCTAGCACAAGCACAAAACCATCTGTTTGAAGACTTTTGCTACTTCTTTCTTGAGCTTCAAGTGTGAAACTATGTTTTTGTCCAGTGCAACTGTGGAGCAAAGCAAGAAGAGCTTGGGTTACACTGTTGTGTACACCTAAAGTGTAGTGTTACATTACTACTTCGTGGTGTCAGCATACTGCAGAAACAATCAGTGTATAAATTAGCATACGAGCTTTCCAGAATTGCATGTGGTGAGCTTTAGTTTAAACATAGTTAACAACATAGATAAGGTGGCAAAACCTATTTAAATATCTATGTACATTTGTCCCTGTCTACTTTTAATGTAGGTGCTCTCAGATGGTTGTGGATGCCAGGTATAAAGCTTTTGTGTAGTACAGAACTTGTATAAGCATGTCAGTATGCCCAACAGCCTTTACAACTAGCAAGAAGAACCTAACTGAACATAAGAATCTTCATTTCTGATATGGAGTTGTTTGAAAAGTTTTTCAGAGAAAAAAAAGACAATTTCATAAGAAGCTTGTGCCACTTTAAAGCCTAGAAAAGTAACACATTTGGATTCTAAAGCCAATTGGAAAGTTGATTTTATTAATTGTATGAGCGTTAAGAACAAAGGCACCTAGAAATTGACAAAAAAGGAGTGCAAATAATTTTATAAAGCTACAAAAGCTTTATAAAAGTAGACGAGATACTGCATAGCTGGATATTCTACCATAATGGATCTGAAAGAACTACAGAAGTAGAAACTCTGAAATTCTTCCAAACATGTGAAGTAATGCCTTTCATTATTATGTGGGCAAGGCTGTTTTTCTTGGCCATAATTTAGGAAGACTTTCGTGAGTTATCATCAACAAATTAGAACTTGAATAACAAATCTTGGATATAATTATCATAATCTGTTCCTGTTGGAGAGGGACAGAAGGGGAAAAAAAAGCTTATTGTAAAACAGTTTAAATGTATTTGATGAAAAAATACGGATAACTCATTTGCTTAGAATGGCTTATCGTTTAGGTGGACTTTTTTTGTTGAGTGGTTCATAATCATGGAGTCTCCTTTAAGAGTTCCTAACTCAATCACACTGCAAAAGTGAGCTCTGTGTATGGTACTGGTTAGGATCTTGTGTCTGCTTTGGGTTCCATAGTGAGATGGAGTAATTGAACATGTCAGACTGTCCCATAAAACAAAAATGAGTGAAGTAAAATTGACTGCAATGTGTTCTCCATATTGCATACCTGCCTTAAGAAATTACTCTTAATAGGCCTTTGGAAGACACTGTAGCTGTGTGACGTATGCTTATATGTATATATGCATATATGTATATATCCTTATGTCTATTCATAAATTATTTTTACATACATCAAAAGGTATCAGAACTTGCCTTCATCTTGCCCTGTGATTGTGAGTGTTCTTTGAGGGTGTGTATGTGAGCATGTCAAGTAGTAACACCTTGTTGAAACTGCAGGCAGTCATGTTAGGTGGTGTTTGTTAGCTCTCGATTTAGGAATCTGAAAAGTGGAGCATCTTTATATAGGGAAGTGGATAAGATGGAGATTTTGCAGAAGACAACTTTTGCCTTGTCTGGGTATACACTGAGAAGAAGGTAGATTTCTACTATGTGGGGATAAAATAAATGAAAATTTGTGTGCAGAAGGGATGTGAGAGGTGCATGTATTCTTGGATGCAGTATATGAAATATCAGACATAACAGTCATTACTTCTGTTTCCTTTTCTTTTTCTTTTTTTTTTTCATGAAGGAGAAAAGCATCATTTAAGTGAAAACCATTACATGAACCAGAAGCTTTTAATTTATTTTATAGACCACGTATCCCTCTGCCCAAACAGACTCAAATTCCTCAGTTTACCAGTAGCTTGCAGTTTCTTACTGATATCCCCCACTTGTGTCCATTTTTTCCTAGTTGCACCTAAACACAAAATCTGCATTCTGATTCAGTGGTCCTTTCAATAACTAAAAAAAAAAAATGTTAATGCATTTGTTTGGGGGAATGAAGTGGCTTGCTGATACTTCTTGTAAGTGACTGACAATATAACACAGTCATCAGAAAGACATCCAGTGAATTTGTCTTTGGATGAGCTTCTTAACGCATGAAGATTTCGTGGGGCCAGTGGTGTGGGGTCGTTCCATAATAACCTTATTTTAGAGGGTTTTGGTCCACTGTGTTTCAGGTTCAGAAGCATTTACTTTGTTCTGCTGTGAATGATAGTGCTTCATTATGACATTTGCACTGACAGTTCTGGGAGAGGTGCTGAAAGGCCCTAGGCTACATCATCATTTTCAGACTCCCACATGCTTCTCCCCATTTTTATTAGGATCTCCTCAAAGGCAGTTACACACCCTCTTTCAAAATGTTGTTTATAACTCAGGTCTGTCAAGTTGCCTGTACAGCACTCACGAGTGACTGGGCAACCGGAATGCTAATTGCTACCTTACTGAACCAACCATAATGGCATGTCATTTTCTTTTTGCAACCTTTTTGTGTATTAACGTTTTGTCTTTGACCATACATTTTAATTATTGTGGCTTTGGAGTGGATTTTGCTGCCCGCTTCAAGCTTTTCAATGCCTGTGTACGGCACTGTGCACAATGAGACCTAATCCTCAGCTCGGGACCATCTCTAACAATGCAGTACAAATACATTATATTTCAACAATTTTTGCTTGATTTTGGCCTCATTCAAAAGGGTTTTTATTGTTGTTTCTCAATTCCTATTTGACATATTAATTTTACAGTGATTTTCTGGCTATTTAAAGCAGATTTGAGGGACACACTTTCAGTGTTTTGCAAATCATGCACTGCACAACATAAGAAACAAATCCCTGTATATATGGATTGGGAGTTGATTTTTAGCATGTCTCTACAGACAGTACATGCTAATGTACTTGAAAGGTAAGATGTGTGACTTGCTACAAATCTTTAACTTTGCAAATCATAGGATTGAAGAGCTGGAGTCTGCTTGTTTGCTTTCTCATGTTGAAGTGGTACCTGTCATTACTGTGTGTTGCGTTTTTAAAAAAGCAGGGAGGAGAACATTTTTGCTACTGTGTATGCCTCACAGAGCAGGAAAAGTCAGACATCATTTAAAGTGGCTATTGTGCAGGAGGTTTCTGGAATGTTTGGCATTGCATGTTCAACTTTGGCATTTTGTCATTAAAAACTGGAATAGAGCACAGGCTCTCAAATATGTAGTCAGGCCTCTTGAGCTCCTGTAAAAATAAGCTGGCAAACAAACCCCTCTAATAAAATGCTGATGCTGGAAAAGATATATGGTCATCATTTCGTTATGCTACTTTTCTCAGCATGTCTCATCTATTTCTGAAAGTAACAGGGAGAGATGATTACCAGAAAAGCAAAAGTCATGATGAGGTGAAATCCTGGCCCTGCTGAGACGGAGAACAGCTCTATCCCTGGGCCAACCTTGGTGCCATGAAATGTCCCCGTGCCCTGGCCAGGTCACCGGTTTCAATGGCCCTTAACTTGCCTCTTAGTCAAAGCAGTTGTTTCTTCCCCCCTACTGCTCTTATGATGCTCATTGTTTAGCAGTGTAAATGGGGCTTATGATTGTTAGTTTGGGCTTTTAATGACATTGTAGCCATTTAGAATTCCCCCCTGGAGCCTCCCAGGGAGGCAAGAGGAGGCTTCTGGCATTGGGAGCATTTGGGGTTTGGGCTGCTGTTGATGACCTGGGCGGTAAGGATGGTGACCGTGCTGTAGTCCTGCTGTCTGGGCTTCTTCTGCTTACTTGTGCTGTTATTTTTCCTAGCAATTTTTCTCAAGATGGGAATTTATAATTGAATTATAAATTTTTAACTCCTGTATTTTTTCATTCAAAATCTGTATATGTACTTGCAACATTCTCTTAATTATCCTGTGCTCTTTCCTTCGAAAGGAAATACATGTGTTTAATAGGTACTGTGTGGCGTGCTTGTATAGGATAGTTGAAGGAGTAATTACAGGAGTAATGACAGCCTAGAAAAGTATAGTGTCAGAATATTTGGTCCTTTAATTCATAAATTACAGTTCTAGTTAAAAACAAATGTATTTTATCATCTGCTAATAATGACAGTAGAACTTTCCTGAATACAAAGAAAAGGTGAGGATAAAGAAACTTCTTTTAAAACAAACATTTTGGCGGTGCTGAAAATGGTAACTCTAATGATGTTACAGAAATTGCAGTATCTTTCCTGTCATACCACACTGTCACATGGGAGGCTTAAATAAGAAAAATGCTGTCATGACAGTCAAAATAATTTGGTAGAGAGGGAGTCCTTGAAGAGACCATGAGTGTCAGACCAGAGCTACTTTCCAAATACTCCTGTGTGTGATAGTGATCAAGTAGGTTCAGAAGAAAGCAGGTTTTTATGAGACTACGTATTCTGTTTTCTGTTTCCGAATGAAAACACTTCTGTACTGCCCTCCCAGTTTTCTGGCCAGCTCTACTGGGCACCTGTTGCTGCCTTGGAAGGAGCCCATGGGTGCCTGGCAGACTAAGTGTGTTGAATGAAGGCAGGACCTGAAAAATAAGTATTCTTTCCTCATTCTGAGAGTAATACTTGTTAAACTGCACAGCTTTAAATAAGGAGAAGACAGTTCTTCTGATCATCTGTAGTGTCAGTCAATCAGTCTTATCTTTTTCTTTATGCTGCTTAATTACTGGGGAAGTATTTAACCATAAGCAGCTTACATGTTTCTGAAACAACTCTCTGTTCACATATTGTTTTGCCTCTTCAGTTTTGGGAAATCTAGAAGGAAAATACTATTATTTGGTCTCTAACCAGTAATGTGTTTTAATAGAGTGGAGATGAAGAGCATCGGTTATTCGCGGCTTCTTTCTTGCTTAATTCAGTAGCTCTCGTGTCCCACGCGACTGAACAGCACAGTTTGTATGGGGTCTCTACTGCTCATATAAGCAGCTCCAGGAACTTTTTTTAAACCTGTATGTTTTATAAGGTCCTTGAGCCTGGCTATCTATAGCTCACCAGAGAACAGCATGTCCTGTGTGCTGCGCTCTGCTCATCACGTCTTGGAATTGTTCTGGGTGTGCATAAGCCACTCATCTGAGTGAGATGAAACACAGACGTTTCTAACATTTTGACTCCCTTTATCCTCTCTGTAAGGAGCTCAGCAGGCAGGATGTACAGTGATTTGGAAATTTCCGCATTGAGTTCCTAGAACAGCTGTGTCAGCTCCAAGGTTTCTCATGGCTGTGTTTTCAGTTGTCTGTTTCATAGATGGTGATAGGACTGTGGACTGCCAGTGATGATAAAAACAAATATATATTCGTGGCAATTAGACATAGATATATCTGGAGCTAAGCTGTACTGTTGTTGGCAGTATTACAAGAGCTGGGTTGTTTGGAGATTTAATGGTCTCATTGTGGTTATTGTAGAGCAAAACTGAAAGCTCATAAAACTGAAGGCAGGTCATATCAACAGACCAATTAAAGACAGTGTGTATCATGGATACAAATGTTTGTGAGCTATATTGCTTACACAGTAATCATTATTTTTGACCTTTCAGCATGAACTCTGTTGATTCACTTTTTCATGCAGGATAGTCTTTTAGAGAAAATGCTATCAGACATGACTTCATACAGTCCCTGATTTAGTCGGATTTCTGCAGTCCTGATTAAAACCAAGTTGGTTTTACTGGAGTGATGTAGGGGACAGAACAAGCCAATTTTTCCTTTCTGTGGTTTTCATGGTGTAGGTAATCAGAAAAGATGAAAATGGTTTTCCCAAAAAAGAATACTTTTCCCCATAGGTTTCATTACTAAATTGGAACTTGAGTGGATGATTATTGTGTGCAGTTGAGTGGCATTTGCTTTAATTGTGCGTTTGCAGGTGACACTGTCTTCTCTGCCAGGAGATAGGAGAAGGTCTAAGGACTTTATCTGTTAATGACACAGCACTGGAACAGCAGCAAGGTAGCTCACTTTGCAACCACAACACTGTTAAAACACAGATAACTTTAAACAACTACATTCAAAACAAACTTCTGTCTCATCAATGCCCAACTGATTTCTAATAAAACCAAGCTTTAGCTCTTCTCTTGGTCTGTTTGCATTGAGGCTTGTTTGCATGATGCAGATGCAAAGGAAATACCTGCTTTGCTTCAGTCTGACATTTCCATTAAGATTACTCTTAGTATAATCTTGCTTCATGAAAACAGATTCAAACCTATTCAGGGCCTTATCTTGTGGCAGAAAGCTGCTGAGCCCAACTGGTGAGGAGGATTCTTAGTTGCTGTGAATTGATGCATAGACTCGTAGCTTTTGTTACATACTTTTTTGATGTGTCACTAGTTCTTACTGAAACTAAATTCAGGCAGAAAGTTGGTGCCCTGATACCAGTTGAGAAGGTTGATATGGGCCTACACGTAAATTATAATCACAGCAAAACCCAAATACTGGCCAACTGACAGCTGGCCCAGCATCCTACTTTATGATGTTTTTTCTCTCTACGCTCAGTAGAATATGCAACTCTTAAGTTGCTGTGTAGCTGCTTTTAAATGGCATTAAACACTGTTCTTGAAAAACAAAACAATGTATGGACTTTCATCCATTTCTTGCCAAACACGTTAGTTAAACTTTTGCAAGCCCCTATATCCCGTACCTTTTCTATTATGGTTTTCTTTTTTTTTAATACCATGGTAGCTAGAACTAGTAATAGGTAACAAAATAAAATATGATGAGCATATTTCAGCTCTTAAACCTTACTTTAATGATATGAAAGTTAATCTTGTGCCTCTGATTTTTGTCCTGCTGAAGTCCCAACTCTTTCCATCAACTAAAATCGGGGTTTCACCTCCAGAAATATACCTTAATATTAGAAAATGCACATCTCTACACTTTAGGACCAAACTGATTGCTATAATAACTTTTTTTTTTCCTGTCTCACATACCTTTTCTTCTGAATTGAAGTGTACTCTTTTATCAGAAATTTCTCACAGGTACCTATATTACATGATCAAGTCTCTTTTTCATATTCTTTTGAATAAAGCCTGAAGGGAGAACTTCTCTGGCATCATCCATAATTCAGAATTTTATAGCTCTTTTCTGAATGTGCTGAAGTTTTTCAACATTCCTTTTGAAATACACACACACCAGAACTAAGCTTGTGTTATTTTATGGTCCTGTCAGAGTCACATTGAGGAGTAATGCTGCTTCCCTCCTGTTACTTGAATTCCCTTCATATATTGTATTCACTGGCTGCAGCATAGCATTGGGAGTTCATGGTCTGTTGTTGCTTCATGTTTTTTAAAACATTTTTAAACCATTACCTTAAAGATTGTCATTTGTTGGTGGCAGAACCAACGAAGGTCTCACAAATTTCCTTGATTACGCAAGGTGGAAAAAATTCCACTTACTCCTAAGCAAAACCCTGTAACTGATGGCAAGGCATAGCAATAATCATATAGTAAGCAATGTAATTTATTATAAGGTTTTTGACAGTTGTCACATCCAATAAAGAATTGCAGTTTTACAATATCCGTATAGACTGGGAAGTAAGTTTTATTTTGAAGTTTGGAAACTGAGGCACAAATTCGTCACTGGCCAGAGTGTTGCTATACCTGTACTGAACCTGCTTTTACTGAGTCCACAACCTATTAATTCCCATCAGGATGTTATTCTGGAAGTGCTTCCTTAGATGTGGACATCATACCTGTTTTTAGGACAGTCCTCTGCAGGTTAGTGGTCTCTTACCAGTGCATGAAATGCACCATGGCAGCATGAATTTAGTTGCTCAGCAAGTCTGCTTTCCTTGGCACAGGGAGCAGGATAATACTGCTGGTGTCCAGATCTACTGTTTTCATAGTGCTGCATTTCCTCACTAATGACTTATGAGGCAAATATTTAAGTGCTTATTGTTATATATTCTCCTTTCATCTCATTATTTATAGAGCAACTGTTAGGATTGTGAAACTATAATTTTTTTTCCTTTTTTAAAAAATGAGATCAAGCAGCAGAAGTTGAAGACTTTCAAGTGTGCACTTAGGAGTTTGTTCACAGTGACTGTTTTGTCTCCTGTGGTTCACTCCTGGCACTCCTTCAACCTAGCAGCCCTCGATCAGCAGAGCCTGCTGTGCTCCAGCGCCTGAGCTCCTGCAGCACCTCTGCGTCCTCACTGGAACAAATTTGAGAGTTGTCAGACCCTGGTAGACAGATGATCTCCCACCCTTAGAAGTCCTGTCAAATCTACTCAAGTATCTTTTATGGTGGAGAACAGACACTAAGTGCTTCAAAGGACTTGCTCAATCTTGCATCTTTTTTTCTCTGCTGTCAAAGATGTGGGGCTCAGGTCAAGTTCAGCATGGGACCTTCTGCATCATGGAAACTTTTGTACTGGAAGGAAAAGCTCACTTAGTAGTTAAATTAAAAGAATAACTATTTTAGGAACTTTGGGTACTTTTGTTGGGCCAGATACTGTGCGTCTCCTGGGGAGCAGGTTGTCCTCTTTGCAGTATGTGTGTTTTACTCCTTTTTGTACCGGCAGAGGGTTTTTGCTGCAGTGTACTTCATGCTTTTACCTTGCCCTGATCACCCAGTATTGCTGTAGAAAACGACTTTTTGGGATGTTCCTTTTTCTGTTCAGGAGATCAGTTGTTCCTCTGATCACAGCTGTTTTCTTGGAGCCCATCTCAGACTGGAAGCTTTTGTCTCATCTGAAAGGTGATTGCTCCCCTCTCCCTTTCCCTGTCCCATGATGACAGCCAGATGTATGTCGCAGTCCAGATTGCGCTTCCATGCCTGCATTGTCTGTAAGTAAAGGCAGGAGCTGTTCAGGCAGCTGGAGCTGGAAAGATGCTGGTGCCAATCCAGGAGAAGCTGAAGGGATCCTGGTCTGAGATATTTTCCTCTGAGCTGCAGTTTCAGCCCCTCTGCTTTCCCTGCTGATGCTTTGACAACACAAGGCAGAATGAGGGGCTGCCCTGCTGCCTGCCCCCACCTCATGGCATGGCTTGCTGCTTCCCAAGGGCAGAGCCATGGACTTACTGTGGATCAGGGAAGTGTGGGAGAATCCAACACAGCCTTCCAAGCCTGGTTGCCTGCCTCCTTTGTGCTGCCCATGCCAGCCTGCCACTCCAGGGCAAGCCTTGCCATCTCATGAACCCCTAGGCTGAATTGTCTAACGTCCCATTTGCTAAGAGGACAGAAGAGGTTTTTTTAATTATTACTTTGTGGCTGGTTCTTTTTTTCTTCAGAGCACGCAACAATCTCTAGAGATCTAGAAAACAGGATCCTATTCAAAATTACTGCCCTGACCAAGCCCCTGTCCTTGCCCAGTGATCAGGCCCTTGGCTCAGCAGGTCTGGTGTTAGAAGCAGCCCCTGGAGGACCCAGGTCAGGATCCTGTCTTCTGCTACCCAGAGAGCCAGGGATCCACCACGGCTAGAAACAGTCAAAGAAGATAGTCCTTAGCATTTTGTTTAGGGCGTGTTTGTTTACTCTGCCCTCCTGACGTATATCCATGATCATAAGGTCCTTAAATTTTTTTAGTTTTTAAGTGTAATTACCAGAGATGTTCTAATTCATCTTCTCTTTAGCCAGTGCCCGAGCACTTGCAGAGGGGAGTGCCACTTGCTGTGTGGCCCTTTCATACTTGTAGTCACTGCCACACTGCAGGGTCATTACCCAGTGTTTGTTTTAAATGTCTGAAGTCCAGAGCTGTGCTGGTATGTTAACCCACCATTTCTGTGTAGTCTGGAAACGTTAAAACCATAAATTATTATAAACAAAGTGCCTTTGGGGGAGCTTATATATTGTGGTTATTTAAGTAGTTCTAGAGATTTCTGCCTTAGCAATCTCTTATGCTTTCTTCTGCTCATAGAATGTATACACGATCAGAGAAATATTCCACAGTTCACTGAAGAACAAAGGTATATTTAACAGAAGATGTATTTCTACTGACTATATGCTTTTTTAATTAGGATTTTAGCTTAAAAAAATAATTTCAGCTTGCTTCATCTGCTTTCCATATGTAACTGTTTCAGCTAAAATATATAGCTAAAGGTTTAATTGAATCAGTGCCATTGTATAAATACCGAATTTCTGTATATGTACATTTCTCATTCTGATAGCTTCCAAAAGATAGCTAAGTGACCATTAGAATAATTTAACAAGAAAAGATTTTTGTTTTATGAGATTTAAGTTCTCCTACATAAAATACAACATGCTGGAACTAATTTTCATTGCATGGTTATGGTTAATGGTTAAAAATTTTCAGCGTGTGCAGAACCATTTCCATACCACTGACCCATCTGTTTTAAAGAGACCTTGTCTTGAATAATACATGATATTTGGTCATTGAGGAGGAGCTCCCACGCTCCAGTGTGTACTCAGCACACCCTTGAAATTTAGCCCTTGATTTTGAAAGGTTCAATATTTCAGTGTCTGGCCATCTTTAACCCTCAATGAATATTTTGCCATAATAGATAAAGTCCCAGGTAAACCGCTATAGTTTCCGACCACATCCAGGAGGAACAAAGTGAGTTAAGGCTGGAGCCTAAAACTTCTAGGCAGAACTAATAAAGCTTCTCTTTGTTGAGGTTTTAGATGTTGCTTTGTTCTCATATGCCCTGGTGAAAAAAATGTTTCTTTTAAAAAAAATATTTTACAGACACTTAATCTTGGTTGTGTCTAATGCCTTTCAATATTTTTAAAAGAAATTCCAAGTGGATGAGTTATTTATGTGTTTAGCTTTTATTTTCCATTATGTCTTTTAATAGATTCCAGATCTCATCTATATTGTAATGGCTTCTGTGTTACGGAGCAACAAAATTTACTGGGTTAAATATCCATTTTTCTTGCCTCTCTGACATGAAAGTGCCATAGACCTATACAATAAATTACTAACACATTTGTGAGCTTGAAAGCCCATGCTGTTACCCTCACTGTCTGCACACAGGCTTCACCAGACATGAGGAGGCCCCGGTGCACTTCAGCACACCTGGAAGCACCATGTTATTCCTAGCGCTCAGGTGAACATGCTTGGAAGACATGATGATTAAAGGCTGTAAATGGAGAAGTGTTCAGGCTTGAATTCTTTGTAAATCACTTCCCTCAACCAACATGTTGAAGCACATGTAGAGCATAATTTTATAGACTTGTCTGAGACCTGGGGTGTGCAGATGGAATACGTAACGGGATGTCAAAAAGAAGAGATAACCCAAACTGCTGTTTGCTTTCCTCCTCACCATCCTGTCTTCACGCATTTATTTCTTTCCTTTTTTGTTTTTCTTCTGGCTAGATTTACTTGAATTTCTGGGAAAAGCAGGTCTCTGGGGGCCAGAACAGCACAAGGAGTGGGGCTGAGCTTTTAGCATCTTGGAATTGCCACCATGAATCCCTGATTTATTTTTTTTCTAATATTTGAGACTATAAGCTCCAGGAATTGAAATATAGCATTCTGCACTCAAGAATTATTCCATAGAAAATGTGAGGGAGCCTATAATTAAACACTTGTGCACAGATAGCAGTACTGGAAGAATAAATTTGGTGCCAGTCTCTCCAGAAGTGGTTGAAAACCATAAATCATGAAGCGAATAGATAATCACAGCTATGACAAACTGTAGCTGCATCTGCTGATTATTTTCTCCTCAACCTCTTGTGTACAATTAAGAATTCAGATTTAACAGCTGGGAATGATTTTCAAATGTTGATCTGAAGCAGAAAGTTCTATTCAGAAACTTTCAGCAGTTCTTTTATCTTCCCCATTCATTATTTTTTCTGGAATAGGTTAAAAAAGATAGTACTCGACCTGCTCTGCATTGAGATAGAAAAAAGATCATTATAAACTCAGATATGGATTTATGCTTAATGATCCACCTTCTAGTGTGACTGAGTTCAACAGCAAGCAGACTGAATATCTGTCAACAGGCTAAACTTTCTTTGGTCAAGAGACTTCATCTGTTAATATTTTATTTTCTTAGTTCAGCAGAGAGACATCTCTCAAATGTTTCTTGTTGATAGTTGTGGCAAAGAAACTAAGGTAAAAAGCTCACAATGAGTGCCTGTCGAATTAAAGTTAGAGACAATACACAAGGGAAAACTATTAAAAACTCAGGATAGTTACTAATGTAATCATACATCATTATATACACTGGTTAGCATAGAGTTCTATATGTAAATATACCAATATTTGGTATTGAATGGACAGATCTGTGTAGACCATGTCTACATATCAAATTCCTACAAAAAGATCTCATGCCTGTCACTGTGCTCCGTGTGAATCTGAGTTCAAAGCATTTGGCATTTAGGATGTCAAAAGCAGCTGTTCAAGCATCAGGACACAGTGTTTATATGTTTATGTTCTCCAGTTTTTTTTCTATTCTGCCATTAAAACTTCTGGTTTTAATGATCCAACAAGCAGGTACAGGACTTTTATCTGAATATGTATGCACATGGATTTACATGCTTCCTTTACAACAGCAGATATTCAGACATCTTTCCCATGTCTAGTAAAGAGAACTGTGCATCTTTTCTGATGTGGTAGAGGATTATTGTGATTAATCTGGTTAATTAATTAGTCCCTCTAGAAATGCATAAAAGAAGAATTGCATTTTTGGTAAGGGTACGTCCTGACAGGGGGCATTAAGGGCAAGTTTATTTATTCTCATTTGACACCAACAGTTGTGGTGTACATTTTACCTTCAAATATTTTCTCCTCTGTTATCTGTTCTTTTCATTTGGGGATTTCCAGTTGCTTTGCAGTAAAACAACATATTTTTATTTTTCATCAAATTTTTTCAAGTCTTAACCTTATTGTTTGCGGATCAGCTCCAGGAAACATGTCTGAAGTCCAATCACCCTACACAGATGTGTCACATTTTGGATTTTTGAAAGACAACCTGCATTATCAGCCAAAGAACCATTATTCTTTAGAGCCAATGTTCTACTGCTTATCTTTCTGTTTATTTTTTCTTTGCTTAGTTGTGTTGGGATTTTTTTGTTTTGTTTTATTTTATTTCATAACAGCAGTATGCCCATACCTAAGCTTTTCATTTTTTTCTTCTTTTGTTCCATTTTAAAGGTGCAGAATTATGCTCCCTTCTCTAACTTGGTCTTGTTCTCCCATTACCTGGTCTGAGGAGTTTACTTATATGACTGCTGCTCAGGCTAAGAAGTTTTCTTCCTACAGCCCTTGTAATTTGGGGGTTTTTTAAGGATGGAGACATAAGAATTCTTTACGTCATTTTACAAGCTGAAGATCGAGAATAAATGTTGTTTTAGACTACTTCAATATTAATTGAAACAACCAGTTTTCCAGAAAATTTGCTTAGAATGGAGGAGCTGGGATCCAACTTCACTTAATTTTTTAGGCGGGTCACACTAATTTTCAGTGTATCCAGTGGTTACGGAAAATTTTGCTCATGGTAGACTGTGGTGTTTTCTGGGGCTTCAGCTGGAAGAAAACAATATCAGGTGGTGGGATAAGTTAGCAGATGGTACAAGATAGGGAAATAGTGAGCAATTTCCTTAGTACAAAATGATCTGCACCCACCAATTAACTCAAAGCGATAAAGCACTTCCCAGTGCAGCCGGATGTCAAGACATATGTGCAGGAGCAAAGAACATGGGCCATGCAAGATCCTGAGGACCTGGGCATGTGAAGCACTGACTTCAGAAAAACTTGAGAGCTGTCGCTGCATATTCAACCAATCCTGAGCTCTCAAGATGACTTGGAGTGGGAGGGCCTTCATGGCCTTGGATTTTGTAGGAGCAGGGAACTCTTGAGTAATGCTGACACTGCTTACCAAACTGAAATTGAAGGAATTACTCCTAAAATTTTTTTTCTAGTTCTGCTTTCCCCAGTTTGAAAAGAGTGTTGAATTGTAAAGACCCAGAGGAGCCTTCTAGTTATTAGCCTGAGATTATTCATCAGGATAAGCAGGATTTCCCAACTTTAGTGAAGTTCCAAACAGCTCGAAATCAAGACAAGATGCACACTCTTTGGAATCCATGTTTTTGCATGAGAAAAACTATCCATGTGAATAGATGTTGGTTAGGGTTTTTTTTTTTGTTTTGATTTGATTTGTTGCTTTTGTTGTTGTTGTGGCTATTTTGGTTTTTTTGGGGTTTTTTTTTTTTGTTTTTTAATATATGCTTTATTCTAACAGGAATTAATTTGGATTAACCCTATTGCCTGTGTTCAGACTAGTGGCTTGCTCTTAACTGGATCCTGGTTTGTGTGTTTTAATTTTCAACAGGAATGTGAGCATTTCTAATTTTCACCTCTTTAAAAAATCAGAAAATTTATAATAACAGGTTGTGGGATACTAGCTTTTCTGCTTCTCTGTCACACTGGGAGATGAATCTTTCCAATAATAGGGTAGCAGACTGGAGAAACAGTCATATGAACAAAGAACTGTTGAAACCCTTTGAATTAAAATAAAAGCAGTGCTACTCTACACCTTAATCAATGGAAAGGGCTGTTTGGGCCATAGGGGTTTTATATTTCTTTTTTGTTTACAGATTTACAAAGAGAATTTTCAAAAGTTGTCTTCAGGTCTTCCTACAGAGCACAGTAGCAATGTAATTACAAGATACATATTGGGGAAGTGGAAGCATGGAAAAAAAAGATAGCAGTGATGGTGGTTTTCAAATAATATCTTTTATACAGCAGGAAGAAAGTGATTACCAAAAGCTTAGCCCAGATTATTATTCATGAGTTTTCTGAGCTTTTAAACAAATTGTTGTGCAAATGTTCATAACCTCATCATTTTCTCCCTCTCAAAAGGTGTCCAGATCTCCACATGAGCAACAGATCAAGTGTACTTCCAAAAATAGGCATGTTGTTTGTGCTTGCAGTTCCAGATGATCTTGTTATGACAATGGAGCTTCTGCGAGGAGTTGTCTGTGGGCTGTGTGTAGAACCTTTCTCACTTCAGCGCCTCTTACAGCTGGGAGCTGCTACTGTACTGCAGAAAAACCCTCTCCTTTTTGGGCACTGCGCTTTGGTTTCAAAGCCAAATGCAATTAAGTCACCCCGATTAGATCATTAGAGCCTTCAGTGAAATCTGCTCAGTAACATGTCTGAACTTTTGCTGTGGTTCCAAATGAATAATTTTTTGGTATTTGACTTTGCTTTGAAATGTGGAGTGCTCCTTGCCTGGAGGGGTATCTGGTATTGTATAAACATGGAAGGTTTCAGACCATTTGAGGGACACAGTGCAGAATAATTCAGCCATGCTGAAGATCTGAAGTATTTCAGCAGTATTATTAACACTGTGCTCTGTATCTGCTTCATCTTGCTGAAAATTTTACAAATTAGGGGGCCTCCTTACAAACACTTCTGGAAGAGGTCACCAGGCAGAATGAGCTGAGCTGTCTCCCTCCTGTGTAACTCCTGTCCGTGACCCGGTGCAGTCAGCACCAGGCATAAAGTTTTTAAGGGCATCTCCCTCTCCAGACACTTTGCTCCCATGGTACACCCTGTGCCTCCAGAGTGGTAAGGGAGTATTGCAAAGTGTGGAACACTGGATATTGAATATTCTCCGTGTCAAGGCTGGCATGAGGGCATTATTTACCAGCAAAACCAGCAATTTCCTTTGAAAATCAGGGTCACTTTCACACGCCATGTGCCACTGAGCTACTTTCTGTGGCGAGCCTCACCCCTGGTCACAGTGGTCTGTAGGAAACGCACAAGTCACCAGCTGCACGTGACATGTTCACTTTGCATGTCCTCACAGTATTGTAGGGGTAAGACATGGCTGTAAGAATCACCAGTTGAAGAAAATAGAGGAAAGAATATGAAGGTAACAGTGAGTGATGAAATTACAGATATAAGACTGGGAAGACAAAATATACAGAAGAAATCCCCTAAACATCTGACACCACCAGCTGTGCCTCCACCTACTTAAAAGTAGTTGGAGGTTTCTTGTGAGCCCTCTGACTCTGTTATTGTTCGTTTGTTTTCAATGCTAGAAATTCACAGAGATTTACTGCAGGATTAATCACTGTTCAGCATGACTTAGGCTAGCAGAATTTGACTGCTTGACTAGTGTGAGACCTCTTTGTCAGAAACAAAACAGCCACTGAAAATTCTAAGCAAAGCCTGGGAATAGAGCACATTGGTTTTTTATTTTCCATGGCATCAAACTAATAATTAATAGTTAACACCATTTTGGTGACTCTTTGTTTTAGAAGTCAGACTGTTAAAGCTACTTATTTTCAGAGTTTCAACCTTTTGTTTGCAGTTTATAGAAATACAACATTAGTGCTTCTGCACATCAGCTCTGTGCCAATGAATTTGACTATATGAATAGCTGACTTCTTCCTTCCAGCAAAGTATGTTCTTCACAGTAAGCATTTTTGTGTGCTCCTCTGCACCACTCCAGTTAACATAAGAAAATCAAGAAAAGGAATGATAGCCTGAAACATAGTTGGCAAACGTTTTATACTTTCATACTGAAATGTGTTTCTTTTGCCAGTAAGTTTACTAAAATTCAGGGTTTTTTTGAAAGTACAGTGCCTTAGGAAAGCTGTAGTACTTGCTAGGGAGGTCATATTTATTAACCAGAAAATGGTAATTGGAAAAGAGATGAAGCACGGTCTGTTGCTTTAGAAACTATTTTTGAATTGGCCAATTTTCAACTGTGAGGAAGTCTAGAAGGACTCTATCCCATTTCTGCCTCCCAAATTTTTTTTCCCAATAGCACACTGATAGAAGATTGTGTGTGAGGCTTCTATATTTTCCAATAGATGAAGGAAATATAAATTACCTCTGTGGTTTTTCTTGATTCTAATGAGTTACGCCTAGTCTGGAAAGAATATGCACAGAATGGAGAGATGCAATTTGGACATGTGTTTTGCTGTTAATACAGGATGTTGTGAAATAGCAGATTCAGGCATTAGGAATGCAGCACTCTGAGGTGGTAGGTTGTGACTCTACTTGCAGCAATTTGCATAGCATTTTCTGCAGGTCTTTATCAGTTTACTTTTATTGCTATTTCACTTCCCATGATAAAGAACTGGAAGACCCCCCTTCTGGCAAAGAAACCTTTAAAAATTACGCTGAACAAAGGAAGAGTTGCCCTTCCTGATCCCACTATTCCATACCCACCATGAAGATTTTTCAGTTTACACAGTTACTGGCTTTCCCTTCTTTGTGGTCTCATCAGTTTTGACTGTGGAAGAGATGTGCTTTGTCTTACCCCAAAAGATCAGATACTTGGAAAAATTGGTCAAGTGCTTTAGTATCTTGTGATGCACTTTTAAAATATTGCTTTATTATTGCTTTTAGGCAAAAAGGCAAATACTAAAAGCACTTGGAAAAGACCAGATAATTCATAAGACATACGTGAAGGCTAGGTCAATCAGATGTTCCTAGCTATGTCCCATTGATGGTTTGTGGCAGTCTAGAGAAAAAGAGACCTGGCTCTTCGCATGCAACTGAGTTTTCTTCTCCTTGCTTGTGCATCAAATGAAGCTTAGTCTATACCATATATTGTCATATAGATTTTTCACCTATAAGCCATCCCAACATTTGGTGCAGCAATGCACGCAGGTGCAACTGAGGTGCCATCACAGGGGCCATGACTGGAAGAGCTGCTGTGCTGTGGGCCAGAGGTTCTTGTTTCACCTGGTGATCTGCCCTGCACCAACATGAATCAAGTAGACTGAGAACTAGAAAAAGTTGCCGCTTGGGGATTTGCCCTCAGATTTGGGCATAGGCAGCTCTACAGGAGACGCCAGGCAGGTGAAGGGTGTATGGCTGGAGCTCATTCTCCCACTGCTCGTAGCCCCTCAGACTGCCCAGTGTGGAGCAATTCAGGAGAGGTCTGTAGCCAGTTTATCTGAGTCATAACATGGCTTTTACAGCCTCTGCTTCAAGGAGCCGAGGATGTTCAAAGTGGCTGATAGCTGCTTGTCTTTATCATCCCTGCAGCTGAAATCAGGCACTTCCCACCCATTAATGTGCGGTCCGGAGTTTGAGAGCTCATCTGAAAATCGGTTTGTTCACCTTGTGAAGGCTAACATTTGGTAGAGGTTTGTTTGTTTGTTTGTTTGCTTGCTTGCTTGGCGTATACATTTGACAAAGTAACAGGAGTTTGCAAACTGTTTTACCTGTTTCTTGGGCCATGTTAACACACCTTTCTCAGTCCTTGCACAATAAATGCTGCAGCTGGAGTTGCAGACTTTAATAAGCTGGTATCTGTTGTAGATCCTCAGAAGAAAGGTCTCCCAGGGTGAGTACTGTTTTGTTCCCTCTTCCCCTCTCCCCCTTTTTAATGCTATCTAATAAGGATTCATTCTAGACCATATGTTATCATTATTTGTCTAGTATTTACTAAGCCATGGAAAAGAGAGGTGCACAATTTCACAACAGTTTTTGTTCTAAGTTTCCTTTAAGTATTTCATGCAAACAAGACATGCAGGTTCTGTTAACTAGATTGAGAGGATTCATGATGGGAGAGTATCTTTCCAAATTAGAATTGTCTACAGAACGCTTTTAAAGACATCTGTGGGGTTTTTTATAGTCTTAGGCTACACAAACATTTTTTTTTTAAATTTTCGTTTGCTTTTCAGGCAAGAAAATGTAAGAATATCTAGTTAATTTAGAAACATACTTTTCTGGATGTTCTTCACTTATGGTTTTTTTTTCTTCATATTTTTCTGCTGTCTGCCTTTCTCTCATTCCTCTTGGGAGAACAATTTCTGTTTTCCTTCAGCATAGAAGCTATCTTTGTAAAGGTCAGCATGAGCAATACTGTTGGGGAGCTCTATACACCATTATTAGTCAAACCTTTACTACAGAAGGGTCTGTCTTTTCAATGAAAATAACCAATTTTTATAGATTTCTAGACCATTAATTTATAAATCATGTAATCTGATACTGAATTATCTCTATGTCTTATAAGTAGCTACATGCATTTAAACTTCAGACCTTTGAGTTCTGAAATTCAGCAAATGCTGTCCTAACAATTATTACCATTTAGTACCTAAAATTCCTCTTAGAGAAATCTCTTAAAAGCTTTCAGTTTTCCAGACAGGGAGCTTTAAATGAAATTTATAAGAAAAAGTAATAGATATTGGGAAGGAATCTAAGCCATGACTAATAAAATCAACAAACAGCCCCTCAGTTCACATCCCGAAGGGGTCCGTGGAATCATCAATTTCTTGAATTACACCAGTGAATCAGAAGAGACATCTACGTATTGCTGCTACTGGGTTCTTTTGTTATGCCCTACTTTCTTCTGTTAAAGCTCTGGCAGAAAGATATATGACACAAAATTATTTATTAATAGCTCTGAAATAATCAAATCATTATTTCTTTTTAGAATTCAGTGTTCCTTCAGAAAAATGAAATATAATCTTATTTCTTTCAGCATTTTTGTACAACTTGCACCCTTGCATTATTGGACGCTATTGAAATTACTGGCCATTTATTCAGTTCCTGAGGTAAACAGAACTGAAAGCTCAGTCAATGCATGTCAGGGTGGATATGATCATCCACGAGAATTTTTTTTCCACTTGGCTTTCTTACACTACCTAACCTTCAGTGAACTCCCTGCAACATCTGCTTTCACAGAATTCTCCTTAAGCCACCTTCATTGTCAGACTGGGTTTTCTGTTTGATTTTTAGAAATAGAGAAACAACCATACTTCTGGTAGTTTCAGTAACTAGAGAAAAATGACTGAGGATGGGAACTGATTTAAGAGGGTTAAAGGGATAATAGGGTAACAGAGCGTGAATAGAAGTCTTGAATATGTTTGTTTCTTCATAAGGACTTAGTATTTCCTTTTGAGTTCATCAAATCAGAGTATCTCTTCAGTTTTGAATTACTTTAGTCCAGAACCTTCAGGTTTAAAAAAAAAAAAAAAGTTTCTCAGTCTCTCTTCTGCAACAACCAAATATAAGATCCTATAGTATGGAATATTTGTCATACAACTATTGTCTCCCACATAAACCATCTTTGCATCTCCTTTCTGAGTGGATGAGAATAAGAACTGTGTTTTCTAGCTAGTCAGCCTGGGTATTATTCCTGGGAACAATGATGCCTGTCATCAGTTTATGTTGTGAACGGCATGCTGAATAGAATAGCACTGCTGAGTGTATCTCAGGGTCATGATTGCTCTCAATCAGAATTTATACAAGTGCAAGCAAGAAAATAATCTCTTGAGGACACTGAAGGGAAGATATGCACCTCTGCAGTGCACAGTTAGATGCTGTAACCTATCATCACAGAGTTTTCCTTGCTAACAACTGCATCAGAGAATAGAAGGCCCTGGTGTTTGTAAAAAGACAATATACATTTCACTGCTGTTTGGAGAAAAAAGTTCCTATCCAAAAAAATAGGCAAGTGAGGGCTGAGGAATAGAGACCAAAAAAAAAGTAAGTATTGCTCCATGGCCAAAATAGAAATTATTTTCTAGTTTCCAAAATAGGACCAAGACAGAGAGCAAACACCAGACAGGAGCAAAGCTAAAATGGAGTATCTGTAGAGTCTATGAACACATTTATTTTCACAAGACTAGGTACCTTCACCCATGTTCAGACACATCTAAAAAGACCACTGCAAGTATGTTTTGCTTTATAAGTCCTGCAGAATCACCTGTTGGAAAGTGAATTATTCTCAGAAAATTCCTGCAAGAAGAAAACATTAGAGCCCATTCTTTTTTCACTTTGAATCTTTCAAATCTGTTTTTGAGGCTTAAAGACATTTAAAGAGGGTAACTTGTAGGGATGCCTGTAGTAAAATACATTCCATGAGCTTCTGTGGAGTCAGGATTCCTTTTGTGTGCATACCTGTAACTCGTGAGACGTGCTCTGAACAGTATCAGTAACCAGGCAAATGGATAATCTTGAGTACAAACCTACATTATGTTCTGGGTACAGTATTTATTGGCTGTTGGAGGCTGTGTCATGTAATTAGAAGAAACTGAGACAGTTTTTTCAAATATTTGTGTATACCTTTTTTGTTTGAACAGATAACATTTTCTTTTGCAGTATTTAGGAGAGGGAAGGCACTGAAGAATGTGAGGTCGTAGAATATTCACAAAAGAGCAGAAGAAGCTATGTACTGCTCATCTGGTTTTGTCTACTAAAGCTTACTTCATTTCAAAGTTTCAAGATGTGATTTGGTAAATTTTCAGCAGTTCTGAGGATACTGTGTTCTAAAACCTGCATATGTGCTAAAAGAATACTAAATCATGACAGAGAAAACTCAAACGTACATACTCCTGTCACTGCACCTCCCTCTAATAAGCAGAAAAGGCATCTATTGGCTCATACTAATCACAGAATAGTTTGGGTTGGAAGGCATCTTAAAGATCATCTAGTTCCAACCCCCTGCCATGGGTAGCGACACCTTCCACTAGAGCAGGTTGCTCAGAACTTCTTCCAGCCTGTCCTTGAAGACATTTAGGATGCTAGGCTTGCTTTCTCCTAATTTTTGATGCTTTGTCATTTAAGAGGGATGCTTTTGTCATTTAAGCACTGTAGCTAGAAAGCAATTTTTGATGCTTTGTCATTTACGCACTGTAGCTAGAAAGGTTTTTGGTGAACAGAGATGTTCAGTGTAAAGATCCCAACTTGTGAAATATTTAAGCATTTGAAGGCATGCACAATACAAGTAAATTTGATTTTAGAAAGACATCTCTCTTAATAGCACATAAGAATCCAGAATTGCACTTTCCTTTCTGCATGGATGTGTTATATCCCCTCCCCCAGGTTGTCCTCAGGAAAAAACCCTAAACTCTATTGCAAATTATTATCCACTGGCGATGGGCCTGGCCCATTACAAGTTGGAGACCATTTTACATGCTGTAGATTCTTTTCCGTTTTAAAGCCCTGTGTTGGCTTGTGAACAATGATTACATCAACTCTTGAAATCCAACTCTAGCTTTGTTCCCTGTTCTGTAAGATTTATAAAGCCAGTAGCATTTGTTTTTGTTCCCAAATAGGTTATATTTAAACTGACATATCTGATTAATGGGCTGATGTTATGGTTTGTTTATTATTGGGTTTACATTGTATCCCTTAAGTGCGAGAAAATAATTTTAAGAAGAAAGTTTTGAAGTACATAATAAAACATATTGCAATAAAGACTTCTGAACAATATGTAGTATTTGACTATCTATATATAAATCTGAAAATGAAATTAATTTGTAAATATCATTATCAATGAAAGCTTAAAGTGTTGCTTTGCAATAGTGATGTCACAATAATTTTCCACAGCCTGAAGTTGGCTGGAGTCAATCAGCCCCTGGCACCATTATCTGATTGTATCAAAACCAGGAATCACTTGGGACCTTGCGGAATCTCACTGTTTGTGAATAATATTATATGTACTTAATATTTATCTATCTCGCTTACATGAGATAACTGATATTATGAGATAATAAGACTGACTTATTCTCCTGGATTCCATTCTAATTACTCTAAAACTATTCAAGTGTGAGCTGGTGTATGCTGCACAAAGGCATTTCTGAGCTCATAGATCTCTTGTAATTGTGTAGATGACAAGTATGTTTAAGAAAGGGTGGAAGGTAATAAATTCAGTTAATCATAAAACAACTTTTTCTGTTTGATGTTGCAGTTCAAAGTTTTAGGTGTTCTAAGGGAAAATGTAGGAGACTGTGCTTAGCAAAACCTCCCTACTGTGCTAAGACAGTGATCCTTACAAGAGGTTAAGAGCAAACTTAATGTGGTGTATAAATGTAATACTTTTCTGTAGCAGTTTTCCCTGCAGTGTGCTGGAAACTGTTCATGAGTTAATTATTGCAGAAGCCGTGTAAGGTAAAAAGGTACTGTGAGTTCTGTTGTGTGTGGTGGGCCAAGGACAGGAAAAGTGGTTTTGTGACTGAAATGCGAACCAAAGCTTGTTAACTCTCAGACCACAGAAAGCTATGACTGGACCAAAGTTATTCACCCATTTCTTTGTGGTCAAGGGAATTCTGATTAAGTTTTCTACGAATGCTTTAATATATTGAGAAATACTTGGTAAGAGAGCACTCACCAAAGAAAAAGGTTGCCACTGCAGTTCTCCATTGATTTTTCTTACCCAGGTTACCCTCGATGAGTGTTCTCTAAATGGTTTCTGCTCTACTACTTACTTTCTTAAAAGAAATTAGGAGCTTTGAAGCATATAAATGAAGTAGGTTTTGTTTTTTCATAAAAGTTGAGCAGAAAAGCAGGCTACTGGGTGCAGTCTCAGGCATCCTGACATAGGCAGGTACTCTACTGCATGAACCCTTTCCTAAAGTTGTCTAGGGCAGTAGTTAAAATGGTGGTTCTTGGCTGAGACCTTTAGTTGCCATCATTTGGAGTTGTGGGCTTCAAGTTATTAGAAAACCTGTCCATTAGAGTTTTTTTGTCTTCTGGAGGTACACAGCAAAAAGGTGGAACAAAATGTGTGTACACATTTTTGTTTGTACTGTCTTCTGAGTAAATACTGTATAATTTTTTTTTCTTTTGGGGTGGGGGAGCAACTCCTGTAACCTTATCATTTTGAATAGGAAGTAATCCAAATTTTTATCACTTTGAGTAGTTTTTATAAGGTTTAAATGGATGAGCAGATCACAGCCTAAAAAATTAGGTACATTTAATCAATATTGAAGGCCAAAATTAAATCCAAAAGCAAGAAGTTCTAAAAGGAACATTTCAATTAAATCTGAGCAATGGAAGATGACAAGTCCATGCATTTTTCTGCATTTCAGAGGATGTTGTTCTCAGTAGACCATCAGTTGTCATTTGCATACACCATACTGTGCTTTTCAGCGATGGTTGTTGTATGAATAACCAGGTCAGCCAGTTGTTTAAATAAAGTTGGGAGAAAAATACCACAGAAAAATGAGAGAGAGAAACAGCTATGTTCTTTAAACATCACATTTTCTCTATTATTCTTACTTTTCAAAATACTGGAGACAGCTCATGAAAATCTTTTCCTTCTTAGGTCATCATTGTTTCTTTATTCCTTTATAAAGATCTATAATATTTTTTTGTTGTTTATCTTCAGCAATATATTGTGATTCCAAGAAAAGATGATAACAATAGGAGGAAGGGAGTGAATAATAGACTATTGGAAACAAAGACACTGCATTTGTCTAATTGTCCCAATTTCTAACAGTGGGACAAATACAGAAAAATGGTACACAATATTCTTGACACTTACTTAGTAAAGTTTAGTCTCTGAACCCATATTTAGATTGTTGGATATCTCAGTGTACTGGGTGTCAACCCACAACACTCAGGTATTACATGTGAGTGGCTGAAAACTCCCAATTGAACCACTAACTGAAAATTGGTCTGTTTCATGCAAATCTTACCAGAATTAGTAGGAGGCACAGGGACGTACCTCTGTAAACTCGTAAGCCTCATAAGGCAACCAAGTTTGAGATCTTCAGCCAATGATTTTTCCATTTTCCATATCTGTACAATGAAGGCTCTTCGCCTACAGC
Organism: Edolisoma coerulescens; assembly: GCA_013397115.1. NCBI lineage: Eukaryota > Metazoa > Chordata > Aves > Passeriformes > Campephagidae > Edolisoma > Edolisoma coerulescens. The sequence continues at coordinate 627,690 of VWZW01004266.1, read as the reverse complement.
ATTTTGCATCACAAAGGAATGATCCAAGTTCAGGTTCATGGATTCAAATCAGGTTCAGATTACCTTACAGAAATTTGGACCAATCATCACATTTTCTTCAGCCTGCACCAACCAGTCTGGGTTTGCATGTTGCACTGACAGAATTTAAGTGATACTTAAATTCTGTAGAGAGGGACAGACAGATCATAAACACAGGAATAATTTCTTTTATGTATTGTCTTGGTTACTTTTATGTGAAGTGTGGAAAGAGAAGAGTCTGATAAGTGCCCACCCCTGTAGGTGCTAGGGCCCAAGAACAACCGAACAATCTGTTCATGCCTAACTTCATTAATTAAAGTAGTCTCATGGAGTTCTTATATGATTATTCCTAATTATGTGCTTAATTATATACTTTATGCATAAAGCCAAGACTGAAATATACAATACCCTGCAGGTTTTTGCTTAAAACCCCCTAGACTTGTAAGTCATCTGAGATGAACAAGAATTTATATTTTCCTTTCCTATTGCAGGTGAACTGGAGTACAGATACAACAGTGTCTTTATGTAGAGACAATGCAAAAATAAGGTGCTTCAACACAGCATCTCCACATGGGTGGAGGGACAAGAAAAGAGGGAAGGCTATGTGACCCTGGAGAAATTCTGAATCTCTTGAATACTAGATTATTTTTTACTTTAAAGGTGTAAATATTTTGTATCTCTGAAAAAGTATAATTTGGACTGTGACCTGAATTCTCTAGAGATTTTCTTTGGTCTAGTTGTGGGTGTTTGCTTTTAACATTTACTATATATATTATATGAAATTATATAACATAGTATAGTATAAGTCTTAGCTTTAATTCTCACTAAAATTAGATGAAACACAAGGTTTTAGCTATTTTTTACAAGAATTGTGAGGAAGATGAAATCAACAATGTAGAGAAGACCCTTCTTTTTTGTTGTTGTTGTTTGGAAATCAAACCCAAAATAGTTTGCCTGGTTAACATATGTCATTTTCAGCTGTAATGTTCAATGAGTTTGAGCCAAAGAGCGTATGCAGTTTGAAGGATAAGTAGATGTAGAGTGTGCTGGAAAATGTAAATCTTGAAACATAAGTCCTAATGTTTTGTGCAGACCTCTTCCTTTGCTATCTCTCTGAGTGCATTCCTGGTTTGAATTTCACCGGTCTTTTTGTTTCCATGCTTCCTTTAGAACCATTTGTCATTGGCCATCACCACGTGTGTCATCCCCCACCCCCACAGTTGTTCAAGTGCTGTCTGTAGATCGCCTGCAGTTGATCCTGTACATTGACTGTGTTTTCATGTGATAAAACACGTCACCCTTTCCCTTCTTTGGCAGATACTTGTGTGCTTAGCATTTTTGTTGGAAGAACCTCTTCGGCCTGATCCCAGCTGAGTTACTGTCCTGACTTTTTCCCATCCCAGAATTGTTGAGAAACACCATTTTCTCGAATCCTCCCCACAAAACCATTGTGCACAGGAAATAGGCAGTTGATCCTCATTTCCTGCCTTCAGTTTCAAGCTGTTTAAGAGGACTTATGAGTCAGCATCTCATTTAGTTGTATATCATCATCTACATACTCATCTCAAGCCCTTTGTGTTCTCATTATCATTTCCCTGCAGCTTCAGCTGATTGCATGTCTCTGCAGGATTTCACCCAGCGACTGTAAACCTGAAGAACGCTAATTGTCATCCTAATGTCCTGGGATTCCGGTTTAACCCCCCTTTGCTTCATTCTGTACTCCTGTATTTCTCTGATTTTAGCTGCTTTTTTTCTCAACAACAGTGTCATCTTCCTGGGTGACCCATGATAAATGTAATGTGTTTAATGTATTCTGCTTTTGTAAGGACTTCCCTTTTGAAATCCATCAGAAGCATAAATCAAGGGCATATTACACAGACTGAAAAGAAGAGGAAAACTTAACATAGCTCCTCTTTCTCAGCACTGCCAGTGAAAAGGCTCTTTGGCTTGTACGTCACTGCCAGCAGAACAGCAGTGCTGCATTCCTGTGGAGGGAGCACACTGTGGTCCTAACACCCTTCTGTGACATTATTTCAGACTGACTCGGGGACAGATGTCTCCTACTAATCATCAACACAAATGTCTCAAGCATCTGCGTTTTCCTCTGGAGACATAGAATTTCAGTGTTCAACAGGCCTGATCCTGCTTAAAATGGTGAATACATTCCTTTGATCTGCTTAGCAAGCAGATCCCACAAGGCAGACTTGCAGTTCATTCACCCTTGTTTTGAGGGCCTTGGGATAATGACTAATACAGTCAGTCAGCCCCAAGGTATTAATCCTTGTCCTCCCTAAGCTGCTGTGTATTCCTTTGGGTACTACCTTACAAGTGGTATTCACCAGACTTTTCTTATGTCTTTGTTTGACAACATTGAGCACATTCCTGGCAACTTTGCCTTCCTCCTATGACTCTTAGCTTTCTACACCTTTTTCCAGGGCCACCACTTGCTCCATTTAGGTTTAAAGTTCAAAAGCAACATGTTTTGCAGCTGTTTCCTTTGTCTCTGGTACTCTTCTCATTACAATGATGTCTGGCTCCCAAAATTTTCTCAAATGTAACGCCCCTTCCTGCTCATACCTGCCAGTAGTGATACTCTGCAACCGTTCCCTAGCTGTGTGTTGCGTCCCCGTCCCAGCTTCCACTCTCCTTGGCCTCTAGTTTTTTCCACCTTTTTCCACAGGAAACTACTTCTATATATCCACCTGCCTGTATTAATGTTTCTTTGCATGCCAGTCCAACATGTACAAGCGTTGGTGCCGCTTGCATTCTATTTGCTCCCACAAATTATAAGAATGTAACACTAGTTTCAGCAGGAGCCTCTGTGCTCTGAGGGTATTTGGTAACAGAAAGTGGAAACTCTGTCATTTTTCCATCTCACTGGGACGTGACAGGCCCACCTTTCACAGGTTTTCCTCGGACTGTTTGAGCTGGTCAAGTAAAGTTCATTCAAGCCAGCAAAGGATCTGCACTCACAGATGAGAATGAAATCGTAGGCTCTGTACAACTCCATTTAGGAGAGGGCATGGGATCCTATCTGCCGGCCAGCAGAGGTTGCTCAGAGCACGTTAGTTGAGTGTTCTGTACTCTACAATTCTTTATTTCTTAGTAAGTCAGGTCCATGGTTTTTTAATCTTCCGTGGGATTTGCTCCAATATCCTGTTTCTCCCCTCATGCTGGGTATTTGTTTGGATGCCTCATCTCTCTGGAACAATGACAGAGTTGGTGAGGGAAGCAGAGGACAGGGGATTGTCCCAGGAACCTGTCCCTGGGGTGAGAGAGATCACAGCCCTTGCTGCATTTGGAAATCACAAAGCTCTCCTTGGATTCATTTCCCATCATTGTGGACTATATATATCCATATGCATGCTGATAGATGGAAAAAATCATACTCCTCTACAATCTAGAAGTAAAGGAAAAAATAGATCATTATTGTTTTCCATCTTTAAATACGCCTGAGGTTAGTGAGTGCTGATGAAGGCATCAGTGTGGTGTTGAGTTTGGATAGAAATGCAGACAGTTAAGAAATATTTTGGAAAGTTCCAAAGGAAGCCATGCTTCAGGTTTGGATTCAGACCCAAATGTCTTCAAATTTCATTCATAATAAGGTCTTTACGTGGGCTGCAGTAATGGTCTTAATTATATTTCTCCCATACTGGCATGTCTAGATCTTCTTTAGGAGATCTGAAGTTTGCCACATAACACCATGGACACCTTGTTTGTCTCCTTGTGATGCCTTATGCAGGAGTTGAAGAAGCCTCCTGCTGCACTGCTGTTGTGGTTCTGGATTTGTGTGGTGTTCATTTTTTCCTGCAAGACTGTGTTTATTCAGAGAACACTAGCTCTTAATCTGGCAGCATATCCGTATGATTGCAAATCAATTCCTGCAGGAGGAGGGAGAGACTTCTGGATCTAAAGTGAACTGATTTTATGTATTTTAACTGCAAATCTTCATTTATCTACTTGCTTTAAAATTAAAACAAATACCGTGTTGTGATGAGAGGAGGGGGAGACTTAGGGATACAGGCAACATTTTCTCTGGATTGAGGGTGGGAAGTTGCAGGTTTCCTCAAGTGTCCTCATTTCCTTACCCACCCTTAAGTCAGAATTGATGTTTCACTTCCTTTGGGACTAGGAAAGTCCAGAGAAAAGTGACACAGCTGTAATTCTCCATGAGGTGACAAGGTTTGAGGTAGCTCAAGTTGATCCTAAGCAATGGCTTTAGGAAGGGTGACTGTTGCACACTTTTAATGCTGTGCCATTGGGCACAGTAATGTCCCTCCTGAAGTGTGGCCTTCATGTGTAATGATGCCTGAATGTCAAGCAAACATGCAGCATGATTTTTTTCCCTTGGAAGTCTTCTTTGGCACTGAGAAGGGACTTGGTCCTTACAGAATCCTTTTCTTTTTTCTTTCTTTTCAAACAGACTAGTTTAATAAAAGCCAAGGAGGATTTCTCAGGTTTGCATAAGTGGGGTGGTAATGTTATAAAAACATGAAAAACCCCAATACAGTTTCAGTATTACCGAGACATTAGCAACAGACTGTTTTGTCTTTGTGGTTTAGAACTGGAATTTTTCCAGTTGTTGCCGGAAGGCTACATTTAATTTGTACTGTGTTTGCATAAATAGCTTATTTGTAAAAATCACATTTTACTTGAACAATTCTAAATTATGCAGTTTTCATAGGGAGAAAAATGATCTATTGTTCTCTTTAAAATAAAATGGTACTGCCCTTCCAAAGTATCCAATGGACAAAAGTATGAAAAATCATAGCATACTTACAAGTTGCTTATCTCGTCCCCAGAATCAGCTCTCACATGCTCATATCCTCTGGGTTTGTAAAATTCAAAAGATTTTTTGAATTACTCTCTTAATTGTGATGTTGGCATTATAATTACTTGCTAAATAAGATTCTTTAACAATGACGTCCTTGTTGTCAAAGCAGTTGCATTTCTTTGCCTGGTATGAATAGCTGCATGTTCTGAACTGGGAAGCAGCAGTTGTTGTGGGAGCCTGACTCTGTTGAAGGAGGAATTGATTGCTTAGAGAAGGTTTTTTAGAGCACTCTCCAAAAATCTCTCTTACCTCCACCCACAGGCAAATGAAGATTAAGGAAAATACAGGACCTCCACCTCTGTGAACTCAAACAGCAGTAGGCAATTTCCCCTCCAATTAGCATCTTGTTCATGTGTTGGACAAAAAAATGGTTGGGTTTTTTTGGCCTTTAAACCCCTTTTAGCAAATTCTCACATTCTGTGGGGTTTAAGATCAGAGGTAGAATAGTAAAGAGAGATGTGATTGGAGAAGACTTTTTAATCATACCGTATTTTCTCCTATTCTTTTTAATGTTGTGGTTAATCATGAGTTACACAGTATTTCTCAGTTCTGCTTGAAGGATTCCATGTCTCTGTAGTAAGCGTGAAACAAACACAAAAGTATAATGACTGCTGCTAACTCTACCCAAGAGTTGTATCATTTCTCAGGAAAAATGTTTTGTTATTTGTCAGTTATGGTTTTTATATATATATATATATATTTGAATCTGTATGGTTCAGCTTTCAGCCATTAACTCTTACATTAGAACATTCTTTGTTTCTTTGACATACAACCACGTGTAGCACATCTGAACTGAGTTCAGCAGGAGTTCTGAGAATACTGCATATTAAGTATTGATAGAGCATATTGTTCTCTGCCACACGTGTTTCCTTCATTATTTTTCAGTGCCTCTTCTCTTCTCTTCTCTCAGTATACTTTCAGTATGTACAGGCTATTCTTTTTTAATTTCTATTGTTCTTCTTTTTCTTTTCCTGTTAACAATTATCTCTCCCCCTCCCCTTCTTTTCTCTCTTTGATCCACAGGTTTTGCAGTGCATGTTGGTCTCCCTTCATTCAGAACTTGACATTCAAAGGTACATGATGAAAATTGAATCCTCTCAGAGAGTTAGTACTGTACTTTCTTTTTTCTGCACTCTGCTGTGAATTGAGCTTGTTACCCTTTAATCGTGTGTGTCTTGCTCACAACTAAAGTTCTCAAATAAATATGAATCTGCATGCTTTGTCTCTTTGTATTTCACAGCAATGAAGAATTATGCACACAGATTAATTGTATATGGGAGTGTGATGCATGTGCGTCCTTTGACAATTTTTTAAATTCTGACTTTTCCTTTAATGGCATGATACACATGAAGCTCTTGTATTAGATGCTCTGAAATCCACCAAAATTCAATGGGAGATGGAATAAGTAAGTGATTCCTAAACGCTGTCCCAATTCTAGCCTTATATTTCTATTTATACATACTTGGAACAGGCTTAGGTGGTAAAATCTTGCTGCAAAGTGAAGAACAGCTCTGTGGTCAGAGCAGTAAATATTTTTGTATTGAACATGCAAAAAATCTTAGTTCTGCAACTTACAGAATTACATGCACACTGTGCACTTCTGAAGTCACGTGTATCTCACCTTTCATCCCGTCGAGCTTCTCTTCCATTTCTAGATGGCTCGTAACGCCATACAGAATGGGTGTCTACAACACCTACCTTTTTTCCCCCAGGGAGGCAGTGAATGTGTACAAGCCTTGTAGATACACACGTCAAAGGTGCCTCTGCATGGTTTCTACCGCAGTCAACAGCGCAATGCTAAAAGCAGCGAGATAACACGTGGTGGGAGCAAGGAGGGACGCCTCGGAGCGGGCAGAGTGGCAGCGGCTCATTTGCACCTGGTTTGTGTTTCCACTCTGGGGATTTAAGCAGGCCAATAAACATGCCGACCCCAGGGAAGGGTGGGAGAGGCAGAGGTGTGCAGAGCAGTAAGGCATCTCCCTCCCCCCTTCCCCAAGGAGGTGGCCTCGAGGGAGGGAAAAAGAAGCAAAAGAGCAAGGTAACGAGTTGGGAGAGAGGAGCAGCAGAAGCTTCTACAACTTCTCTCCTGTAGCAGCCCCCTAACTCTCCCAGGTGCCAGAGCAACGAGCTCTAGTAAGTGCTTCATCACATGTTTACTTCTCCGAGTAGAGGCTAAAAATAAGTCCGCGGCGCGGGTGTGCTGCCGCCGGAGGCAGCGCTGCCTCTCCCGGGCCATTGTTCTTGCTGGGGGCTGGCAGCTGCACCCTGCCCGCAGACCTCGCTCCCACTCACCCGCCCTCATGGCGATGGGTCTTTCTTTCGGGTATTTTTAAAATAGCATGTTAATTCAGAGCGCCTTCTTAACTTGTAGAAACACAGAAAAACAGGTTTTTCCAGGATCGCTGCATTGTGTTCCTTTGCTTTGGGAAACAGACACCACAGAAACAGACCCTCCTCCTGTTTTCCTTAGGGACATATATGGGAGAACAGGGATGGGTAAATAATCTTCTTGAATCAGAACTCACTATCCCCTAGGTACATTTAGGCATCTGGTACATATTCTTTTTTTTTTTCCCCCTCTTAGTTTTTGCATGTGGTTTTAAGCATGTAAAGCTCTTTCCCCTTTAATCAGCATAATGACAGTTTTTGTTTAAATCATCCCTTTTAATCTTCACAGTTCTCATGGTGATTTTGGGGATTGTGTAGGTAGGAGTTACCTCACTCGCTGCTGATGAAACGCAGCGATCTCCTGGCTGGAACAAAGGGTCGTGCTGGGTTGTGAATACTTCACAGTAGAGTTTTTCAGGAGGGAAAAGAAAAATAGCTTCCAACTGAAACTGCCATAAGGTTTTAATTAAGACAAATGCTGATATCCAGGCTGGAATTTATGGATAACTTATTTAAACAAAGTAATAATAAACTGAAGCTGTGATGCAAGAATATGACAGAGAATGTAAAAGATGAAATTTTGCTCTGAGCAAAATTGATGGACCCATAGAAGCTTTTGCGGGGAAAAATAGTGAGGTGATAAGTGACTTTTTAAATTTGACTCTTATGTATGAATAAATTCTTCACATGACAAAGGATTATAATAAAGCAGAGAGAGAAATGATTTTATTTTAAAGATTTCTTTCATTAAGTATGACTTTTGCTTTTTATTAGTGGATGACTAATAGTTTTCTCTATTGTTTTACTTCAATTTCTACCCTAAAATCTCAGGCAGGCATTTGTAGAAAGAGAAAACCTTGGATTTGGACAGAAACATACTGCAAAATATTTTTACACTTTAATGGGATGTCTTGGGGTTTTCTGATAGTACACGTATTTCAAAGAGATGCCACAGCATGTTGCATATTTCAGTCTGGACTTGTCTGGACCAATTAGGCTGGTCTTAGACGAGCTGTTGAGTTCCTTAGGGCAGCATTTTCAAATGCAAGTTCCTGCAATTAAACATCTGAATAAGAGGTCTGGCAGCATAAGTGCTGAGCACCTACAGCTTTTATTGCTCCTAATGAATATCTTTACTATAAACACACAGCTTTCCTGAAAAACAGGTTTCAATTTATCTAGGTGCTTACAGTTAAAAAAAAGTTTGAAAATGTTGCTTTATGTTAGTTATTTATAACGGAGTTTCATGGAAAACTTCTGCTTACTCTGGGGATCAACCAGCTGAAGAGCCAGCCATGGTCTTGCCAAGGGGGGAGCATCCTGTGGATGTCCTGCACCGTGATTCACAGCACTCAGGATTAAAAGAAATAGGTTTTGGCAGCTTGCCACAGCAGGGAGCACGCAGCTGGCCACCAACAGGAGCTAGCAAGGCTCGTGGGAAAACGTGCAGATTTTTAGGATGATTTGAATATCGTTACAACCTAAAAATATGGCAGATAAACTCTGTCACATCATTAGAAAAGTTTTTTTCCTCTAGGTGGAAGAAACTAGGGTCAGCATCAGTGAATAGAGTGGTGATAAAGATCCTGTCAAAAGCAGAGAGGAGTTTTGCCTTCAAATAAATTCACTCGATTGAGTAAAACGACCACTTGTTGGAGCATCCTGACCCTGTCACAGTGACAGGTAGTGCATGGCTGTGACTGAGCATTGCTGGTGCTGGTGACTGAGTTATCTTCCCCTCCTTCTCATTCACCACGGGAGAGAGGAGGAATGCTTTCTTTGACCTTACTTGGAGGAGTTCTTCTGGGTCCGTTTCCTCCCCTTCTCAGAGCATGAGAACCGCACTGGGGCGGTACCTCACAGTACCCTGAATTCACTGCTGTGCTCAGTGACCGCACGGCAGGTGGCCAGGGGAGGGCTCTGTGACTTGTGCTTTGCTGGCATCACTCCTGTGTGAGTATGGCGAGCTCAGGCTTCCCTCCGGACCGCCGGCGGCAGGAGGAGGCCGGTAGTGCTGCAGACAAGGGCGAGCTCGGGCAGCATCCAGCACAGAACGTGCCTCCAAGCCAGGGAGGCTCCAGGCAAGTGGGGTACCTTGGTTCAGTGCTAGGGGCGGTGGGCAACCATGGCTCAGGCATAGTCTTTCTCCTTACCAAAGAGGAAAGAATTCTGGCCATTCTTACCCTAGAAGTCAATATTGCCACCAAACTGAGGTGCTTGTGAGTTAGAACTGGCTTTGTAACTTGTTGTCCTTGATTCAACAGAAAATAATGAAAGGACTGAGTTCAAAATAGAGAAATGAAAGCCAGAGACATGTGCTAGTCCATGAGCAGGCATCAGGGAAGAGTGTAACTACGACCTACAGGATCTGCACGCTGGCAAGTGGGCAGCTGCCCTCCCGCTCTCTTCAGCTCTGGAGAACACACATGCTGGCACGTGCCTGCTCCTGGCGTAGTACCATTTCCAGCTGATGGCAACTGAAAGAAAGATGCCATCGATTTTTACGTCTTGTAATGGTGAAAAAGCACACAGAGAAGTTAGCTTGTCATGAGAGATGGTTTAATGTTGCATTCAGCTGCTGAATCATCTCCCCACCCTCAGCTCCCCCAGTGAGACAGAGTATCCAAATACATCAATTGCACGGATGTAACATGAACTTTAGTTTATACAGACATGTATAAGCATTTAACTTTTCTGAGAAAGTGCTGAGGAAAAATATGGAAAATGCTTAAAATCAAGATAATATGGGTAGTATTCGCTTTCTCCTCAACAGTAATGTGTCACTAATAGCATGTCCAGACAAGTAAAACCCTGCTGTTGCGTTAATATGGAAACCCAAAGACTCTGTATCTGTGGAAAAAGCAGATCCATCCTTCAGACAGTGATAATTTGGATCTGACACAAATGTGATGAAGTATTATTGTTGCAGTAGAAAGAATTCATGTGCTGTGGCAATACTTTAGAGTTAATAAACTCATCATACATGAAACACAGCCTGTTTATATGCCTATTTGCAGTCTGTCACATATCCTGTATGCATCTTTGGCACAAGTCACAGGACAAATAGTTTACATGAAGGTCAAGAAGAATAGGCTTCCATTTTTCTACTAATTTTTCCTCTCTATTTGAAGTGTCAAGAAGACTCTTAAATGTAGGGGGAGGAGGGGTTGCCTATGCTTTGTTCTTTAGAGTACATGATTGGAAAAATATATTTTACTAGCTCTGTATTATTTTTTGATGTCTTTGTTTACCATTTGTACACTGCCAGGAGTGCTAGCAACTTCCAAGATATATAAGATTCTTCTCCTGAATAGATAAGTTTCTGTCGAGATAAGGGCTAAGGAAGTTCCTGGAGACAAGAAATAAGACGCGTGAATTGATCAAGGGATTAAATTAAATCTTTCTTCAGGTTATGCGATTTTTTTTTTCTCAGTTCTGTTTTGTCTATGGAAATTTGTGAATCAAATTTGCAGGAGAAAGGAAAAGAGGGAAAAAAGGTTTCTGTTATATAGATTAGTGTGAAAAATAACTGGAAACCAGCATAGAAGAACACTACGAAGAGCAGAAATATAAAACCGGCTAGAACAAAAGTGTGAGAGAATTAACATGGACAAATGTGAGCAGAGAGCCAGAGGCAGAGACATGCAGAGAACTTGATGAAAATCTCTGGTGCTCCATGACTGCCCATTGGATTGGTATCTCTGCAGTATTTCACTTTTCCTTATTCAGGTACTTTCAGACTTCATTCCTAATTATTTGCCATTTTACTGCATTTAAAGAGCCTTGCACTTTTTTTTCTTTATTTTTTCTGAGTCAGTGAAAGGTCTAAAGCAGATGTATTAAAAGTGCATTCTTTTGACAAGCTGTAGCAGACGGGGATCAGTCATGAGGCCTGATTAACTACAGTTTTAATTCTTCGTCAAATCCCAAGAGTAACTGAAAGATGCTGGATGTTCTGTAATTGCTAGCCCCATGTGCTATACTTAAATATATACCCTGAAAAAGTTACAAGGATCTATATCCTTGTAAATAAAATAGTATGTCCTAAGTAAAGGAGTCATCACAAAGCAAAGGAGTCATCACAAAGCACTGTGTAATTTCATGTAAGTTTGCACCAGAATTGTCCATCCTTATTTTGGCCTTTCCTTTCTGATGATCCTCTAACCCAGAACTAGCACAGACAACATCTTTTATTGGAGAAGTCCTTAAGGAGGGTCAGCTCTACTCAGCTGGCTGAAAGATGAACCCTATTGCACAAAGAAACACACAGAGGTGCCTCCTCACATACAGCTTGGGGGAAAGACCATGGCTGACTGAGGAAATGTAACGTAACTGGTCTTGGCAGAGGGGGGAGAGAGACCTGCTGCCCAATTCTGAACCTCCTTCTGTTCTCTGGCATTTATCACTGAGGTGGCTTGGAAAGTGCCGGTGTTTCTTTGGGTTTGTCTGCCCCTGTGGAGTATCTATTTCCACATTTAAATTTTGGATAATGCTGTTCCTTAGTGGGCATGTCTTGAGTTTTCTTCTCTGTTAGATATTATGGGTTTTGTTGCTACAGCACCATTCTGACTCACATAGCAGCAGTCTAGACTATGAGTCTAGTTGGGTTCTGTTGGGTCCTGAAACATGGACTATTGGGGTCAACATTTATTTTGTGAATGCTTGTACTGTGTGCTAGTTCCTGAAAAGTCCTTAAGGTGACACTTGCTAAAGTATTACTTTGAGCATTTTAATGTTAGTGAACATTCAGTGGAAAAATATATATATGGCACTACTTATTAAGTATTTATTTGCCATTTGTCTTATTTATCTTATTTGATATTAGAATCAACATCCTGAATAATTATTACAAGGGTCTGATAATGCTGAAAGTTTCTGCACTTTCTTCAATAATCTTTGCAAGCCCTTGTAGTTAACAGCTCCATAAATGTTGCTGGTTCCCACCCCACTGCATGGATTGGTTTTCCTAAGAAGTGATACCTAGCAATTCACTTGATTATTAAGTAGCATCAAGCCTAGTGCTCATTGCCAATGATAAAAATGCTTTCCTATCAAATACGCACTCATGTCTCTCAGTTACTTGAATACGCACTGTTGTTGCTGAGTTTGAGAATTTTTTTAGAATCTGTTTAAAATTCAGAATCCTGAAATGTAATGTTTGCAGGAGTTGAGCATGATAAATAGCTTGAAGCCTTTCATAAACTCTATGTGTATATTTGGGGGATCTCATTTATAGCTTGCGTTGGCTTTATGTTTGTGTCACTCCACTTACTAGAGTGAAACTCCTATGGATTTGAGCTGGTGGTTTAAGAGGAAGACTGGGCTTTGTGTCTGAGCAGAATCTATGATGTGCCTCTGGCTGGCTTCAGAAAGTGCAGTATTCATGGTGAAGAATGAGGGCTGCCAAAAATGGGTCTTTTTTAGTGTGGTGGGTTGACCCTGGCTGAACACCAGCTGCCCACCAAGCCACTGTATCCCACCTCCTCTGCTGGAGTGCCGGAGAGAAAACAAGATGGAAAAATGTCACGGGTTCAGATAAATGCAGTTTAATAAAGAAAAAGCAAAGGCCACATGCGAAAGTAAAAGTAAACAAAGTGTTCCCCATTCGCTGTCAGCAGGTGATGTCCAGCCACTTCCCAGGAAGTAAGGTTTCAGGCTCCGGCACACGTAGCAGTTGCTCCGTAGGACAAATGTAGTAACAAATGGTCCCTTTCCTCCTCCTTTTTCTTAGCTTTTATTGCTGGGCAGTCATCAAATGGTATGGAATATTCCTTTGGTCAGTTTGGGTCAGCCCTTCTTACTATGTCCTCTACTGAGATCTTGCCCTGGGTGAGATCACAGCCTCGTGGGTGAGTGGGGGGGATGTTGGAGAGAGCCTTTATGCTGTGCATGCCCTGCTCAACAGTAGCAGAAATACTGGTGCGTTACCAACACCTTTCTAGCCACCAATACAAAGTACAGCGCTATGAGGGTTGCTATGGAGAAAATTATCTCACCTAGACCCAATAGACTTAGCTACAGTAATGATGTCATGTCATCTGTGGGGATCTAGGATGCTGTATCTTAGGTCCTACAGCATTTCCCCAGGGACAGCCAAAGAAACACAGCGTGTTGGCTCCATCTGTGCATTGACAGGACATGCTGGGCAACTGCTCAGCCAAATCTGTGTCTGTTGATTTTGGTAATGAGGTGTCCCCTTACTTCTCAAATACACATCTGTTCATATGTGTCAATGAACAATATACATGCAACTGCATGCTGAAATGACACTTGGGGATTATTATATTATAAACTAAAGAGAAAAAAATAAGCAAAAGCAAAGCAAAATAAGCTTGATCCATATTTTCATATTATCAGTATATATTTTCTTGAAGAAACAAAAGCAATCTCCTTCCCATCAAACTCTGAAACTAAGGACCTTTTGCAGGTTGATTTTGTTGCCTTTTTTTTTTTTAACCTTGTTTTACTTTTAGTCATGGTTTTCTAGAAAGGGAGAATTATATGCCTTCTAGCTCCCTATTAATGGATATATACAGATAAGGTCTTAATCAGTACAAGGAACTACAGAGCTGTAATGTCTTGGCTTGGTAGTACTTCCGTAATATGCCTGTGTAAACAAAATACTTCAGCAGTGATGGTTCACAAGCCATTTTGGAAAGTTGAATGAAGAATTACTGACTTATCAGATTCTTTTCTGCATTTGCAGGTCACTTGTCACCTCTGTAACTTTTCCGGCACAAGTCCCTGTATTTACAACCTGCAGACTAGTGCTGACCATGTCAGAGGCACTTCAAAGCATACCTTAGAACAAATGTTGTTAGCTTTATGTCCTGCATAAAATTCAATGCTCTTGAACAATTTCATTGCAGGACATTGGATAGTACCTACTATTTTAATATTAGCATTTTAAAAGTGAGAAGTTCTGGAGGATTTACTTTCTTGTGAGGTATATCTAATCATTGTAGTTTGTGAGCAACTGCGCAACTTGGTAACAACAGCCCTCTACAGCCAGCTAATGAAAATGTAATAAAAATTGAAGTTCTTCATACATTCAAAGTCACATAAGGAATATTATGTGATGCATGCTTTTGCTGAAATGAGCTCTCTTCATTTCACTTTAAAAAACACTGAAAGAAACAGATATCAGCAAGATTAGTTAGCTTAGCTTTTCAGAAAGAAGCACAATCTTTTTTGGATCTTGACAGCGTCTTCAAACCTAGAGTTGAAGTTGACTTTGATACAGGGGATTTTTAACATAATAGCATCTGACCTTAAATGATAGGGGAGAGAAAAACATGTAAGTTTAATGACATCTTGTGCCTGGTGCTGATTATAGATGTCTGTAAAGTTCATATTTACATACTGGGTTTGGAACCAAGTAAGCTTGCTTTGCTTTGAATTTCTGCTTTGTATGTTCCCATTTGTTGTAATATGGTTTGATTGAGAGAGACCAGGAAATTATTCTTCCAAAGTAATGGTACGTGTGGTTGTGAGGGGGTTTCACTACGCATTATTGAGTATGCTTCTTAAAGCAACCCCTTTTTGTAGAAAGGGCTTATAATGTCACTTACAGATTGCAAAAAATGTTCAGGACTTTTTATTTCCTATTGAGTGTGTTTTTATTAGGCAGATCCTACAGTGAAGAGTTGGTAGAAGTGCGTAAATGAAACCATATCTCTCCCCTGCTGGAGGAGTTGGGTTTTTTCCCAGCAACTGTGTTTAGCAATTTACTAGTATGATTTCCCAGTAAAAGTCATAGTTAATTCCATCAGTTAATGAAGAGAGTTCTGATTTATGCTAGTACAACAAAAAAGAAAGTAATTGTTTGTGATTTCAACTAGAAATGTTGGATGGCTATTTTGGCTTTGCTGCATGACCTGGACCTTGCATAGATGGCACAGCAGAAGATACTGAAATTGATAGCTTTACAACTCCATTACAGTATTGCTTTTCAGAGGATTTTTCTTAGCAGACTTGTTAACATTAGAGAGAGAGAGAGTGTGTGAGTGTGTGTGTGTGTGTGTGTGTGTGTGTATGTGGACAAGGAGAATGGCATTGCTGTACATCTCCTCAGCACATGTCTTATCCTCAGGGCCTTGTTAGCAACAAAATTTGCAGTGTGGATATACAACCATAAAAACTGGAGCAGAATATCCAAGGACACTGTTTTCCTAAATAATCTACACAGAAGTGACCTTCAGCATACCAGTATTTGAAGAAGTTTGGACTCCTTCCTTCTTCTCTTTGATTTTTTTCCCTCCCACACTCTGGTTTTAGTAGACTAATAAAGAAATACTCTGTGTTGCAGACAAGAAGCCCGAAGCCGTCCCAGAGCCCACAGCCCAATTTGGGTGACCACACAGAACACCTTTCTGAAGCATCTGCTGATTCCTTAGAGGCCATGTCTGAGGGTGATTCTCCAACCCCCTTTTCAAGGGGCAGCCGCACGCGGGCAAGTCTTCCCGTTGTGCGGTCAGCAAACCAAACGAAGGAAAGATCACTGGGTAAGAGCCTTCTTCAGTCCTTCTCCAATCTGTGCTTAGTCTGTGTTTTCCATTTGTGGATTTAAAACAGTCTTTAAATAGTTCGGGGTTAAAAAAGTAAAGACTTTGGTAGCACATTATTTTTCATGTCAGGTTGTTCTTTGGAAATGAACTCGGTATGGGATACTGAGTAACTTGAGGGAGTGGTGAAATTATTTTCATAAGATCTGAAAGTGTGATGGGAGCATAGTAGACGTGCAGGGAGAGAGATGCAGGCCCTGACATGAAATGCTGAGTAATGGTTAAAACCCACTATTGCAAGCACTTTCTGCCAAGCCTTCACAATATATGGCAATGAACTTAATACAAGATTGTACCCTCGTTTTCAGACAGGAGACACAGGCTTTTTCACTTTGTCATCTCTTCAAAGCCAGACTTAGTTGAAAGAAACCTAGAGATATTATTGCCTTAGTAATCCATCTTACTGAAAAGGTTTGTATTTGTGTGGTGGTAGCTTTCCCGGCAGAGGATTTGAATGGATATGCTGATGGAGATGCCCTTTACTTTGGGGCAGCAGCCTTCTGTCTGCACAGTGACATGAGTGATATGTGAGCACAGGTGGACAGCTCTGCTTCCTGCATTCTTCTCGTATCTCAGGGTTGAATTCAGCCCAGCTGTGAAGCAGAGCTCCTTTTATGATGGTGAATTTTGTCTCAGAGACTCTGTGCTCAGCTGATGGATGGTAGGAGTAAAGGCTGTTCTTTTGAGGGAAGACACCAGAGGGCAGTTAAAGCGTGCTGGGAAGGTGCGTAACTCACGTGTGGATTGCTGAGGAAGGCAGGTTTTGCTCCCAGGTAATAAACCGAAATGCTGCTTTCCTGTAGGCTCATCTCCCAATACAGAGAGTGACATAAATCGAAGACTGGACTGTAAATCATACCATGCTTGTAAGCTTGTCACGGTGGTTTACTCGTCCCTCGATAATCTAAGACAGTTTCTGTCAGAGTATTATGATATCTGACAAACACAACAAACATGAAGAAAACAGGGCTGGAAGCAGTCCCTGCCTCTCCCAGGGCTGGCAAGTGAAGAGCAGTGGGGCTGGAAACAAGGGGCTGATCTCTGTCCATGTCAGCTCACAAAGGGGCTGCTTTCCCACAGACTCCTGGGCCACCGGTATGTTGGGTTTTTGGGGGAGACATTTGTAAGACTTCAACCTGGACAAGACTTTTTGGTTTTGAGGTGTTTTTAAGAGCGCATTTATGTTTACTATACGTGCAAAGGATTCATCTCTGCCTATAAGTCACTGCTGGCTAGGGCATCCTCAGTATGGCTTACTTCACCCCAGGATTTTCTGGAAAACTTGTATTTGCTTCGGTGTGATGTTAAGTGGTTGAGCCTTTGCAACTCACAGTCCAGACCCACTGTGTGGGCTGAGGACCCCAGAGCTGGATGCAGCACCCCAGGTGGGGTCTCAGCAGAGCAGGGGCAGAATCCCCCCTTTGACCAGCTGCCCACGCTGCTTTTGGTGCAGCCCTGGACATGTTTGGCTTTCTGGGCTGTGAGTGCACACAGCTGAGTTATGTCCAGCCTCTCACCCATCAGCACCCCCAAGCCCTTCTGGGCGGGGCTGCTCTCGATCTCTTCATCCCCCAGCCTGTGTGGATACTGGGGTTTGCCTTGACTCAGGGCACCTTGCGCTTGGTCTTGTTAAACCACGTGAGATTCCCAAATGCCCACTTCTTAAGCTTGTCCAGGTCCCTCTGGATAGCATCCCGCTCCTCAGGCATGTCAACAGCACTATGCAGCTTGGTGTCATCTGCAAATTTGCTGAGGGTGCACTCGATCCCTTCATCTATGTCATTGATGAAGATATTAAATAACATTGGTCCCAATACAGACCCCGAGGGACACCAGTTGTCCCTGACGTCCACTGGAAGTCTGAGCCATTTATCACTACCCTCTGGGTGCAACCATCCAACCACTTAATTATCCATCTAACAGTCCACTCATCAAAACCATCTCTCCAGTTTAGAGAGAAGGATGTTGTGGGGACCATGTCAAAGGCTTTACAGAAGCCCGTATAAAGGACATCTGTAGCCCTTCCCTTGTCCATTGCTGTGGAAGGCCACTGGGTTGGTCAGACAGGACTTGTACTTGGTGAAGCTGTGCTGGCTGTCCTGAATCAACTCGCTGTCCTCCATGTGCCACGCACACGTGTATGTATGATCCTTCCTCCAAGTGTTCTCAGCCTCAAGGTATCTTCAGCTTAGGGGTTTCCTGGTTATGGTTTCTGCCTGTATAATAACCATCAAGAGACGTCTCCTCTAGGTATTTGTTCAGTCCACCTTTGATCCCATGTAAATTTTTCACATCCCCAACAGTGCATGTGTGACTTTGGCAGCAAGTTTCTGTTGGTTTACTGCCTGACCATTGCTTTCCCGTTGCATTGTTTTGTATTTGTTTATCAGCTCTAAGTTATGCCCCCTAGTCCTTGTGTTGGAAGTGACAGCAAACATCAGATCGCTACTTGCTTCCCCCCAGGCCATATCTGATTTCTTTGGCCTGAAATTTCCCTCAGGTCATCTCTTCTCCAGGCTGAGAAGTGCTGCTATAACCACTTGTTCCTCATCCAGAAACCATCCTGGACACTTGATTATCATTGTTGCCCTGAACTTTTTGCGGTTCAATAGTATCTTTGCTAAGATGAGAGGACCATAAGTTCACTGTTAAGTAGTTCATTCTTAAACCCTTTTTTTTACATCTCTTGCATGTACTGAAATGTGTTGCCCAGGCCCTAATGGAGGACAGCCACATGAAGATATTCTATTTTATTTAATGGCCAAGATTTCAGACCCTGCAAGACACCCTGTCTTTCATGTACCGCAGACAAGGCCCCAGCTTATCCCGTCATGAACAGGCCAAAATCAGGAGAAAGAAAAAAAATAAGCAAACAACAGGGAAGCAATGTAATATGAAGCATTTCAGTTGAGAGTTTTTAGATTTGAAATGAACAAAATAAGGCTTTTCTCTCTATATTGCAGGAGGGGTCACAGATATGTGTGTGGCTTAAGGGATCATCATACTAGCCAAATAGGAGGTAATAAACTGCCACCACCCCACGATCTGTCTTTTTCAAGTTGCTCCAGGAACTAATTAATAACAAATAGTTTGTTTTAAAAGATGGTCTAAAAATTATTCCAAAATAGTTCAGTTTTATATTATTATTATTGTTATTATTATGTGCATTTCTTTTATAACGATGTCCTTTTCAATTTCTTCTGCCACTGTGTTCTAAAAAACCATCAGCAATGTTCTGAAATTTTACTTTTGAGATGCTTTGCATGCTGTGGTCCTGTTTAGTTCCAGCTGTAAAAGGGGACTGTTTATTTTTAAAAATTAGGGAACTGTTTATAACGTCAGTTTTAAAAGTGTCACAGAAGTACTTCTATTCACATGATTTTAAATAATCTGTGTATAATCACCTTCCTTTCCATATCTATTAACTTTTTAATTTAATATAATTTAAATACAAATTATGTTTTGATCCTCAACCAACATAATTTCAGTGAGGAAAATAATGAACTTTTGTAAATTTTTATTAATTTTACATTGTATATCTCAGTGTCCTTTTTAAAAACTGATATTTTCTTTTTGAAATTCTAATTGTTCTGTGAGTTCCTATTTTACTAGCTATATATAAGTCAGTTTGTTTTCAAATTGTGGCCCGAATTAACATGGAGCCTGAGAAGGAATAACAGAAATGCATTTTGGCTACCTCACTATCATGGGTTTGTCAGTCAGGACTAATCTAATAGGACGTGGTATTCACGTGGAGTTGACCTAGAAAACAGTATTCCAGTTGTGGGCCCATTTAAAATCTCAGCCACAGCTTTTGAAATGAAGGTCTTTCTTGGCGAAGAGGTCCACCAGAAATCAACACTTGCTTCATCACTGTGGAGCCTGGAGACAAAGCAAGATATTAAAATAAATTAATTCACCGTGCAAGAGAAAATTAAATGTATTTTTAAATATCTATTTGAAAGCTGGGAGCTTTTCCAGTGCGATAACTGTGGGAAAAAAATTATCTAGCAAAACTGTCAGTGAGAATCAGCTGAAACCTGGAAAGTGCTCAAAAGCTTTCAGCAAACTTCACTTGTAATTTGCCTGGAGGAAGCAGAACCTGACAAGCATCCAGTGAGGTTGCGCCAGCAGCCGCCTGTGTCCGCGCTGCAGCTCGCTGCTGTCCCTGCTCCGGTACCTCCTCATGAAATGAAGGCTGACAAATATGTTCACTTGTAGTCTCTTGTGTGGTACATCTGTCCAAACAATGGGCAGCATCCTTTGTAAGGGCAGGCACTGGCATCCTCTGTGGTGTTGGAGTGGCCAGGGCAGTTGATGCAGCGGGTCACAGCCCTGAAGGGCAGGGTGTGATCACGACCTCCCATTGCAGCAGCAGCTGTTGGTGCTCCTGCAGGATCGGGCTGTACAGGCAGGGTTGGATGAAGGAAGAATATGGTACAGGGCAGGGGGATTTCCATAAATGCACAAAGATTTGGGTTTGAGAAGTGACTGAGGAGGATTAAGCTGTATGGCTCAAGGGTTGCAATCATCCTTTCTGGGTGCCCCAGCCAGGGTGCCTGGCCGCTCCAGTCTAGATGAATGAAGAGTAAAGGATGACCGGGCTCCCTGCTGGTAAACCTGTGCCTAACGTTAGGTGGTGTGGAAAGGCCTCTTCAGAAATATCTGAGCCTGCCAACATTTGCATTTTATTTGCATTTGGAGGGATTACATGAAAGAGTAAAATCATACAAATGCTTAACGATTGGCATGGGGAGGGTCTTAAGCAATCATGGAGTATTCTGATTATTATTTATTAGCCCCCAAACCCAAGTTTTGGCAGGTGCCAGTTTTGGTGTCTGATTAATTAGTTTGCTGCCATCTCATATGGAAATGCCATTGCTGACTATAATCATAACACCTCAGTCTTCTGTAGCATTTCTTGCAGATGTCTCTCAGAGCCTGTTAAAAAAGAAAGTCAGGGCCACAGTGACAATTTCACACATAGCAAAACCTTTGCAGAGAGACAGATCATTGCTTTTCATCTGGAGGTAGAAATAACTCTCTATTCGTATGTGTGCAAGATACTGTAAGACACACAGTGAAAAATATAAATGGTAAGGGTAGACATGTAATATATTGGAGCTAATTGATTGTTACTTACTATTTATGAGCTAGAAATTAAAATAGGCATGTAAAATCAGACAGAAGACGTGTGAATGGCCAAAGAATTTATATGAGAAGCCTGTGATTTGCTAGCAGTGGCAGTGCCCTCTCTGATTCCTTAGGGCATGATTTAAGCCTAATGAAGTCAGCAAGGACTTCAGTTTAGTTCATGGGAGAGGAACTCCCTGGGAAGTGCATTTCAAGTTAAGGCTGAGTATAACTTTAATGTATTCAGTCATCTTAAAGAATTTTCCCTAGCTTGCCTTTTGTAGTGTATGCAAAGCAGCCAACATGCAAAAAGGTCATGTAAATATTTGCTGTCATGGTCATATAGCTTATCAGGGACTGACAGGTCTGTAGGAAAAACAGCCTGGAACAACTAGTTCCAATTAATTAATTGAAACACAGACCCCAGGAAATTATAATACTCTAATGTAGCTCAAGTTTTCCTTCCAGCTTTCTTAGACTTTATTTTCTTTCCCATTTCTTCAAATTATAATAGCTAAAGGCTTTGGACTTGGAAAGAAAAAAACACACACCTCTTACCTGAAATGTTTCTAACAAAAGAGCAAAAGAAGGCAAACAATGATATTGACATATCAGAGTTTTTTCTGTTTCATTTTTTGTCTCTACAGGATATGTGAAAGGCAGGTATATGAAAGAGTGAAATATGTGACTTCCCAGGCTGGCACTTGTGCCCACAATTACTGTTTACTTAAGAGTCTTTCTCCTATAATAAAATGTCGTGTGTGTACCTGAAAAAAATGCTTCCAAGGAACAAGGTCCTGTTTAGTACATACTGTCTCAACAGAGGCACATTATGTCTGCCATCAAAAAGCTATTACGCAGGATATTTTAGATGCTGTGTCACACTGGAGCTGAATTTTGCAACAGGTTATATCAGCATGGATCTAATGGGTTCATTGCAGCGATACTGGGGTAGAAGATGTACAGTATGCTAAACAAACCCATTAGTTATGTAAGTCTTTTTCTCTCACTGCTATATCTGTTAACTTTTGAATGCAACCTTTATTATTTATTTGCACTGCAGTAATAGTAAAGAACCTTGAGTAAAAAAGAGTGCCTCACTCTGTTGAGTAACAAACACATAGTGACAAAATACTCCCATTTCAGAACCTTGCAACATGAATAAATCAGAATGAAAAGTGGTGAAGGTAGTAGGAAAGGTAATGAGTGTACAACTTGGATAAACTGAATAAAGCTATGTCAGGGTGGCAGTGGCTTTTCTCTTTACCCCAAATCATGCCATCACAGAATGTGTGATGTCTTTATCCTGCTCTACCATCACTTCATATTCTGATTCAGTAGCAGCAATTTGAGCCTTCAGCATTTGATGTCTGCTGGAAGATGGATTTGGCAGATGCATTAGCTTGTACAGGCCTCCTTCCTTCAGAGGAAAGGTAGGAGGCCAGATGGAGCTGTCCCATGGGTCGTGTCTAGCACAGGAGCTATCACTTGGATAAATCTGATCTAATTTTTGTTTTAGGTAAAATTTGTAAGTCTACCTCTAATACAGTAAGTCACACAAACACCAGAGCCTTCCATTTGACGTGGGCATGCAAAGGAAGAAAGTGTATTCCAATTCCATGCATTGTAATAAGTGTAAGACTTTGACCAAGCAGAGAAGCAGAGCCTGTCCCTCAGCTCATTGTATTTAGGATTTGCTGCCAGGGCTGACAGCAAGTCCCTGAATGAGGACAGCTCTTGGATTTAATCACTGCTCCCCATACTGTTTATATATTTAGGTAGTGATTCTAATGCATAGTTACTGTGCTGGGCCTAAGTTCAGGTTTCTGTTCCCAGAGGGAAATAATGTCATCTCTGTGGTATCAAATAAGACTGTCTCTTGTATTTGTTCTTGTTCTCTATCTCTTTTCTGCATTTCTGGCTAGAGAGTACCCAATTCAAACAGGATAAGAGGATAATCACAGCATCAGAAGCTTGTTGATCGCCCGCTGATTAGGGTGCTCTCTTGGGACAATAGGGGCAATGGTCTGAGCAACTCTAAAGACAGGAGTCCTTCTGGATAATTTTTCAACTACTCAGCTGTTTCATAGGAGAGAGGTGCTTGTACCATTGCTTTGCACAATTACCTTCTGTGATGAACAGACCGTCTGTGGATGTGAGAGCAGATGTGGGTGTGAGGGCAGAGCGGTGGGTGTTGTTTATCTTGGCTTTAACAAGGCCTTTCACGTCTCTCATAGCCTCCTTGTAGCCACATGGGGGAGGTAGGGGTGGCCTTCAGGGTGTGTAACTGGCGGCTGGGTTCAGCTGTGTTCCTCAGGGCTGGACTCTGGGGTCAGTGACTTTTAACATCAGAAATGGTTATTGGGATGGAATGAGCCACCAGTAGGGTCAAGTCTGACACTAAGTTTGAGAGAGCATTTAGTGTGCTGAATGGTCAGATGGCCACTTCACCAGGACCCAGTGAGCCAGAGAAATGGACTAGCAGGAACTTCATGAAACTCCAGAGAGACAAATGCAGCCTTTCATCAGGGACAGAACAGCCCTGCAACAATGCTGGCAAGGACAGGTTGGCTTGGTAGCCGCTTTGCAGAAAGGACTTAGGGTATGACAGCAAGGTGTGTTAGCAGCATGTCCTTGCAGCAAGGGAAAACTGCATAGCTGGCTAGAGAAAAGATTTAGCCAGCAGGTCAAGGGAAGTGATTCCCTCTTCTCACCATTTGTGAGGTTGCACTGTGTCTAGTTTTGGTTTCCCAATATGTGAAAGATAATGACAAACTGGAGTGAGTCTAGGAAATGGCCTCTTGGCATGCTTCTTAATCATGCACACTAAACTCTTGGGTCCAAGATCCTGTCTAAAGTAGCTTGTGAGGACTTCACACAAAGTCAAGCTGTTTGTTAGAGCCCACAGAGGTGAGTTTTTGGTGTGGTGCCATAACCAGCTGTGCTCTTAAATGCTGATGACTCTACCCCTCAATTTGCTACTGACAGTAGCAAATTCAGAAATGAAATAACTTCAGAAGTATTAAAGAGAATTCCTGCTGTAAATACAGAACATGTGGTAAATGGAGCAAAACTACAAAGGCATGCATGGCCTACATGACTTTAATGCTTCATGGCTATGGGTTATTAAAATGGTTACATTCTGCCTTTGAACACATCAGTTGTACATGGTTTAGTACTAAAAAACAGGGTTTATAAGAATAGTCATTACTCACATAATGAGTTTGATACAGCTGATTTATACAGAAAGGAAATGCAGTTGGGTAGGATCTCTCTTTCTTCATGTTTATGGAAGAGGAAGAATTCCAAGAAATTTAATCTATATTTTCTTGTCTTTTTTGCTTTTGCTCATTTAAAAGTTACTAACAATAATGCCCCTATGTAAAGTACTTGACTACAGTGGCCTTAAATGCTTCACATATCTGCGTAGTCTTTGGCAGACACATCCTTGGAAGCTGTACTAGTCAGCTTGATACCTTTGGCTGGGAGCCAGCCATGTCTTACTGGCTTCTTCAGAGGTCGGGGGCTCAGCTTCTGGTGGACTAAAGCAGAGCCTGCATGGGCATGTCCCATGCCTGTGTGTGTGGAGTTTCTGATTTTACTATGCTAAACTGGTGAATGTGAACTGGAGTAAATGCGGCATGGCAGAGCCTGTGTTCCCTCTGAAAAATAGCTCTGGTACACATGAAACTTCTCGTTCATCTCACTGAGTTGTTCAGTTGTCATTTTTAAAGTATTTTTTCATTGGGTATGATAGGGGTTTTGTGTTCTTCCAAGTTTGCTGGCATTATTTTGTCAGTTCAAGGTATGAAAAAGTCACCTTGATGGTCAGTTGGGCTATTCTGTGCAACAGAATGCAATTTTTGTCCAAAAGTCATCCTGCCAGAACATTGATTTCCACCTGGGAAACTGGGATAAACTCAAATGTTCTCTCAGAATCTCTAGATGATGGAAGTAACTGTTTACAGTAGATGGACTTGCTGATACAGGTATATAGACAAAGTTGCCTTTTGGCAATAGGCTTTTTCACAGGTTTTATCAGGAATCAGATGGGGAAAATACTGGGTTTTCTTTAGGTAAAAAAAGTTGTCCATTTTCTTTTTGGTTTTACTTATTCTTCTTAGCCAGCTAAATGTATTTGTCTGTAGAAAAGCATTAGTATTTTAGTGGCAGTTAAAAACCTTTATTTTTCATAAATACTTCGGTAGGAAATTTATGTGACTACTGAGTTTTCCATCTGTCTTTTTCATTAAGTAACAAATTACTGCAAGTCACTGTAAGTAGCAGAGAAGAATGAAATAGCAGTAAAAACTAGTACTGAACTAAATTAAACAGTTCCTGGATTTTTAAAAATAGTTATCAAACAACTTAGTACCTTGAACAAATCTCTTCAGGCTATTCTGCAGAAAAAAATAAATAAAATAAGTAATTGCTTTTACTCATTAAAAGATCTACTTTTTTATTCTCTTAGTACTTGAAGGCAACTAAGTATATTTGTAGAAATTTTCTGAATGTGGAGGACAGATTTTTCAGAAGGGAGTACTAACAGAAGTTATTATGAGAGCTTCAGGCTAGAAATACCACAAGGATCATGGCAATGACCTCAGACTAGTTGAAACTGTGTGTGGTGAAATAGGAGAGTTAAGTCTTGAGGGTATGGAAAGTAAGAACTTCATATTGAGGAATTTCTTCCATGCTGCAAGAGTTGTTACTGTAATAAACTTGTGTCTGCATAACTTTGGCAGAATTTGGTGATACATGTTTGTTTATTAGATAGTCGGGAGGGAAGGAGGGATGGGGAGCCGAGAGCAGTATGGGCCTATGCCATCCTTACAGTCTTATATATGACAATTTTGTCAAATAAAAAGGAAAGAAAAATTGGAAGTATCTTGAAATGTTAGTAAAAAAAAAAAAATTGTAAACTGGTCTTTTGAGGAAAGGCCTGGCAGTGTTTATTATGACCCCCTGTGGATTGTCCTGAAGTGTCCCAAAAAAAACCAGTTATAATTGAGATTTTAAGAGCTATCCTTAGTTTTTAAAACTCATGCAAGTCTCAAATAATGATTTGACATAAATATAAGTAAGAAACAAGGATGCTTTTTCTCACTTTTGCTTGTTACCGTTGCTGCTGATTTCAGCACGAGGGAATGTCCAGACAGAGACAGTGACTCAATGGACTTATGGTGGAAGATCAAGCTAAACCAGCATGGAAACACAAAGATTGCCCATCTTCTCAAAAAGATATGGTTAACTGATGGTTAGGGGTAAAGAGTGAAACTAATCTAATGGCATTTTAGTTATACCTTGCTTTGCACCTTGGATTTCAAGAAGGTCCAGAGCTCCCAATGCATCCAGTTTTTGATTGCTGTAGTCTAACCAGCTTTACTATTACTAGAAATTTTCAAACTGCGCACAGAATTTCCAGAGGATACATACAATATCTGCGTTGGAAGAGAGTAGGAGTGCCTTTTTCATGCCAGTGGTTTTTGGTTCTGTGGGAAGGTTTCAATGCTCCAGTGCCCAAGCATCCTACACCAGCCAAATACAGATTTTATCATCAGTTAATACCTCTCTTCAGATGGATTAAGGTATTGCCAAATGCCAGTAAGAGATTTCAGTGCAGAAATCTGCAAGACATCTTGCCTACATAGAGGGAGTCCTGTAGCTTCACAGAAAAGAAACTCGTGAACTCAAATGTAAGCTTTAACTGTATTTTGTTTCATAACACTGAGGAGTTATTTAACTCTTCTGCCTCGGTTTTCTCTTCTTCATTATAAGAGAATTATGTGAGAAATTGTATTTTTCCATTTAAAACCCATCATTTGAGAGAATTAACAGATACTTGTGAAGGTCACAGAAGAGGACACAGTCTTATTTGTCTACTTATTCTTGATTTATCAGGTATTTAAATCTTCTTTTATTAAATAATGAATTTCTAAAGATAATTTTTGTTCTTCAAACAAAAGCAAGTTGTGATTAGAGTTCTCCTAAGTATGTAAGCTGTCCTGCACTGAGATCATTGTTAGCAATATAACCATGATAACGTGGTGCTTAGTCAGGGTTAGGTCAGCACCGTGTATGTGATGGAGGTGCTGAGAGATGTGAGCTGGGTGGTTTCCTGACACCTGCATGACATTAGCTCTTGCCATAAGGAGTAAACCTTTACCAGCTGTAACTCAGGGGTTATGGTCTTATCAGTTTAGGTGCTGTGCCAACCCTGTTGTGGTTATGCAGCTCCTTGCTCTGAAAGCCAGCCTAGACCCCATGAGCTCAGGTGAGATTCACCATCACACTGTGAGGGCATGTCCTCAGCTCCCAAGTGGGTTTTGCAGCCCAGCAGCACTGAGCCAAACACCTTTCATGAACGTGGTGTGTGTGCCTGAACTCAGAGCTAAGCTGGACTAAAGGCACAGGATGGCTGCGCTGGGCAGCCCAACCCAGCGCTGATGGGCTCAGCCACCCGAGTCAGGTTAACTGTGCATCTTTCATTGCACTGTGTTGTGTTTCATATAGATCATCCCTGAGAGAAATGATGAAATATTTTGCACATCCTGCCACTGACCCTTGGTAAAGAGGCAGCAGAAAATACTGTGTTTTGAAAGAGCTCTATATGTGGGGAAGGAAAGGGCAGTCATGTGTTGTGTTCACAGGATCATCATCAGATCTGGGTTTGATGCTTGTAAACCTTTCTTTGAACATGTTCTTTCGCCTCTCGGGTGTTTAATTTCCCCTTCTATAAAGCATACCTCTTTGTTGACAGGAACGTTGTGAAGCAATTTGTTACGAGGCTTATGTTACTAAGGCCTGCATGTAAATGTTTTCTGCTGTGGCCTGTGTTTAAGTCTGTGGTCTGTTGCTTAGGGTGAAGAGCAATCAGAAATTCCAGAGGTATTTCTGCAGCTGAGTTATACTACATGACAAAGGGGGATGGCTTAACATTATAGTTTGTGTTGTAGCTGTAGGACAGCACAGGGCTGGCAGTACCTGCAAGCTCCTGGATGTAGGAGCCCAGCATTGTCTGACATGCACTGTCAAAACTGTTTGATGGTGTTGTTACCTCGCCATCTTCATATACGTTGTCCTAGAGTAGCAGGGAATTTTGTAGTCATCTTTGGTTTATGTTTTATAAAACTGGGCACAATCTTCATGTTTTAGGTAAATCTATCGTAACAGAAGCGTAAGTGCAAGAGGGACTTGAGGGTACATGGAGACAGGAACATCCTTCATGTTTAATTGTCTTTCCAGCAGCTTTGCTGACATATGTCCTGTGCCCTAAGAAAAACCATGCCTAAGTTATATTCTATTTCTTCTTGCTTTAATCTCCATGGGAGTGATTTTTTTAGCTGAAGGTAAAACATACTTCAGAGCTCCAGCAGCTTCCATGAAGTGGAACCTGTGGATATTGCCCATGTTCAGAATTCCACCTGGGCAGTGTGTGGAAGAAAAATAATGTGAATGATTTTAACTAATGGATTTTGAGTCTCTTTATTTTGTCACGCTCAAAAGGGATTTCTAGAAGTGAGCAGTTAGTTCTGTCAAATAGGAAATGCCCTAAAGCATTGCTGTGTCATGATATGGATCAGACAACTCAAGAAGAAAGGCAGTAGGTTTTTTTTAAGGGCATGTGATTTAAAGGAGAATAAAGAAAAAAGAATTTATTGTGTCTTTGAAAACATCTTTTCTCTGTCAAGTGAGATTGGGGCCAAAACATTTCTCCCAGTGGTATGTTTAAGCTGTCTGTTTTAAGGCATAACATGCATATTTGCTTTGAAAATTCAAGACTCAAGGACAACTGTGATTTTGCTTTTGTGGGAGCATTGAAGCCCAGGCAGAATCAAGACTGTTCTGCAATGATTTAGACTTGTGTGTAAGGGAGTTTTTTCAACTCTGCCACTTACTCTGTGTTAATGGTTTCAGTAGCTCAATATTGAGTGTGGTTTTAATGGTCTGAAATGCAAAACTAGCATTTTAAAATTCTGCACTAACTTCTAAACTGGGCAGAAAAGAGAGTCACACCCAAATGCAACAGTGATATGCAAAGCCTCTCTTTTTAGCCAAAAAATCTCTTTTTTTGCCACTAAATCCAAGAAAGTTTAACTGCCAAAACATAGAAGGTTCCTTATGTTCTTCATAAGAACTGAACGCTATCATCAAGAATGAATATGTCTTTGCATATCTTGGAAGAGTGAAATAAATGCAATCATTAACTTGCCTAATTTTTTTTTACAAATAGTTTCTGAATCCGAAAGAGTGTTTAGCTGCATAGAATATTTGAGCACTAAAAAGACAATTTTAACTAGAAGAACATAAAGAAATAAATGATGTCTAAAATTATAATAAAAAAGAGAAAAATAGTTTAATAGCTCATTAAATATTTGCATTAGAAATAAAAGTCATGGGAAAACTCGTCTCAATCTTTGAAAGAAAACTAGTTAAATTTCAGTCTGGAAAAGTTTTTCCAGACAATGGAAAATGGAAGTTTGTAGTAGGATTCATACGGGGTTTGATTGCAATATTAATGAACAAAGTATCAGCTCTTGATAATAATATGAAGATTAAGTTAACAGCTCTATTTTATAAAAGCAGCCTAATATTAAATAATGGTTAGGTAATGCTGAGTAGGCTGTTTAGTATTCAGGAAAGTTAACATCTTCCTTCCCTAAGCGCAAGCACAAATATCTAGCCACTGATTGTAGGAACATCTGACTGTTTTGCCTTCCTCTATAGCAATTATGGACAACATAGGGACAAAAATACTAAAGACTAAGGGGAGAGAGCACTCATCTTAGCTTGAAATGCGTTTTCTTCATTAATTGCCTTTGAATTCTAGGACCTCAGCTTTTCCCACTGCTTTTGCTCAGTGTTTGTATCTCAGCACCAGAAACTGGCCATCCTGTTGCTGATGACCTTCAGGTGTGAATCACTGACTTACCATCTAAATTTTGTGATTTGCTGAGATTTGCTGATGACTGATGGTAACTGAGGGCCTTGTGTTCCCAACCCTCCTGATTATATTGGTCATGGGAGAACAATGTTGCAGTGCATCTACACTGCAACTGCTGTGGTGAATTCAGGTTGTGTAAAATGCTCTGCCAGCCTTTAGCCCACCTGTGTTAATTATTGGTCAGTGCAAAGGCCTGGCAGCACAGAATCTTCCCAAGATTGGAGAGAATCCAATAGAGGGTCACAAGGATTATTAACTTGGTTGGAGCCTCTTTGCTCTGACAGGTTGAGAGAGCTGGGACTGTTCAGTCTGGAGAAGAGAAGGCTCAAGGGCAGCGATGTCATCAATGTACAAAAGAACCTGAAGGGAGGGGGCAAAGAAGAGCCAGGTTCCTTTCATTCATGCCCAGTGAGAAGCCCAGAGACAATAGTCACCGAATGAATCCCTCCTAATATCAGGAAACCCTTCTTCACTGTGACATTGATCAAGCACTGACATAAGTTTCCCAAAAAGGCTGCAGAGTCTCCATCCTAGAAGATATACAAAAACTGTCGGGACACGGTCCTGCGCAAGTGGCTGTAGCTGTCCCTGTTTGAGTGGTGTGGGGGTGGACCAGATGACCTCCAGAGGTGCCTTTCAACCTCAGCCATTCCGTGATTCTTTGATCTGCCATCTTTTAACACCACTGCAGAAGCTATACTTGCTCCATCTCGTACAGACAGCAAGATAGTAAAGGTGTTTCCTCCTGGGACCATACAGTGTTGTACAGAGACATATGGCATGGCTCAGAAAGAGCACAGTGCACTCAGATGGGCTCACCAGTCCCCATTTCCTTGTATCCAAAGTCGTTCAGCTGAACACTTGCTTCTGAATCTACTCCTTAGTGCTGTACATCCCAGGAAATTGCTTAGTTTCGTTGCAGTCCTGTGGCAGCTTGTTTCCTGCTGTGCAGGTCCTAATAAACCTTCCCACACTGGAGATGCCCATGAGAAGACCTTTTGGTTTTCTCTGAGAGCCAGGCCCAGCATGGTTAGAACTCATCAACACCATCAAGTCCAGACTGATTTCTTCTGTTGATTGAGATGGCTCTTTCTGAGTGCTTTAGTCCTTGGAGGGCTTTGGAGGTCGCAATGCCACGGGACTGGGCTGTAGCAATGCTCATGAGCCACACTTGTGCAGTACTGGCCAGTGGAATACAGGCACCTGCTGTTTACACAGGAGTCAGCAGAGGCCTGGCAGGGCCAACGCAGGCATCACAGAAGAGGTACTTCGTATCTCTTCATTCAGTCCCTGGTCTGTATTATTCATGTGTCTTTCCATTATTGAGCATATCACAGCCTCTCATTCCCTGAAAATAGCTATATCAGAAGGGTGTTCTGTCTTGAGTGAATAAGAATGTCCATATTTTGCAATTCAGCAAATTCATGTTTCTCCCTGAGTACTAAGAATGAATATTAACAGTGCTGTGAAACTGAAAGGTTCCGAAATTCCTCTTGTTTTTGTGGGGCGCCTCAGTTTTACTCCTGGCAGGAATTTCACCTGAGGCTTTATGCTATACAATGCCAGCAAATTGAACTGTGAATGTAAAATTCCTTGTGCTAAAATGAAAATCATGGGTTTATTGACAAGTGTGAGGTTAAAGTGCAAAATTTATATATAAGGAAAGCTGGGTGTATAAAAGGATGAATTTCTTCCTCAGCTACTTTTTTCCAAGGTACCTTGTGATTTACCAACAACTTCCAATACAGAACAAACTTGCTGTGTTTGAGATTTTCCATTAGGATTCCTAAGGAAAACTTCTGATTTATCTAACTGAAGTACAGTAAGAGGCTTCTCAGTACTGGGACTACCACATTTATCAAGGCAGAACCATATCATTGTTCTATGCTCTATTCCAATAGTCTGTTGAAAAGGAAAATGACATATATGCTTTATTTTTAGAGTGTGAGTTAGTTTTTCTCTTCTCATTATGGACTTGGTCTGTGTTCCACATAGACTTTGAAACCAGATCATTACTGTGCACTTAAGAATATGTAACTTCCTATTACATTTGCTTGTAGGTGTATTATATCTTCAGTATGGAGATGAAACAAAGCAGTTGAGGATGCCAAATGAAATCACAAGCACAGACACAATTCGTGCCCTTTTTGTAAGTGCCTTCCCCCAGCAGCTGACAATGAAAATGCTGGAATCGCCCAGTGTCGCCATTTACATCAAGGATGAGAGCAGAAACATATACTATGAATTGTGTGATGTCAGGTAAGACATGGAATTATAGCTACTGGTTTCATGGGTTTGGGGGGTTTTTGTGGTTTTTGTTCTGTTGTGCAGTTATAGAATAGAAAGGAGTGGGGTTGATAAGTATCTGTCAGAGAGTGGCCTGACACATAAAGGCATGTCCAGTGGTATCTGAGTAATCCAGGAGGTCTGGTCTGACAATGCCTTCAGCTGTAGGCGCAATATCCATTGCACAAGCCGCTGATAAATGGCGTGCCTTGTTGAAATATTTATATAATACACAAAGGTTCACGTATTTCATATATTTATTGAATTTTAACTGAGACACAATCACTTAAAATACAGAATACAGAATAAACATTTACAGAAGAACTGAGTTGCTTCTTTGCTGGGAGTGCAAAGCCTGATCTCATGAGCCTGAAGTAACAAACATGAATGTCACTGATGTCCTCACAACAATGCCATCTAACACAGCCAAAGCTCTGTGGCACTGGTGACCACTGCTGCAGCCCCATCTGTTATATGTCAGGATGCAACAACTGATGCAGTTACTTCCCTTCACTAATTCAGAGCTTGGTCAATAAATGGTTCACATTTCTATCCTTTATTTTGTGGGAGTGCAGCTTCTTGATTAACCAGTTGTCTTCAACAGAAGTTCGAGGGTCTCAGGGTCCCTAGAAAGTCCCAAATCATGCATAAATAAAGCTCTCAGGTATACCTCAGACATGTTACACTTTGTAAAACTGACAAATATGGATAGAGGAGCATAAGAAGATGAAGGAGAAAGCAGAAAAGCTGTTTGCTCTTTGCTAGTCTGCGACTAATGCAGGAAAATTATGTGGTGCAAGAGAAGTGTACTGTCCACCGTTGCCTTGTTTCTTCTGGAGATCCTATGGCTAAGGCATTTCTCCACATCATGTTGTAGGCAAAAGAGCAAGTTGGAGCTTTTCTGGCCCTTCCCCATCCAATTCCCCCATTCCTGTTCTTCATCTTTGAACAGCACCACACTCGATGTTCTCGCCTCTGTCTTGCTCTCCTCAGGCTGTCTATCCAGTGTCTAGTCATTAGCCAGTCTCTTGGATTTCAGTTTCTTTTAATCTTACTTGCTTTGCAGACTCCCACACCCCTGTTTGGCCACTGTAATGCCTATGTGAAGACCCATCTGATTTTTTTCATCAACATCATCATCTTTCAACATGTACCCAAGTTTCTTACACATCAAACAGTTTATTCACGAGATCAGATCAACTGATTGAATCATGGGGTTACTACATCTCTGTTGCCAAGTGCATTATTGCCATCCACCATCTAGCCCATTGGCTCCTTTTCTCTCCCTTTATCCCTCCATCTTCCCTTGAGTTTCAGACTACCAGTTTATGACTTCATCTCCTCCCTGCCCCTGAGAATGTGGTTGTTGATTATCTTAATGCCACTCCACCTTTTTTTCCCTTGTTCCCATTGCAGGCGTCACTCTGCCAGCCTCAGGCCTGGCTCAGTCTCAACATCTGCTTCCTCTGTTCCTATGCCTGTATTGTAGAGCATTTCTAGAGGAAAATCCACAGCCCAGCTGACTTCCTCCATAACAAAATTCCCTCATTCAGTTCTGCCACCCTTCTCACTTAGGAAACCTCAGCAATTCCAGGTTAATGGAGTCCATAACATGCACTACCAGCTGCATTTTCACCACCTTTGAATCATTTCCACAACCTTTTCTCCATTTCTGTTCCTTACTCTTCACAAGATCTTGCCAGTGTCTCCCCTCAGAGAACAGGTGAAATGAAGCATCCTTCTTCTCTCCTTTGTTTGCCATGTCTTCCTTCAATCCTCTTTTGTCTTTCCCTTAAGCACAGGAGTTTCAGTCAGCTCCTTAAGCTCTCCATCTCCCTCAGAGGCTTCTCCATGTGCTTCTGTGCCTTGCATTAGGCCATCATACTTCTTCCCCTCTCTTTTTCTCTTTTCCTCCTTTTTTCTTTTTCTCTTCTTCTCTTTCTCTTCTTTTCTTATTTTCTCTTTTTCTTTTTCCTTTTTTTCTTCTTTTTTTCCTTCTTCTTCTTTTCTTTTTATTTTTTTTTATCACTAGGGACAAAGCCCTGTCTTTCTGCTTAAGCCCAGTCTTTTCCTTAAAGTGGTTCAGCGTACTGCATCCAGTGTAGAATTCAGATTTTTGCTCCAGAACATCCCTATTGTACTTTCCTCTCCCATCACATAGAGAAAAAACACTCATGTAATTCTTCGATTTTTTTAATAGCAACTGCTGTAATCGTCTTTTCGTGGCAGTTGCACAGATAATAGGTACTCTTGCTTGCTCTTACCCATTCAAATGAAGCAACAAAGATCATTCTCCTAGTTTGACAAGCAGATTGTTCCGCATGCATTTATTTTTCACTTGTCCTCTGACTGTATCTTCTCCATCTCGTTAAACCACTTGCCTTCATTAGGAGGGCTCCTCCAAGCCCACTTCAATGCTACTTTTCATTTTTTGTTGAGTACCAAGTGCCATCTGCTTCCACTTGGTGAATAATGCCAGCTTGAATTCTACATCTTTAATTTTCAAACAAGTGCCTTCCCGCTCTCTCAGGCAGCCCTCTAACATGCTTGGAAGGTGTCCTCCACAGACATCTGCAAAGCCACTGTGTTGGTCTCCTTCCCACTCTGTTGCACTGCCTACTCAGATCATGCCCGTGGTTCCAGGATTTGTTTATCATTCCTCTGGCTGGAGAGACTATGATCTTCTGAGTTCTTTTTGCTCCCTTATCTTCTTGCAGCTATCCTACTGTCTTTTGTGACTCCTATTCACCTTTTAAGCTGGTGAAGAGGTTTTCTTCCTGGGGTGTTTACACAGCACGCACAGATCAGTGAGGCCTTTGAACATGCCAAGGGCATCTGGGAGCTACAGTAATGCAAATTATAGTAATAATAAAAGTACAGCAATACATACCTGTTATCAGTAATGTTTATCTTAGAACAGCAACATGAGGTGAAATACATTCATATCAGAGATCAAATGCCTAGTATTTTGGTGCTTTGCCTTGCAGCAATGTTTTACTTTAAAGTGTCATGTTTCTACAAGAAATATTTATGGAAAATGCTTTTAAAAAAAACTCCAGTTGTTTGAGGTACCATCTCACAGCCATCAGACAGAAAAGACAGTAGATAAAATGTATTTAAATGAATAATATGTCATTTCTTGAATGGAAGATGAGAGAGCTTGCTTTGTATCGAGAAGATCATAGTCCCAAGTCTGAGGCAGACAATGGTAACTGAGACTCCCAGTTCAGGTCTCAAAGCAAGAGGGTCACGTTTGCAAGATGGAAAACAGTTTATGTTACCATAAATAATTGAAGAACTTGAACTTGCCACAAGGTAGCTATTTTTCTATGCAGTCTACAAGTAAACACTCATAAATACTAAACTTCTCATCAGCCCTCCAGTTCTTAAAAACAAGACACTGATCTGTCTCTTAAGCTGCGGGGTTTCTTTAATAACTACTTGACATCTACAACAGCAACACAAGTTCTGACTAGCTACCCATTCAAGCAATCACTGATTGTAATATGACATTGTAAGAAAGAAATTGGACCTGCCCAACAATCCTTACCTTCATTTTTAAATTATAATCCAAGTGATTAAGATCAGTTCACTAGACTTGTAGCTGCACCTGGAGGAAAGGAATTCAGTCACATGTGTAAGTAAATTCTCTAGAGATCACTACAGGGAAATTAAAGGAATCGCAGCTTTGAAAGGGTGTAAGTGAGCGTAGATTGGAGGCTTTGCTACTGATTAAATGTGAACCAGAAATCAGCAGAGCTCAGGGCAAGTGTCAAAGCCATAAAATTATTGGAAGGTAGGTCTTGAAACAAAATAGAAAACTCTCCTCTCTTTCCTAAATGTAATAGTTAAAAAATGAACTAATCAATGACGAAGTGTAGAGTCCTAATAAAACAAAAGCATTCTCATAGGGCTTTTCATCCAAACCATTTCTGTGTAAGCTTTCATCAAAATTTTTGTTAATTTGTTTCTGTAATACTTACTTTTTCCCTTTAAAAACTGTCTTTATTATAGATAAAGTTTAGAGGAAGAATTTATCTACTACTTAATTTTTAGCTTTTGTGGATTTTTTTTCAGCTTTGTGAACAAGCTGATAATTAAAATTTCCTCAAGAATAATTACAGTTAGAAAGACTGCTTTTCTTTTGATATTCTTGCTTCTTAGAATAGCAAAAATCTATGTGGGCTGAGTGCACAATAAAACATGTAAATATTAACTAAATCCTTTTTGAGTGCTGTGCAAATGTTGAAGTTCTATTGTCTTCAAAGTGTTTTCACTCTATGGCAGGATCTTGAAAGAAACTTAACACTATCTAATTTTTATGGGTGTGGAGTTCTAGTGAAAGAATGATACTTCCCATGGGAAAGAGAATCAAAGTAGGCTTTTGTTTGTTTGTGTGTGTCTTAGTTATGGCATTTACGTTTTCCTTATAGATCGGCTGCAGACCTACTATGTTTGTCTGTTACCTGAAACTTTTAGGCAACAAAGTAAATAAAACTGCTTTCATCTCTTGTCATTGCTGATTCTTTTAATTCCAGGAATATTCAAGACCGATCTTTCCTTAAAGTTTACAACAAAGATCCTGCACACGCATTTAATCACACTTCCAGAGCTGTAAATGGAGATATAAGGGTGAGTACTAGTGCTGCATTTATACTCTTTTCCTCCAGGTTTTATGCTAAATGTCTGAATTCTGAAATGTAACATGTACACAGCAATTCATAAAATCAGGGGTATATGTGTGACACATATACAGAAGAGGGAATAAATAATGCTTGTTGTAATGTGTTTTAACTGCTTTTCTTTTTCCAGTTATTTGCCCTGGACATTAACTGGTTTCTTGATCTTGTTAAATGCAATAAAGCATGTGAAACAAAACATAGCCTTTAATTATGTATTTTGTGACACAGACAATACTCAGAGTATTTTACAGCTTCCTATTCTGTGTTTCCAAACCCTTTACAGTGAAGTATGGCATGGTGTTAGTACACTCCAGCAAAGTTTCAGCAGGGATTGGTTTCCCGTGGCTGAGCAGATGTACCTCACTTGAAGTCTACTGAAACCCTTTGTAAATGACAATTTTGGATAGGCAATTCTGATAAACATTGTGGTGTAAATGGTTTTGTCTTTTTTCTAAAATTTTCTGCCTGTTCTGAAAGAGGATGAGTATATTTGCATTTTCAGGTGAACGTTCTGTATTAGGAAACTACAGAGAATGCATTTGAAACATTTGATTTGTCTCTCTCACTGTGCCTATCTTTTGCTGCACTGTTACCTCCCACCCTGATGCCAAGAGGGCAGGAGATGCAGCTGTGGGGCACCTCTTCCACCATGTTACCTGCAGCTGGTGTTGCAGGAGAGGGTGGTGCTGGTGGTGGTGAGATTACACAACCTCATCTCCTCCCCACCCATCCTAGGTCTGGCCACAGGAAACGGTACAACCAAATTAACTCAATGGGGCCAGAAGAGAATGCCACCACTGTCCTACCTGTGGCTTTTATGAGCTTTCCAAAGCTGATTCAACTGCACAGAAAATTTCCTGTGATTTCCTTAATTGTACGTTTGTTACTTGGTTTCATTATCAATTCTGAGCATGTCTCACTGCTTTATTACTAATATTTTGTGTAAGTACTTCTTGTGTTTCAACAGTTTAAGGCCACAATATTTTAGAAAGATTGAAATAGTTTATTTACAGGCACTATTCTCAACCACCTCTCATTTACGCGCTTCAATTATAAAATGGTCCTTTGGATAGGTCAGAAATCTAATTACTTGATTTTTCACACTGCTGCACACACAACATGAGAAAGGAAATGGATGTGCTTCAAAGGGAAGATGTGACAATTTTTTGTGTATTCTGTAACATACTGAAACTCTTCAGTTCTAGTTACATTCCTGTAGCAGTAACTGGATGTACCCGATACATCTCATTCATATTCAAAGACATGACATACTGTCATTGTGCATTATGACATTAATGCTCATAACTGTGGCTTTATGAAGTTATGTTACACTGTTCTTGTTCCATGTTCAGTAGATGCTGAAGGTATATACTATGGCTTTATTTGTGTGTTCTAGGCCTGTTTGAAGGTACTACTATTGTACTTAACTACATATATCTGAAAGTAAAAATTACTTCTTTGGCCCTCTTCCAGGCATTTGCTGCCTAGCAGAGTTGTTTTGAACACAGGTGCAGCCTCTGTGCAAAAACTGCAATTATTTGAATTGCTTATTTTAAAATCCTATGTTGTACAACAGATATGCACACTCAACATCTCCTGATTATGTCTGAGTTAGCACCTTTTGGTCATAACTAAAAATTAATGGTGACACAGTGATGACCTTTGCAGAGGTGGTGTTTTCATGGCAGAATATTGTATTTTACTTTACAGAAATGCCAGAGATGCCATTTTGAAATTCTGTGCATCCAGCAAAAGAGCTATTCTCTCATTTGGCTTTTGCTTTGCATTGGCAGATTTCTTGTCTTTCTGGTCTGAGAGGTGAAGTCAGAGCCAGGATGTTCATAGGGGCTTTGTGGAGAAACATGTAAAAAGTGTTCTCTTTGATCTATGTGAACTTCTGCACTTCAAAGTTATGAGCATGGAAACAAGCAATTTCTTGATCTCCAGAAATACTGAAACCTGTTTTTCTAAGGATGTGTGTCTTTTGGTTGTGTTCTTCCTTATGCAGCAACACTCATGTCCTAACTGAAGCTTTTCCCAAAGTAGTAACACTCTCCATCCTCCAGAGTCTAAAAAGCTGAAGCCCACACTGCAACTGTTCCTCTTTGGCAGAAGTACAGTAGGATCTTCTGTCAAATCTCTAATTTGGCAAAATTTATAGGGACGTAGTAGTCCTATGGTTTCCAATAATTGGTTAAATCTGGTTGAAATTTGCCTGGGGATTCACAGGTTATTAGTTCAGCAGAAAAAAACCACCAATAACCAGATGGATTATTTATCTCTCTTTCCTTAGCGAACCAGAGTAAAAGAGGGGGAAATGTGAGGGTTCTAAGTGAAAATCATGTACATTTTATGTGCTGGTATTGCAGAGTACCCATAAGATTGTAGAAAAACCTTTGCTTCTTATCTCTCCATTTATGTTTGCATATCTTTGCATTAGGCAAATTGGTGTTCATCAATTTCATACAATATAAGAGTGCTAAATTCACTACAGGGGGAAGCAGGGAGTGTGTGCTTGGCATCATGTTTAAGTGTTTCAAAATACCTACAGAAAAGCAGCTGGTTGTCAGACTGTTGAAAAGCATTATTTAGAATATCATGAATTAGTCACTGTAAGTATATTTTTCCATGGGGATACTCTGAGTGTGGTTGTATCTCCTGTCATCTGTGAGTTAAATCTTGATTTTCTTGATGTTTGGGAAAGTTTTGCCTTTACAGATTTTTCTACTGTTTGTCTTCTTGTCCCCTTGGAATGTTTATCCCTGGGTTTGATGAAATTCAGGCTTCTATTCATGTGCTTTATAATAATTTCCATGTAACTGGCCCAAAATAATCTAAGAAAATAATGTTAGCTGCCAGCTTGAACACCTGTTTTAACTACCAAACAGATGTGAGACCTGTATAAGAATTGGCAGTAACACTTAAAGTATTAAGTATTATCCATATGGACAAGAAGACTCAGAATGTGCAAGAAGAATGTGGGATCTGTAACTTTCAGATCTTCTATTGAACCATTCAGCTTTCATGTCCATTAATTCTAATTTTCCTGCTCTTCTTTGTTTCATGCATTTTTCTGAGTGGGTTGTGTTTGAGAAAAGGGAATTGGCTGAGGATCCAAGCAAGCTCTAAAGGAAAGTTTTTCTTGAAATCCTTCTGAGTGCCTCACTTGCTTACTGGTATTGGCCACTTACATCTCAAAGAGCATGGTCCGTTTGACAGGTCTGCCATGTAGAATGCTGCTAAGCAAGAAGTAGCCACACAGTGCTGTCTCACTGAGTAGTTGTGCTTGTGCTCTTCCTTTTTTATTTTTCCTTTCCCAAAATGTATGCTGTAAATCTACAACAGCTGGGGGTTTTTTTGAAAAATGTATCTTCACATTGCTGCCTTTCATTCATTTATTCCTTCACCTGAGCTTGTATCATTTATCAGCACTTTCTAGCTCTCTGTGCAACAATACTTTCTTCTGACAAAATACTGTCTTATGAACAAACGTTTAGATGGTCTATTTATTCCCCCTGGCATTGTTCTGAATTGCAGTGTAAATGCATGTACACAGCTGTGCTGCCCTGTGCCCTTAGAATTACCATTTGTGATTTGCATAGGTTGGAAGGGGAAGGGCCCAGGTTAGCAATGGTGTATAGACTGAATGCCAGGACACGGCAGTGAAGAACTGACCGTGGGGCTTTATAAGTTGCTGAGTGACTTTTCTTTGCAAGTGTCATACAGCTCCTTTCATCCTGGGCTGTTGAGCTGAAGTGATTCCCCCACTGAATGTGCACAGCGTATTTTCTATCCTCATTCTCTACACCCTCCTTTTCTGGAGTGGCTGAAGGCTAAAGAAACTTAAATTATAATCTCCCCCTTCTGTTACAGAAACTAGTCAGTGTTTCTGGTGGCACAGCTGGATACTAAAAATGTTGGCTTATGCAGTGGTTTGTTTTGGGCTTCACCTACCAGCCAATATTGAGAATTGGGAGGGAGTTCTTACTTCATAAGAAACTAGTGGCTGTTTTGCTTGGCAGTCCTTTTCTTCCCATCCACCTGCCCTAAAGTCTATGGGGTACACTTTATTTTGAAATGTCCTAGACCTACCATGGTTTTGCTTAATTCTCTGACTTGCATAAGATCTCTGCTGGGTGGGTGAGGCCAGAATATCCAAAGAATGCTTGTTGTGGCTGTCGCTGTATTGAGGTATGCTTTGAGATGTTTTGGATTTTTTTTTTAGAGACTGTTTCTCCAAGAAAGAGCAATTAGGGCAAGTTGAGTCAGAGCTGAGTTGGGGCAGTGCAGGGTACCTGGATACTCCACATTTTATGGGAGTTAGAGTGGCAAAAAGATGATGATGTTCCTGACAGCAATGGGTTTTTTGGCTGCCAGTGAGAGGATGAAGGTGAGAGGAGAGGAGTTAAGATGAGTTGTATAGGAAAATGAAACAGACATTTGGTGAGTTGGGTAAATTTGTGCTAAATAGCTTTTATTATTGAAATTGGACACCACCAACTTTTCGTTTGTCCCCTGAAAGTTACTGGTTGCCAGGCTGCTAACATGTTAACTCTCCAGAGCTAGATGCAATTTGTTAACTTAAAAATACCCTACAAGTGCTAAAAAGCCTCAAACAACTGCCCAAGAATTTTAGGCTTCCAAGGAGGCTGAAATTCAGTGCTGCTTTGCAGAAAAGGTAGAGAAATAATAAAAGCAGAATAATTCTGCTGTGTTCTTAAGGTACCTGTAAACATACATCCAGCTTCTTTAACTTCTTTTCATTGGATAGCTTATGATCTTAACATCAATAAACATAAAAGTTGCATATGCTGCCACAGTTGTATCTTTACATTGCATACTACAGCTAAAAAAAATAAGAGCTCCTTGCACTGCATAGACATATTTAGAGCAGAAGTATTTATTGAAAAATAATTCAAACAATAAATTGGGTGAATGCATTTTAGTGCTAGGATGCCTATAGGACAGCATTTATATAAGTTGCTATGTGTTTACCTTACAGATCCTATTACTATAAAACTTTGTTTCCTTTTGGGAAGAAAGAAAAAAAAAACAAAACGAAAAGGCAAATGCTAATACCTCTATTATCTGATAGAGACCTTCCAAATGATACAAATCTCATCTCTCCTGCTGTTTTGCTGTCTGCTTTTTCTAGTGCTCTTTTTGTCATTGAGAGGTTATGACAACATAAGCCATATTGTATTTATAAACATCACGTGTTTCCTTGATATGACTTGCGGTGTCTGCCAAACAGAACACATGGAAGAAACATTTCTCATTAGCTCAGCATTGGTTTTGGTTATGCTGATTTCCGGGACAGGAAAAATGCCTTCCTTGCTCAGATTTAACTTTCATACAGTAGAAAGAAAGCCTCTGAGTGTCCATGAAATCTCTTGAGCAGAGACGCTGCAGTTCTTTTAGGCCACATACTTTGTCTGACGAAAAGAGAAAAAGCAGTTTATTTTAAAGAGCAGATGTAATGGCATGTATTGCTGAAACTAATTCTGAATTAAAATACCTGCCAAAGTCATCTAGAAACAGAACTCACCAGGAGATCTAAGGTAAGATGCTTATAAATAATAGAGGATATATAATTCCTTTTTTCTTTTATTTTGCAAACTAAAAGATATTTTCAGTTTAACTGGGAATTTAAATCAGAGCAATGAAAACTGTTTCTTCTTCCTTCAGCTGTGTGAGAAAATAAATATTTAATTGCTCTTTAAATCACCAAACTCTACTCTTAGATTTTATGTCTAGTTTCAAACTTACATATTGAACATGAACAGGTGATTTCCAACTTGCTGTTACAAATCTTGCTGAGATCTGAACAAAATATATAAAAGAAGTCTCTGATGTTCTGGATTTTCTTTTTACTGATACGGATTTTACTACTTTAGCTTTGAGTGGGTTTTCAGTAGTTACCAATTATTTATGCAACTACAGACCTGCAGCTATCGAGGACTACCTGCATCAAATTAGTCTGTGATGAAAGACTGTAAATGTGCCTGTTCTTTTTCATTCATGTGTCCTTTGATATAGAATACCTGCTGCTTTGAAAAGCCTAAATTAGTGAGAAAACTGATAGAATTATAAAGAAAAAAATATTATTTTTATTTTAGCTACACATAAACCAATATATTAATCTCAAATGTTCTCTAGCCCAAAGCTGTTTTGTTTAAAGATCCAGATCCTGCATTACAGTTGGATGGATACTGCGCTGTGTCTTTTTTCATATGATGGCTTTGTGCTTTGGTGTATTTTATTTATTTCACAAACATTAGGAATAGTATTGTATGTATGTACAGGGAATATATGTATGCATAAGGAATATAACCTTGTAGATCCTATTACTATACCAACATTTGAAAAGATGCTTCTGGGTTTTTTTTTTATTTTCAAATAATGAGGCTGGATTTTAAGTTCATATGAAGCTGCCGTTGAAAGAAAGTGTCGTGTTCTTGATATGAAACCTCTCAAAGAACACGAGCTTGCCACACCCATGCAATAATCTCCCAGTTAGTCTGAGAGGAGTGTCATATGGTAGATATCACAAACCAGTTACCTGGAGACTCCCAGAGAGTGGAATTTTTAGGGGGAGGGTTCTTTATTTCCCCCTAACAGGCCTGTATTCCAGCTGGTCTGCCTTTCATGTTGAGGTTTGCTGAGACCTTACCCTGCAGCTGATGAAGTTACTTAGAAA
Organism: Edolisoma coerulescens; assembly: GCA_013397115.1. Lineage (NCBI taxonomy): Eukaryota > Metazoa > Chordata > Aves > Passeriformes > Campephagidae > Edolisoma > Edolisoma coerulescens. Next base: position 584,141 of record VWZW01004266.1, on the reverse strand, counting down.
CAACGTATTATCTGTGTTGGGTGAAGGTCTTTCCAGCCCTTCATTGAAACTAGAAATCTTATCTCTCATGTACGTCTGAGGTTCTCAGGCAAAGATTTTGCTGCCTTCAGTGAGAGCTTGCCCTGAGTAAAAACATAAGGATTGGATTTGAGTCCTTTTTTTATTGTCTACTAGTTTCTGGTTTTATTCTTACTCCACCTCTTTTTACATAATGTTTCCTTGTGCCAATTCTTTAGAAGTTTTGCTCTTTTTTTTTTTTCCCTGCTTTCCTTGCTTTCAGTACAACAGTTTGCATTAATTTGACTGCTTGAAATTCCTAAATAGCTGACAGAGTCAGATGTTGCCGGAGGTCCCTAAACACATTGATAGATGATAAAAATGATCATGGCTGTGACCTCCCTTACTGGGAGGGGAGGTCCTCCTTTACCTCCTTTGTAAACCAGGTAGCTTATCTGAATTGCAGGAGTCACACAAGTCAAAGTCCAGTCAAGTTTTATGACTTCCAGGTAGCTTTCCAAATGAGCTGTTACTCAAACAGGGGTTAAAAATCACTTTTTGAAGGTGGGCATTTTGCTACCGTGGTTCCCAGAACCAAGTGAAGTTAGCAACAATGTTTTTTCTTCTTCAAACAAGCCATTCTTCTTCTCATGCAGGACCTTGGCTTTTCCAGTAAGTTTTTCACAAATCCAAAATGTGTTAGTTCATGTGATCGTGTCCCAGATTCTCTGCTTTTATTAGTCATTAGCCTTATGAATACTAAAGGGAATTAATTCTGTCCCTATCTTTCTTTTAACAAAGAGGAGTAAACCATTACCTGGTGTTTAAGAGAACACAGTTATACATCTGAGAATCTTGATTCTTCTCCATGTTGGATTGCACTTTTCCTAATAAGGGCTCTGGAAAACTAATCAGTCTTCTGAAAATATGAGCAGTAAAAATATCTTTCCTTGGATACAGGTTAAGATCTGGGGTTAAAAAAAGCCTCAGCTGGCAAAAGCAAGACAGTTGCAAATATCAGCACGCAGTAGGACTCCATGAGAAATGATGTGATGCTGAAATTATTTTTTGTCTCAATATATGCCTTTCTTACATCACTGCAAATTTGAACTCCATGTGACTAAGTGAAAAGACTGAACGGGTGTGTTTGGTAAAGGGCTAGTCCCTGTATCACTTGATATTTACTATAGATAGCTTGACCTTTGGGCAAACTAGATTGTTTACTTCAGCCATGCTGACCAATTTGTGTATTTTTGGGATAGAAGGAAGTAAAATGAAAAGAAAATGTAGGATTCAAACAGTATAGGAAGAAGTATGTAATCTAAGAAGACTTTTAGTTGGTCCACTGATCGCACTCCTAACATTTCAAAAGACATACAACTGCAAATGCTGTTTGACCTTATAGGTATGAGCTGTGGTGTGGCTTGGACATTTGCATTGCAAAATCCAGTTGAATTAAAGACTTTCCATGACCATTTCTCCTGCCAATAGTGCTCACTCCAGAACTCAGCACAGCAACTTATTTCTTCTGACTTTCTGTGTCCTTATATTGGAGTAAACAGGTGTAAACATGCTGCTTTTGACTATCAGCTCTGTTTTATAATATTTTTATATTATTTACATTCTAACCCATTTCATATATCTGTAATAGGAATTGTATTTTGACTCAGTTATTTGGTAATGTAGGATGAGACCAAGGGTTACGCTTTCTTTATGTTCATTTAACTATATCATCTTGTTCAGTTTTATTTGTCTTCAGTGCAATGAGAAGAGATACAAATATGGAACAAAAATAAGAGCTGAGTTGTTAGTACAGGGAGTCAGAAAGCCATGCATTTATTTTGATTTATGAGTGCAGTTAGTAAAAGTATTTTTCTTTTAAATAGCAGAAATTTGATATACAGCATATTTAAACCAAATAAAAATGCTGATCTGTACCAGAACTGTACATCTTTGAAACTATTCCTTTTTTGGAAAAAAAAAGAGATGACCCCATCAGCTCTGTGGTGCCCTGAGGAAGTGCTGAAATTGAGATTGGTCTGAAGGGTTTGGCTGCCTGCATTGGTGGTGGTTGTCTATGTTATGTACATGATGTCCTTCATGGGGAGGGGGGAGGAAATGCTTTCTGCATTTTCATGAATTACATGACTCTGTTTGTTCTCAGAAAATTCAACCATAAAAAGCATCAGTGGAAAATCAAAAGAAAGGAACTGTTGGTTTGAAAGCAAAAGCAACAATTGGTTTGAAGGCAGCACTAGTTATGAGGGTTGCTATAATGTTAACTTTAGAAAACTAGATCAGTAACAGCCTTTATGTATTCAATCCAAACAATCTAATAGCTTATGGGATGGGTGGGCCATGCTGTACTGATGAGATAAATGTGGATATTGGCAAACCAATGATATAATTATGTAAATTCGACGTTTTTAGGATTGAAATGTGTTATGTTTTAGTGTGTTTATATTTTTGTCATTTGTGATAACACCCTGAAAAATCTTGGCTGAAATACCAAGAGTTTTCTTAGTGCACTCACCATTCTGTCTGCATAGTACACGAAGGAAGCATAGGAAAATAAAACATGAGAAATTTATTAACTTCTCTCTGCTTAATTGGATAATCTAAACATTTTTTTAACTCTCACATTTCATTTGTTCATAGGAAATTAAATACATAAATAGGCAGGAATGAGTGCCTGTTAACTGATCTCGGTGTTTGTCTTGCCAATTAGGAGTAAAGCAATGCAGACTGGTAGCAGGGAGATAGCTCAAATGATGAAATTCCACGCAGAGGCACTGTGATTTCAGACAGGCCAATCAATGCAAAATGTGCTGCATCTCATCCATCTTTTTGCTCACTTCCCCTAAAGCCTAAAGTGTGGCTAGACTGGAAGCTCTCATGGGATGGCTTTGGGTCAGGCTCCAAGTGGCCTTGTGCTCCCTTCCCTTCCAAGCAGAGTTCAGCCAGTGTGTTGTCAAAGTTGTCTCACTGACAGCTAATCTGTGACAGCAGGTTCAGTACAGGTATAACCAGGCTAGCCCTAATACAGAGCCCATCTTGTAGCTCTGTTTGAGATGATGCATGTTGTAAGCTCACCATTTTATGGGAAGAAGAGTGATATTGCTTTCCTTGTATTTTTTTGTTTGCTTCTTGTTTTACACCTGAAAAAAAGGTGACCTCAGTGTAGGAATGGGAAGGGCCATCGAACACTATGATGGCCAGAGACCTCTTGATGTGCAGGTGTTTTTGGGGTCCTAAGTCTGTGTGGTCAGGGGATCGATAACATGATGGAATTGATAAGGGAAAAAGTTTTCTGAGAAGTAAGGACTGCACGCACATGCGCATGTACACACATGACATGTCTCATCACTTGTCAGAGCTTGGTGATGATTTCGTCAAACCAGAATTTCTGTTGTCCCCCACTAACAACCAGACATGTACAGAGGGCAGCAGCCACCTCAGTGTTCTCTCTCAGCTCACAGTCCCACTGCACGGGGCCTCCCAGAGGTGCTGCTCTAAGGCCTCACTTGTAGAGAGCTGTTATTTCTTGCAGTGTCAGAGGGAGATGAAGCTGTTTGGAGCCTTAACTACATCTTCATTGGTCATGCTGAACTAAGTGCTAGGTTTCGAAAGCCATTTATAGCTTTAAAGTGCATCTCAAATATTTTTGTTTTGAATATGAGAGTGGATTGCAAAGGCAAGTGATGATCTTATCTTCTTTTCCCGTGTTCTCAAGTATTCATGGGTCACTTCAGCTGGCATTTACGTGGAGTGCTCTGCTCACTTCTTTCCTAAAAACCACCCTTATGTTCTGACCGCACCTGCCAAAAACCCCACAAAGCCTCAGACTATTAAACAAAACAAAATAAGTTTGTGTTGGATGTTCCTCTTTCTAGTCCCTCTTCTCCTTCCCTTCTTGCCCTCTCCCTCCCATGCCCGCTATGCTAGGCTACAGCATTGTAATAACAAGAAGTAATGCAAAATCTTCTGAAGAAAATTTGCATTAGTTCATGTTTTTCCACTTCATTCTGGTTTTTTCTTTCTTTCATTGAATTTTTTTGTGGACTTTTCCTTCATATGCTGCAGTCTCTTTCACTCCTCTTTTTATCATCAGTTTCTCTCTTCCCAGCTTAAGTAAGTCTCTTATTTTTGTTTCTTTTTTTAATTTATTATCTCTTTCTTGTTTCCCTGTTAATTTCTCAGCACTCCATCTCTGATATTACTCTCTTTCATCTTTCACAAACCCCTATTTACTATCCTTCACACTGTCGAATTCTCTTTTTGTTTTGTCTTTTTTCCTTCCTTCTGTAGTTCTACACTAAGAATTCCCTATTACCTTTCCACATAATTCTTCTTTACCTCCTGTCTCTCTTCCCAATTTCAGGGAATCACAGTCATTTAGGTTGGAAAAGATCTTTAAGGTCATCAGTCCGAGTCATGAGTTAAGTGTTAGTTAAATGTCTGCAACATATGACTTGCTTCTTTTTATTAATATTTCTGGGTTACCTATGAACTAAGAAAGAAAAATTTCATGCCACAAACTCAGTTCTCGGCATTTAAAAAGTTAGAAAGTTTAGGCATAAATAAGTGTGCTAATGGTAGGGCAGAGGAAAACGAATGTGCTTCTATATTGCTCTGCTGATAAATAAATAATGTTTATTGCCAGCTTCAGGAGAGAGATGCTTAATCCTTAGTTCAATAAAACAGGAACCAGAGGTCAGGTTGGATTCTCCAAGGTGGATCAAAGCAATGTCCATTGCATGGACCAGCAAGCAGCAGATGGAATGAAGCCATCATTGTGCTTTGTAGTTATAGGATCTCAGCTTTCTCATAAAGAAGAGGGGAAAAAAGGGAAAAAGTAGGATGAGAAACAGAGCAGAAAGTGAGCTAAATGAAAAGACATATGGGCAGGCTCACTATAAAGAATTTTTAAAAAAATCTAATCCTTGTAAGCTCAGTGTAGAAATTGCCTCCCACTGCAGTCAGTGGTGAGAGTTTGGGAATGCAAAAGGGCAGCTTGTCCCACCCAGCTCTAGGGGAATGAGCTGACTCTGGAGTATGTCTGGCTGACTTTCTTTTAATGCAACATTAGGTGAGACAAATCCTCAATCCAGAGCAATTAATATTGCTTCTTGACTTTTTGAGAGGTGCTTAATGCATGTATGTCTGCGATACATGCTGTGATACTTTCCTATAGCTAGGAAAATGTCCTTGCTTAAATCAGTACAGAAACAAGGGGGAAGCATGAGGTTTGAATTACAGGGTAGAGAGACAGGCTGCAGACCTGACGTAATAGTTCAGTTTTGCAGAACCTTCTTCATGCAACTCCAGTGAGAGTTGGCTATATTTGCTCTAGTAAACTTAAAAAAAAAAATTTGAGATGCTTATAGAGAGTCCAGCAGAGGAGTTCCCACTTCTACTTGTTTAACTTTTTTAATCCCTAAAAACCAAAGATTTCGGATTATACTGATCTGCCATCACCAAAGGATAGGCCAGAAATTTACTGCTGGTTTGCAAAACATATATGTATGTATGTATACATAATGTTAATACACAGGTGACAAGGCAACACCGTTCTCTTGGCAGCTCAGATGCTCATCTCTGGGCTGGTTCAAAGGCTTTGTGCACAGGTTTCTCCACACTGCAAGCTCCAGCTGTTCTAGTGAGAGTGCTGCTTTGCCAGCAGTGAAGCTGTAGGGCTGCCTGTCCCCTTTACGGTGGTGCGTTATAGCCAGTAGTAATGCGCCCTGTGGTGAGAGAGGGCTTTTAGTTTGTTTGTTTGCGTTTATGTTGTAAGAACTAGGCAGTTTGGAATAAGTATAAGAGAATTTTATGGTACTTGTGTTTACCCCAAGGCATATCTGTTTCACTGCATGCCTTTGGAATCAGTAAACAGAGGGAACACAAACAATATGCATGTTTAGGAGAAGATAGTGTGGTCTGCACATAATCTCAAATCCAGTATGTGTTAGGCTGTTCTGTTCCCTCCCTGTTTGTTTAGCTTGGCCTCTCAAATTCAAAGAGCTTCTGTAGGATTTTCAGTCTTCAAGGAAACACCACACACATCCTTGTAGGTATTTACATGGGCAGTGGGCTGGAGAGCTGATGTGCGAAAGTCAAGGCTGATTTGAAAGAGTTTTTCAGGGTCAGGGAGAGCAGTGCGGAGTGCAGAGTGGCAGCAGCACAGCCTGGCTGGATGCCAGGGCGTGTCACCTCGGTGGCTTTGTGAAGGACAGCAGCTTGAGGGACTGTGTTCTGTTCCCCCATTTTTGCCATGGGGAAGCAACTGAGAGTGAGATCAGGATGAGGTAAGAACACTTTATTCTTCTCTGCTGAGTGTTTGGAGGCAAAGCTAAGGGTGGATCACTCTCCTTTCATAGAAGAAATTGAATATCATGTCATGGTGCCACCCTAAGCAGAGACAAGAAAGATGCTGGTGGCAGTTCCCCTCCTGCCTTCATGAGTCTTGTGTATCAGAGCCAGCAGATTTAGGAGATCCTGCAGACAACTCCATGGATGGGTCTTTGTCATCTCAAACTGTTGGTTTCTTGGATCAAAATTAGAAGCCGGGGGGGGCTATAGGACTGGTGAGGTGGCATGAGACCTTCCTTGGCAGACAAAAGCCCAAACCTCAAAACCAAAATCCACACCCAAAATCCGAACCCCCAAACACAGGAGAAAATATGCTTTCTTTGTAATTCAGCTCTAAAAGCTGTCATCAGCAAACTGTCTTTCCACTTGGATTCTGCTGGACTGAACTAACTTGTTGAATTTAAGCAAAACTCCATTGGCTCCATCACAAGCTTTATTCTGGAGTCCTGAGAACAAAACCAAGTCATGAGTTAGTGACCAGCAATCACTGTAAGTGCTTCCCTGTTTTCTGTCAAGGAAATAGTTGTTTACAGCACCATAGGGCATTAACTACTTAATTATTTCCATCCATGAAAGTATTATTAGAGGAATAGGAACCAAAAGAGCTGTTATCAGGAGCAGAAAGAACTTTGATCAGAAGTCAAGCAATAAGTTATGTCTATGCCACATGTGTATACCCCACAGTAGACTTCCAAATATTCTCTGGCCTTATAATTGTGTGTTCTACTGATGTTTAGTCTCTAATGCTTTTTCTGCTTCAAAATGAGGGAAACAAGCAGAAAATGAATTGATGTGATGAGCAAATTGGTGGAAAGGTCCAACAGACCAACATTGTTAATGACATAGAAGAAAGGAGCATGACTGGCATTACAGGTCTGTGGTAACTTGAGCCTATCATTAGTATAGACATTAACATTGGTTTTAAGGTCCTAAATTAACCTAAACTTCCAGGCTTGGTCTCAGTGAAGCATAGGGTGTTGTGCCTCTTAGGGGCATACCCTTGGTTTACACAGGGACTTGAACAGAAAAGGAGCTCTTGTTCTGTACAGTACTTTATAAACAAATATATATGGCATGTAATTATACATGGGATAATACATGGCAAGCTAGATAATGCTTGAGGGCTCTGATAAAGTAATTGAAATGGAAAGTGATGCTTGAATTGTTTGTATGCATTGTTAGAACCTACAAATTAAATTACAGCCTTGGTAATGATATAACTGTGCCTGATGTATTTTAAAATTAGAAGCAGATTCATTCATCTAATGAAAAGCTTTTTGTATGGATCAGACATACATGAAGGCTCTTGCATGTCATGGCATATGTGTGGAGAACTAGTTATATCCCAGTTTGATGTTCTGGGATATACTTTGTCAAGCTGTCCAATTACTGAAAATGTGCAGCCTACCAGCTTGCAATTAATTTCATGGAAACTCAGCAAAATACAGTCATCTTTTTTATCCTGCATGTTAGCATAATAATGTTATTTCTCACTTCAGGTTTTTTAGCCTGTAAGGAAGAGCATGGATAGAAGAACATCCTCTGCAACTGCTGAAAAGCACATGTGGCATTAAAGTGTTCTAGGATAATTTGCTTGTATTTTTCACTCTTGCTGTTTCTGAGTCTGGTTGGTCCGCCAACCTAAGCAGCTTTTTAACTAGGTCAAATATATACATCCATTCATTAAAAGGGGATGCTTGACTGGTTAGTTAAACCTGCCAAATATAAACCAGATGCTTGAATGGTAAATAGTGCTTTACCCTACACTGCAAGAAACAAGCCTTGACTGATTAAATTTGAAATAAAAATAAATAGGTTTAACATTGTTTCTGTGCCATAATAATACTTTATTATAGTGCTAGTGCAAATATTTAATAAAAATAATATTTTCAAATATTTTACAGGGAAACTGAAAAGTAAGCATTTAAGACTTTCTGGTTTTTTTACATTTCTGAAAAAACTGGTTATATTACAATACATATTAATTTTGTTAAGTTCTAGTCAAGATCGATAATGGCATACAAATTTACAGCATACATTATAAATCAGAATTCACAGCAGCTGTCTAGAAAGCTGGAAGACTTCTCTGATGCTGGGCTGGGGATAGTAAGGAGTGGAACACCTGGATTTTTAATTTTGGCTACCAGATCTGCTCTGATCTTTCTCCTGTTACTTAAATGCTTAGTGTCAAATTGCTGTTTCATAGGAGAAATGAATGATGACTCCTTCACTAGTGGCTGAGACTGAGAGCAGTACTGTGAAACAGAAATGCTACTCCTCTAAGGTCCCATTAGAACTGATTCTGTACAGCAATTTTAGCTCGTGATCATATGCTTAAATTGTATTTTTATTCCTTTGAATACCATTTATCATGATATAGGCAATTTTTTACTTGCACAAAAGCAAAATCAGACAAAAATCCAAACCAAGAGCAAAAGAACCAACCCCACAAAGCAGAAGATAACTGCAGGACTGGGAAGGATTTGTGTCATGCGATTTTCCCTTATGATATTTAAGTGTCATCTCTTTTAGGCTGTAAATGTTGTCTTTTTAAGGAGACAATTTCCGTATCCTGTGGTGTTTTTGTGTGAGGGGATAGAAGGTAGTGAATTATCCTTTCTGTTCTAATTTTTTAAAATATATTTACCTTCTCTGTTGTTTCCTCTTGAAAAAAACCCAAAAAATCAAATAAACAAACAAAAGAACCGCTAACAACCAATCATAATGGCTTATGTGGTGTGCTGCAGAGATAACAATGAGATTGATTTATGGGGACCCCGAAGTTCAGGTTAGCCAAGTGGCTCAGATGCCTGGTTAATGAGTAGACAGCTCCTCCAGGGGAGGAGCTTGCGCTTCCCTCTGCGGTGTCACTACCAATCTGAGGAGGTGAAAAGCTTCTATGGTTTATAAACTACTGAATTTTTTTTTTCATAAAATTCTTTCTACTGGGTTTGCTACATAGTTAAAGGTCTTCACCTGTTGGGGAGTGAATATGTATATGTCTCACAGTGTTGCCTTTGAAATGCACTGTTACTAAAACAGAGGTTACTCACTATTTTATTTATGGCTTTCCCCTTTGTGAGTCTCTTTTGTGGTTCACTCCAAAATGTTAGTCTCTTTCTATACATCTTATAGGCACACATTAAAAAATGATTGAGCAGTTGAATCACATAGTGTTGCACCGTTTGTGACTGGGTGACATGCCAGGGAGGTTATTTAGTGACTAATTTCAAAGGGGAGGAGAAATTGCAGGCTTGTCATGTGGAAAAGTACTTCAGTCTATTGAAACAGCATTACTTAGATGACCGGATAAAGCAAGATGGCCTGTTGTGAGCAGAGGGAACAAGGAACACTTTTTCTGTTTCAAAACCTTTTTACAGAAGACATGGATATACAGAATATTATACCATAGACCAAGGATTAAGATTCAAGACTGAAAACAAAAAGTGCTTTATTAGAAGAAGTGGAACCAAATGTTCATCTCACTGCTGTAGCCATTTGAGTGATTTCCTTAAGAAACAGTAAGTGACTTTAATTATTTTAGAGCAAAGATCTTATCAGAGATTGTTTTATTGGTCCATAGGCAACAATGTTGTCTAAGAGTGTAGTAAGAGTGCTAGTGTTTTAAATTGTGAAAACAAATACTCAGGGTAGCATCAGGATAGCTGAAGAAATTATGCCCAAAAGAGCAGACTGTGTAGTATTTGGTCTGAAAACTCTCCTCTCTGCTTGTTTGCATGATCCATCTTCAGCATGCACATTGACTTACAGGCAAGGTGAAGCAATCAAACATTATTTTTGCTATTACCATTACATTTGTTATGTGGTTAGCTTAGAATTTTATGGATCTGTTTTACATTCAGTAAAAAGTGAACTAGGTATTCTTTGTTTTCCCCATGGGAGCTTTAGGATATGGTATGAATTAAGCTTATATGTAGTCAGGGATATAAAAGGACATACTGAGACATGTAAAATACCTTGAGGTGAAACATTTGGATTGCTGTAGGGACTGGATTCATACACAAATGTGCATTAAACATACATGTATAAAATGAGGGACAATAATGTTAAGAATGTGTTTGATGCTCTATGGCATGACAAGGGAAATGATGCTGTGTCTGAGCTTCAGGTCAGTGTAATGGTAACCATAATATGGTATCCTAAAAATTCTGCTTTTGAGGATCAAATAGTGCTTTTGCCATAACCTCTGTGCACACCTGCACGACTGGGAGAAGGATATGGGGACTGGATGTAACAGTGATATTGAGTAGTATGGTGACAACACCTGATTATGGCTCACTCGGGATGCCTCCTTTCTGGAGGGTCATGTTTGTGTCCTCTAAATTCCACCTCCTATGATAGTGAGCATTATCTTCAGGTTCTCCTATTTTGTTCATGTCAACTTCTAGCTAGCTGAGCCTGGCCAAAATAAAAAGTAATCTATGAACATAGAAACTGGAGGACTGGATGATTTCACCATCAGTAGCCATCACAGGGTCATCCTAAGAAACATCTTGTATTGACTGATTGTGTTGTTGTTCGTCAAGGAAAAGAAAAAACCATAGAATTAAGAGCATAAATGGAAGAATAAAAACCCAGTGATTCTCTTGACATATCCACCATATATGTAATCAGTCCCTAGAAAGAGAAAGCTTCTCTTTTATAGATGTTTTTATCTCAGTTCTCCTTTCACCATAATACAGAAGATTTTCACAGCTGGGTACATACCAAAACTATACAAAATGACCTAAAGAACTGAAACCTAGGTGCATGCTAATACTGGGAAGTTAATTATAAGTGTTGAGATTTCTTAGGGAGCCCTGCAACTCCTTTTCTGGAAAATTATCCAGGAAAGAAAAATGGAAATATGTGAAACATGTTAAGAACAGCTAGCTGGGTCTTGGACTTCCCCATTCATTGGAAGTTTGAACATTTGAAATCAGTTTTATTTTACCGGCATGTAGTTCCCATAATGAAAAACAATTGTGAACCCTGGCAGCTCCTAGAACCATGTACTGTGGGGCCAGATTCATCTGAGGCCAGGTTCCAGCTTAGGCAAGGTCAGTGGTTTCATGGTCTGAAATCTTTTTTTTGGGCATCAGAGGGCCCATTCTTAGCCAAAATTGCCAAATAAACATCTAGTCAGGAAGCACTGCTGAGGAGTGATGGACATTAAAACCTTGGCATGTCTCACTGCTTGGTAACCCCAAACTACCAAGCACCCACCCTGCTGAAGAGACCATGGAAGAGTTGGGGTCCCTACTCCAGATCGGACTCTGACCAAGTTGACCCAGGTCTAGGAATTTGGAAAGCCAAAGTTCTAGAGGATGTCTGGTAAGAAATAACACCACTGTTGACTGAAATCTGCCAGGTGCTTTTTTCCCAGCTTTTGTCTTTACTGATGTTTTTAAGAAACATTTCAGCTCTCTTGGATTGGAGTTGTCTGCTGAAAGTACATGTCATTGGAAAGTTTCTGACCAGAAACAGCTAAAAATTATGCTAATGTGTTTGAAGTTTTCAAATATGGCATTGAGCAGCTGGAGGAACCCACAACTGCAACCAGCATTATTTTTTTTCTGTAATGACCCAACAGAATGGGGAAATTTATAGGAACTAGAAGGCATTCTATGAGAAAGCAAGAACAGACAAGTGTGACAACCTCTCAGTGATATCTGATTTGGCTTCAGACAGATAGTTTTGGTACAGATCCTTAAAATTTTCATTTAGCTGTTTACCAATTCTGTAATTTTCAAGTGCACTTTTTCATATTTTAAATTATCTTATTTTAGAAATATTAAAACTGTGTAAAAGTGTTTGGGTTTTTTTCAAAAGTGGATTTGTGCTTTCAGCTCTCCAAATCGAACTGGAATGAAAGATCAGTAATGACAGAAGTGTTATCGTGTAGTGCAACTAATGGTGAAGCTGAGTGGTTTGGACAACTAGTACAGTAAAGCTGTCATTTATTTTTATGAAAAAGAACAAACTAATGGATTCTATTGTTGTTGATTGAGGGCTCTTTAATTAAGTCTTTCCTCATTAGAAAAGTGAAGGATTGTCTTACTTTTTAGAGGATTTTTTTCTGTTGAGCAATTTTCATAAAAGATCTCTTTACAAATAGTTTATCACTTTTGTATCAGTACTTAGTGTTTCTGTAGCTATTTCAACATAAACTCCAAGGTCTCAATGAAATTCTTTGCAGGCATCCTGTGTTTACTATTGGGTGAGCCAGCTTGAGGAGCATAGGTGCACTTTCCTCAGGGAAATGCAGGGTGTCAAAGGGAGAGTAAGAAAAGTAATAGCTTCACATGGCTGAAAGGTGATTAATGGAGTCTGTAGGGAACTCCCCAGTGTCTCCAAGAGGGTGCACAGATAACCTCCTTCTCGGGAACGTGCTCTGTGTAGGTATTTTGGCAGTCTGAAAAACTTGGGGCAAAGCCAGTTGCTGTGTTCTCTGGTGATGTAGAGGAGGCCTAGGAGAGCAGTGGGCAGGGCTGCCAGGTCAGAAACTCTGGCCTACTTTTACCTTTGCCCGAGTTTCACTCTGAGATCTTGGCAGATGATGGCTGGAGTCAGGCTGTACGTCTGGTATCCAGCTGCACGGTGAGCTGAAGGGTTGGAGTGGTGCTCATGAGTCAGCGGCAGGCTTGGTGCCAGGTGCTGGCTGGCATTGCCCCGGTGTGTGTGCGGGCACGGCTTGCCTGCCCTGTCTGCTGGGTGCAGAGAGACTGGCTCTGCTTGTCTTCCCTGTGAGCTGCCAGGAGCAAGACTCCTTGTACCCACTTGGGTGCATGGGTAAGGGGTTTGCCGACTTTGTGCATATAGACATTTTCAAAATACAGTAAGTGACTCTGTGCCAACAAACTTTGAAATAAAGAACATAACTGGTTTTATATAACATTGACTCTTTAGTGTATAGAGACTATGTTTAAAAAAAATTATCAAAATCTGTATCTTACAGACTTAGGTCTTGTTAGACTGACCAAAAACCTGCACAGGAGATGTTTAAACATGATGTAATCTATTTTACTACAGAGAGTGAAAGATTCTCAGTGATGTGATTTTCCTTCAAATGTTTTATACAGAAATGGTTGCTAGCTGTTTGCCATACTTTAACCTAAGGATTGATAAGACAAGTTTCCATTCAAGGATGTAAGGTCTGTAGGCAGTAAGAACAAGGAAGAGCTATGTGCTGAAGAAAACCACACCCTCAGGCAAACGTATTACATGGCTGCAGTTGAAAAGCACATGATCCTGTGCTTGCACTAAAAAATCTTCTTTTTGCCCTCAAAGCAATTGTTTGTGACAGCACCCAGTATTTAGAGGCTCAGATAAACCCAATATCCTCTTTCTCTGTCCCTGAGTCATGCGAAGTCCAGGAACTTGTGGCTCAAGACAGCCTATGTAGAAGAGTATGGGGTTTTATTGAGCAACATGGGGGTTTTGTGGTGGAGGACAGAAGACGATAAACAGCACAGAAAGTGGGGTATATATGAGAGAGAGTGGTGTGCCTAGACTGTCACACCAAAGAGGTACAGATGAGAAGCAAGAAAGACCATCCTTCACATTTTTAAACTTACCATTAGCAAAGAATCTGGAGAGTCTGGAGAAGAGAGAAAAGTGGAAAGAGAGGAAATACCAGCCATGTGGCAGAAGACACTGTAGTCCATGGGGTAAATCTGCCTGGCTCCTGGGGACTAGCTCAGATCCCTGCCCAGCCCACATGCCCTGGTGAATCTTTCCTGGGCACCCTGGACTCTCTGGCTCCAAAAGTCTCCCCTTTGGTACACTCCACCCAGGGCTTGAGTCCTGGCTTAAAATAGCAGGTGAACTTCTCAGAAGGGGGCTGGGTGCCCAGGTGTTTGTGCCCTGCCCAGCCCAAGGGAGTCTTCATTGAGGCTGTGTACACCAAGCACTATTTTAAAGCAAAAGTAAATAATGTTATATACAGCAGTACTCAGACACAAGATTTTGAGCAATAGCTCAGTCCCATATTCAAATTCTTTTCTATCTTAAAGTATTCCATCTAAATTATGTTAAGGTGGAAAATAGGAATTTTTCTTTGACAGATTGCTTTGACTTATGAGAAACTAATGAGCATATACAGGAATATGAAGTCCAGAAGTAAAGGGAAATTAAACCTTTCAAATCTTCCCATGGAAGTTTTCTCCTCTCTGCAAGGTAACATTGGAATTTTCCTCTCACTGCAACCCATCATATCCTACTGGCTGTGGTTTCTTTGACAGATACTGTTCCATCTGTTGTAGCTTTATCTGAAGCAACTAAACAGGGCATTGTGTAGCTTGTACAGTAGAAATCTAGGAGGATTTTCTTTCTCTGGGTTCTTCTCTTGGTATAAAACATCTGCATCTGCCTGTCCCTGAAGACATGATCCGAAATCTGCTCAAGTTAGTAGGAGTTGCTTTGTTCTGCTGGCCCAGGGCCAGAGCCAGTGCACACAATATAGCTTAGTATGTTGCAGTGTTTCTTCAAGCCAATAGAAAATATGTTGAATTCCCTCTTACAAAGTGATTAATACTGTTTAGTTATATTTTAATTATGTCTTATTTTAAATTCCAGACTAGATTAATTCTCTGTGCAAATGAAAAAATTATGCCATGTTCCTGTTTGGCTTCATAATTTTTGTCTGGCTCATTTATGACCTATCCCAGTGCACACCTTTGTTCTGTTACACTTATTTATTATTGCTGCGGCCACAATCAGGTTATCTCCTTTCTTCTTTCTGATACCTGATACTCCAGACTGTTGGTCTCTGGCCCTGGGGAACGTCATTTCTAATTCCTGAGTGCAGAACCTGCTGTGATAAGAACAGCTATTGTTTATATACCGACACTGCAATTCCCTTACCAGTGGAAAAACCTGTGGTGGGGCAGGAATAATCTCTTGCTTCATCTGCCATGGATCACTGTAACTACAATGAATCCAGTCACATTATCAAAGCAAGGGGTGAGAGGGGAGAAAAATTGTGTAGATTTCAGATTAGCAACATCCAGTGTACATTATTTTGTCCTCTGTAACTTAGGAATGTGGAGTCAGGCTTGATGATACACAGTTTTCTACAATCCCTTGGAGGTGATGGAGAGGGAAGCTGAAATTGTCAGCATGAATTTTAGAAACTATAATTTTTTTTTCCTATGTAGTTGGTCCTTTGCTGGCTTTTTCATCTCCCTGTTCATCCACCTCACCCCA
Source organism: Edolisoma coerulescens (assembly GCA_013397115.1). NCBI lineage: Eukaryota > Metazoa > Chordata > Aves > Passeriformes > Campephagidae > Edolisoma > Edolisoma coerulescens. The sequence continues at coordinate 568,568 of VWZW01004266.1, read as the reverse complement.
AGGACACCAGAGCAGGCACATGATGCTTTCTAGAAGGAGAATTTCTCCTGTCTGTCATTGACAATGTTCAGCCATCTAGAGAGGCCATGGCTGGGCAGAGTGAGATTCTACACTCTCAAAAGCACACGTATCCATTGCAGATTTTTGCCAAGGCCTCTCTTAACAAAGCACTAATGCATCTGGTGTGGAAGTATCCCCTTTCTTTTCCTTGCTTACTCATTCCTTACTGCTGCTGCTTACAAAACTATGATAATGTTCAATGACCTTCTGAGCGTGTGCTCCACAAACCCTCTGAATCACTCTTATCTTTGCAATGGCACATATTATATAGGGTCAAACTGTTTTCATATAGGTTGACTGTGTTATGGTCAATAAATATGTGTGTTTTTCTCCGGTGCTTTGTGTATCCCTTGTGTAATAAAGACCACATCAAGTCATTAGCAAAAGCTTAAATCCTGCACTGGAGAAAATGGCCAATTAGTTGTAATACTTATTTTTCTTGTCTAAGGACTTCAGGTATGTTTGCAATGCCAGAGCATCAGCATTTTTTTCCTGCTTTGGAATGGGTGAAGTCTAGCCTGTGTGTCTGATCAATAAACTGTTTAAGTCTGTCACTGGCTACATGTACTTGAAACACCTGGCACCGCAACCTCTGATTTCAGCTTCAGTAGCTGTAAATATCAGATTAGAGTGAGATGATATTTGCACAAGTAAAACCATTTTTAAACCTCTGATATTCCTTTAGCATACAGCCCATTTTATTGCTGTTTATAGTTGTTATTTTCGTTAGGCACTGAGGTCCCAAAGTGTTTTATTTATGCAGATGTAAAATTATTTTGTCTTGAGGGATTGTTTTTATTTCCTAATTTTCTGTAGACAACCCACATTGTGTTTTGCTCATTCAGTAATTTTATATCTTCTGTGTTTTTCCTTTTCTTTCCAGATGCAGAGGGAAATTGCTTATCCAGGACGAGACGGCCCAAGTGGTTCCCGCCCTGGATCCACCACACACCCTCTGCATGCAATGCCCAGCTCTCCACCCTCCACCCCGGTGCCCCACTCCATGCCTCCCTCTCCGTCCAGGATTCCCTATGGTGGGGGCCGGCCCATGGGTGTGCCAGGCAATGCCACCATCCCCAGGGACCGGCTTTCCAGCGTGCCAGCCTCACGCTCCATATCGCCCAGCCCAAGCGCCATTTTGGAGAGACGGGACGTGAAGCCAGATGAGGACATGAGTAACAAAAACCTTACCCTGATGCGAAATGAAAGTCTGTACGGCGACCCCTACTTATTTCACGAGGGCAGGATGAGTGTGGCTGCACCACACTCCGGACACCCCCTCGATGTCCCCGATCACATCGTAGCCTACCATCGCAGTGCCATGAGGTCATCGAGCACTTACTGCAACCCCTCTATGCAGCCTGAAATGCTGGAGCAGTCCTTGTACAGACAAAAGTCACGAAAGTACCCGGAGAGCCATTTGCCCACTCTTGGCTCTAAAACACCTCCAGCGTCACCCCACAGGGTGGCTGACATGAGAATGATCGATATTCATCCTCACCATGGCCCTCACATTCCCGCCCACACCCTCCAGCCTGACAGGTCTTCCCCCAGCCGCCAGTCCTTCAAAAAGGAGCCAGGACCACCTGTGTTTGTGGATGCGAAAGCGCGGAGTGCTGTTGGCCTCCCAGGCATGGCTGAGGCAATGCCCGCTCCCGTGGACAAGCAGGCTTTTGGCTATGGGTCACCCACGATGCCCAAGGACAAGGAGACAAGGTAAGGCAGAGCTGGGGCTTAATTTATGCAAATGAGAAATGTTCCTAATCTGCACATCCTTTGTCATTTAAGACTCAGGAGACGATATAATGTGTGGGAGGCTGCTGCACCCGGCTGCAGTGTTTATTAGCTGTCTGTCAAGGTAGTTAGTAATTTAGAGGAGATGTGACACCATCCATTATTAATTTGAAAGTATCGTCAACCCATGATGAATCCCTAGTTATTTTCATTTGTGTAAATTTCAGTCATTGGAAAAAATATAATAAAATAAAATGATTAACTAGGATTTTTCTTTCCAGACAGCCAGATCATGTTACAAGAACAAATGATGTTCTGTTCCTGCTAATAAGGGAATATATTTTACCCCCGTTAAGAATGACACTCTGATATTACAATTTTGGTTCTTTATGGAGTGAAGTTTTTCTCATCTAGTGTTAGGAAATGGGAAGAATTTATCATTACTGTCTTATCTCCTGTAAAACATGAATTTGCATAAAAATAGGACAGTTGTTTACAATAATGTTCCTTGAGGGGAAACTGCTGAGAAAAGCAAGTCTGTCCCAGGGAAGAAATTGAAACATGAATGCTGTTCCCAATGATTTTTCCGGCATCACAAGCAGTTGGTGACCTGACTGTTGTTAACTTTTGTGCGATGGCAATGATGACAGTGATCTCTCCTGTCTTTTTAAGGACCAGATTTACACAAAGGTCTGTGAAGGCTTCTCCTGCTGTAGACCCTACCCTGGGAGAGAAAAATCATTACACTGCCAGGCGGTTGCTGTGTATTTATATGAGCTGCGTTAATCTCTAGCATATTGTTTGTGCTGTTAACTTTTATAGAGCTCTTTAGGGAAGTGAAGATGAATAGCTGGAAAATGCTGAGCTCACAGAGGCCAAAGGTAACTGCTGACTGCCTTAACCACTGGGATGATATGGAGCTTCATATAGACCCCAGGCTTCCCGTCTATCTGAGCAACTTGCTCAATAATTAGTTGCCTCTCACCATACTTGGCCAGAAAAAATAGTGGGTCATGAGGTCCACTGGTGGGGAAAAAATAGAAGAAAATAAAGAAAATCAGCCACCCACAAAAATTAAAGGCTTATAGCTTGGTAGACATAAGAGTACTAGTTCGGGCATATTACAATCTAAGGTCAGTGAGATCTGATTTTTATGTATCTGTTTCCAAGAGAAAGTTGCAGGTATCTGAAATTTCATTTCAAGCTGCCATTATTTCAGCTAGGAAATTATTTGAATGAAATTTGCCAACTTTAATCCATTTACAGATTGAAAATTTTACAAAGTTCATGATAAGGATTGAAAATAAGGAAGGAAAAACTTTTCGGCTTGGGCAATTTTCTGTCTTCCCTCTGGGTATCTCAGCTGTTCATTCAGCCACACAGATATGCACAAGGCTGTGTGTTTGTGAATGGATAAAGAACAACTACACAGATAGTTCTGCAGCTCCTTAAAAGGGAGTTCTGCACCAGGAGTTTTAATCCTGGTCCCAGAATATATTAACAATGAAGAAAACAGCATTTGCATAATTGCACTTCCAAATAAATACGTGACCTTAAAATTCAGCATGGTGTGTATTAGTCACATGGCACTGAAAGAATCATTTTGAAAGCTGTTTTTATGGGTTGTGGTTTTTTTCAACCTTGAGGAAGTGTGACTTGCTAAAAAATAATTGTAAATACCAAAAGCAATTCATGCAGGTTGGTGTGTTTTCTAACCACTGCAATATTAAGAGTTGAGTTTGAGTTCTACAAACAGAAAATGCTCTAAGCTGTAATTTAGCTTTGTAATGACTTCATAAACTTTGAAAGCAAACAGTGTTTAAACCGTACTAAACTAAATAAGGGGTTATCCATGTTGAGGTGCTCTTTTCCTGCTTCAGCAGGGGCTGAATCGTTACAAGGTTGTTATGGGTACTTGAAGGTGATGTATATAATGGCAGACAGGTATCCCCTGCCTTGTTGTGTAGGATGTAGAGTTTACACCCCTAAACAGTATGGGCTTGCTTCTGTGAGTAAGAACATTTTTGGGATTGGAGAGATAGGGCTGAATTAATTCTCTTCCAGGGATGGTAAAATGAGGTGTATGCTGCTCTGTTGTGTATGTTATCCACCACTTGCTGATGCCAAGAGCCTAAAAGCCAGGCCACAGAAAGCACATGGCAGTGTGTTTGGTCAGCCTGCATGCAGAGCTGTCAGCTGTGGGCACACAGAGGAGCTCTTAGCCTTGGAAGTACTGAGGAGAGAGGTCTTTTGCATCTGTGCACTGTGGCAAGACAGACTCCCCATCCTGACTCATTCAGGAGCAGGTTGAGGACCCTGCAGGCACCAAACCCATCATCTCAGCACTGTTGTCACTTTAGTCCCTAGTAGACTGTGCTGAGAGCAAAGAAAACATCTCTTGTGTCATATCTTTGTGGAAATTACCTTGAAGTAGCACTGTCACAACCTCAGGACAATGCAAGTTTAAGTCAGAGGAAAGATTGCAATGGATAGTGACAATGTCAGAAGTAAAACTGAATCTCTCTTCCCATCTCAAGTCTCCTTCAATTTTTCCAGTCCAAGGCTGAACTGGGATATCTCTGTACTTCATCAGAGTATGTTGGGTACTTACACCAGATAAGACCTCTTATTGACTGTATCCTGGTTTTGTTGAAGAAAATGGTTCCATTACCTTTGGAGTGTTAACTGCAGCAGATTTGGATCTACAAGAGATGAAAACTGGTATTTCTGAGCTCTTCTTTTGGAGTTTCCCATTTTAGTTTGACACTGCAGAAGCCAGGTTCATCAAGCCTGTTATTTAAGGCAGTTATAGTTGAGGGGGATTTAATTGCTTCATGTAATGCTTTCTGTTTTACCTTGGTTATTTCCAAGATAGCTACTTCTGTGGTATAAAGCATTGAATAAATTCTCACAGTTAATTCATTTACTAGAAGAGTTCATTCTAAAGCTCTTTTACAACAGTGAGAGGAAACAAATTCATGGAGATTTTAAAAAATAAAAGACGTTAGTATTCATGTGCAGAAAAATATTAGGAGTTATAACAGTTTGCAGCGTTTCACCTTCAAAGGGTCATCATCTCTTAAATCTGAGGTCTACTGGAAGAATGGGTAAATTTTTGTGAGTGAGCATGAATTTTTTAAACAGTGATTTGCTGTCATATTTTTGGATGGCTCATTTATGTAGCGTGTGGGACATTTCTGGAAGTTACTATGAGCAAAGCAGATGTTTAAATGTTGATAAATTGGAAAAGAAGCTGTTTATCCAAAAGTGCATTAAATTAAACGCTGTTTAACTTAAAATCTTTGCATTCATAACACGTGTTGCAAAATTCTAGGTTATTTGATAGTACTAAATATGTATGTAATAAATGCTGCTTCTCACTAAACAGCAAGATAACTCTATAGAATATTTTTCCTCCAAAAGCGTTTTAGGGGTGTACCATGGTTCTCTTCTGCCTGAACACAACTTTTGTGCTCTACTTTTTATGCCATACTGGTGAGAAAAGATGATAGTTGGACTGAGCAAAAAATGTGATCACATTATTGGCTCATGGCTTGCAGTTCAAGACTAAAGTATAATGGCCATGTGTAGATTATTAGATGTATTTTCCCCCCACAAAACCACTTTATTGTTTGATGTGTTGAAGTATGGAGGGATTCTCTATGCTTTAGGAAGAATGACCTTACTTTGTAGAGGCATGGACAGTGAGAGACTCCATCAGCAATGCACTGAGAAGTGTATTAGGGGGGCTTTGCACATACATCCTCTTAGACACTTTCTGCAGGGTCAAAACTGCATATTCCTCTGTGAAAGGTGTTGAATAACCAGGCAGAAAAAGATGAAGTCAAATGACCAATACAGGACAGAGGAAAGCTAAACTGTATTTTGTCTTCCTTCTGTTAGAGGAATTGTTTGTAGGAAGATGAGATGCAGGCTCTGGGATGAGAGTTGTTAAATAGTCTTAACAGCTGGCATGCCTCAGAGCTTCCTTTTCCCCTTTAGCTTCAAGCTGTAGGAAGTTTGAGTTTAATCTTTTTCTTAGAAGACTGAAATATTCACCTGTGGGAATCTTTCTGTGGGAAGAAAGGAGAATACAGAAGAGTTCTGGTGATCTTTGGTTCCCACCCTTCCAGGACATCCACTCATCTATTTTGGGGGAATTTGGGATAAAGCCTAAGAGACCTTCACTTGATTCTAGGAAAGCCATTGGGAGAGACAACCTACTCCTGTTTCCTTTCTTTTCCAGTGAGATAAAAAAAAATTTAATGAAATGTTTCTGTCGTAGGGTAATATAGAAAGAAGTGTGTATTTCTCTGTCTCTGACCCCCTTTTCATGGCTTAATTTGGAGCATAACTATAAAATATGATGTCACTGAAAATTTTTTCTCCAGGAAGGTGTGCCAGTTAGTGCATGGTGTAGATTCAGTGTTTGAGTACATCTGTTGTGGGCTGATGTGCTGCGCAGCCTGGGGTTGGACAGGAACATGAATGATCAGTTACACAGACCAGTTTTATTTTGTGTCTGTACCAAGTATCTTCTCTGTGATGTGAATATTAAACATGTCCCTAGGAAAGGGACGTAACATGCAAGTAACGTGTCACGCTTAAATAGCATTGCTGTGACAAGTGGATACCAATTCAGCAATATGCTATACCCCTTCTTGGAATTACTTCCAGTTAACTGGAGTAGAAAGAATAACGTGAAACATCAGTGAAGCTGTAAAGAAGAAATCTGGTGATGAAATCTGATGTATCCATCACAGTCCCCAGAGAAGCAAGGGCTGGCTTTGGTTCTGCTGAATTTGAGGAGCAGGATTCTAAGGCAGGGCCCCAGTTCCTGGACATACCCAGAACCAGAGCTGTGGGTCAGGCTGCTGGGGAGAAGAGGGCTGGCAAGTGGCCTGTCCCTGCCTTCCTGGCCAAAGTCTGTGAGAAACCAAGGCCAAGTCTGACAGAGTTCTGCTGGGCGTCGCTTCTGACCTTGTCCCCTCCTTTCCTCCCCTGCCATGCTGCCACCTCTTGACTCTCCCAGCATTCACAGGAAAACAATGTGAAACAATGCCTTTCTGTGCTTGGGTTGATAAAATAGCCATTTCTTTCCCAACTGCTGTAAAAGGGACCCTCCCTGCTCTTCCTGGGTGGTGGACAGATGCAGCTTTATCTGGGAAATTAATCTGGGAGCAGAGACGGGTTGGCTCTTCTCGGGCTACCACCCTTCTCGTGGCAGCAGGCAGAGGCACCACTTGGTTCTGTTCTGCCTGACCCTCTGTCCTAGTGGTCCACATCCCGGCCTGCCCTATGTCACAGGAGTGCCAGCCTGGGAACCTTGGTCTTTCCTATGTCACTGGAGTGGCAGCCTGTCCCATGCCTGGGAACGCTGGCCTGCCCCATGTATGGGACTCTGGCCTGCCCTGTGCAGGCAGAGCTCCTGGGACAGGCTGTTCTCACCTTCCCTCTGCCCAGCAGTGAGCACAGCAAGGGGTAGAAAACACAATGCTGAGAACCAAAAATGTACAATTTTTGTCATGGCAGTGCTGGCATCTGTGATAGACACTGGCCTGGCACAGCCTGAGGAAAGCATCTTTTTCTCTCCTGGAGCAGAGGCTGCTCCAGCCCTTCACAAGGAAGTTGGAGGCAAAGGGGTCGACCGCAGATAGACCCTGCTCTTCTGGGGCTTTGTGGTGTCAGAACTGGGCCACCAGCCCTCCAGGCACATCAGCCCAGGTTATGGCCCCACCACCAGGCCGTCCGCATCCCTCCCTGCCCATGCTGGAATGCACTGCCTCCCACCACCTTCAGTCTGACAGCCTCCAAAAATCAGGTTGTTTTATTTAATGGCTAAAAGGCACCTCCTTTCGGACACCTGGTTTTGAAATGTTTGGTGCTAATGGCCATAACAAGTCTGGGTATTACAGTGAAATGATTACAGGAAAAATCTGCCTTGTTTCTAACAGAGTAACTCCAGAGCACATGTAGATTCTTCACATTCTTAATGCTTTTACCATATGAAAAATTATGTGTTCTGTGCAATCGATTTCAGTATTTCATTCGTTTTTCACCATCTCCTATCTTGGAACATCCCTCTCCGTCTTAACAACATACTTTCCTAGATTTCATGGCAAAGGACAAGATCAGCTCTGTGTTGCCATAATATCTTTTGAAGCAGAAAATTGTTTCCAGATTATCTAATGTGGGATGAAAAAAACATCGTATTTTTGGATTGGTAAAACAGATAGACTCCCAGTTGAGTTTAGTTCCAGGAAGGTTTTGTGATGATTGTCTGGGAAATAAAAATGTTTTCATTATTAAGTGTCAAAAATGCTGCATTAAAGTTTGTTAGAGTATATTTATCTCTGGGTTTTAGTACTTGTTTTTGTTCCAAAGGTTACTGTAGCCTGCACCAGTTTCTTATTTTAAAACTTGTAATAGTGGAAATTCTGTAACGTATTTCTTGGTTTGAAATGAATTAAGTCAGATTCACTAGTCTTCTCATCACTCTTCGAAATACCTTTCAACAGAAGACAGAAAAGTAAGATGCGTGCACTGCATTAAATTACAGTAAGAACACGTCTGCTGTCTGGGGACTGACTGAGCACTCCCTTCTTCCCTGCTTGTGTCTGTTAGCATCTCATTACTTGTTTTGCTGCCCTGTTTTCTCAACCGCTGGGTGTCTCTGAGTCTCTCCTGGCTATGGTATCTGCGTGCTGTCCCGGGAAACCTCATTCATTCCCTGAATGTGAATGAAGTAATTAGCCTGGATAATGCATCTGGCTGCGAGCAGGGCTGGTTACTTGCTTTGTGTCATGACAGTTTGCTTTTGGCTGCTATTGGTACCTACATTTGAGTTTATGTGACTCTTATTGATTGATGCTATTGCTTTGGCCACCAAACCGCAACTGCAGCTGGGGTGGCCAGAGTTTGGCTTCTCCCATGTGCACAGGATGCTGCAGTGGTGATGGATGGGCCATGCAGCACGCTCAGTCTGTGTCTGAGTTTGTCCCATCTTCTCTCATCAGTCACTGCTGCTGGTCTTAACCACTTGCTTTTTGAGAAGTTTTGTTCCCAGTCATCCTCCAAAACCACAGCCTGTTAGAATTTCCTTCTGCATGTCTCCCCACACACTTAACTGCTGTAATAGAGGGATGCCTTTTCAGAAGGTCCCATACTGATGTGTGTCTGTGTTGTGGTGTGTCATTGACATACTGGCAAGTGTAAGTAGGCACCTGTGTGAGCAAAAGGCTGGTTTGGAGCCGACCGAGGAGGTCCCCTGGTACCTGACTAATATATGCATTTATGCAAACAGATAAACACACAAATGTTAGCCTTCACATCCAAAAAAAGTTATTGTTCTTGTTTAGTGACCTCGGGTTCCTATGGAAAACACTGAATATTCTTATTGTAGTTCTTAATCTCTTTTCTTCTGCTTTTTGGCTATTTCTTGGGATATATGCATGACAGAAAATCTATTTTATAATAACGTTGATGTACAGTCTGCATTTCGAGTCCTGTGCCTCTCTGTCACATTTCTGTCCTTTTCAAAGCAGACAGTTATGATGTCAGGTGAAAAGGATTTGGACTGGAAAGTGGTCAGCTTGGGCAGATTAAATGCCTTGCAGACAAAAATCCTGGGTTTGGGGAAAGTAAAAATAGTAACAAGAAGAAGTGTAAAGTCTTTAATCCTGAAACCTTAAGTACAGATAAAACTATTGGCCCGGTGTAGGTAAAAGAGAAAATGCATGTAATGATGAAAAATTTTTTTTCACTCATTCCAAGAGGCATTAAAAAATTGTTTTAGGTGCCTGTCTTGTGAGATCATTAGAAGTGTATTATTTGGTTGTTTGTTTTGTTCTTTTTAACTAAGCAGATTTTTTTAAATTGTCTGTTACCGTGCAAAAGCTGTCCAAACCAAGATGTGGTAAGCTGCTGCAATAAGGTATATGCAAACTGGTACCCAAGGGCCTTTGCACAAACTCTGTAGTGTCTTTCCAATCCTGTGGTAATCATTCACCTAGAAAAACAAGTCTGAAAACAAATATATCTGGCTTTAACAAACGGTTCTCTTGTCTTACAGAGAGAGGATACAAGCCATGGAGAAACAGATTGCCAGTTTAACTGGTCTTGTTCAGTCTGCGCTTTTTAAAGGGCCAAATACAAGTAATAGCAAAGATGCTTCTAGGTAAAAACAGAATTCATCTGTAATGATTTTAGTAATCAATCAACAAAAATATATTTGAATGTAATAGTAAAAAAAATCCTGAATGCTCAATCATTTTTAAATTTCTTTATCATCTCCATGAGAATGCTAGGCAGAGAGGAAGAATATGCCAAGTGATAGATGGAGATTACCTGCATTACTCTTCTTTGTGATAAAAAGAATTAATGTAGCTACATCTCTGTGCTTTCTACTGCTTATACTCCATTCCTTCTTTAAATTGTACTAAAAGGTGATTTAAAAATAAAAACAACTGACAAATTACTGGTGATTTAAATTAAAAATATGTATGTTAGACAAGGCCATTTAATTTGTTGAATATAGACTTCACTACAGTTTTAATAGCTAGTAAACTAAAATTACAATTTTTCTTGTTATTACTTAGTGAGAAGATGATGTTGAAAATTGTGTCCAGCAAGAGCAGCGTTGACACTGCAGGTAAGATAATTCACTTTTGATTTACAACTTATTCAGGTATATGAATAGCTCTAACATTACAAACATCCCAGCTCATGGGACCCAGCTCAAATTTACTTAAATTTCCATAGCTGTACTGTCAGAACTGAAGTTTAAGTGCAGGATATGGGAGTCGATCACATCTTTAAGAGAGGAATTTCTGACAGGTTGAGATGGTATTTGGAATGAATTTCACACCTGTGCTGAGTGGTTTAAATGAGATGCAGAGCCTCGGCATCTGGTGAATTTTCCAGTGACTCATCCTGTCTATAGGGTGTGTGTGTATATATATATCTGTCATTAAACCTAGATGTGTCCAGATTGCTGCAGAAGACTAAATATTTAATTCCTTTTCTTGTCACCTGAACTTTTTCTAAGGTCCATCTGTCACTAGGGTACTATGGATGTAATGATACCAAGAAATTTAGCAGTCAGCAAGACAGCATTTTCCCTAATTAAGCCACATTGATCTGTTACTAATTATTAGCGTGCACCTAAACTGTTCTGAGCAAGCAGCAATTATGAAGCCAGTAAGAGCCGGTCTTGTTTTAGCATCCCACTTGGAGAGCTGTTAAGTGTGTAAAAGATTGAGTTAAGACTGTTGTGAAAGAAGATCTTTGTGTGGTTGAAGCTCTTCGTGTATGGGCTGCTGCTGGAGAAGTCCGCAGGGTATTCTTGTGCTTATATGCCTCCTCTTCACCTTTGTCATGCACTGAATGCAAATAAAGGCAGTTCCCTCCTTCCTGGTAGCGCTGTTCCCACAGGGAGGTCTGTGCTCCGGCAGGTAGTAAACCACACACACTGATTAGCAAACCTATTATGCTCCTAACTAGCCTTTCTGTTGGAGCTGTTAGCTCACGTTCAGGATTCCTGTTTGTCTGGAATTGCAGTGTGTCCTCCTAATCGACAGAAACCAAACTAGACCTGGAAGCTATCAACCACATGGAAGAGAGAAAAAGCTTAAGTCCTGGTACTGAAGCTTTGCTCCCAAGCCACTCTCTGGTGCTGTTCCAACTCTTCCCTTCCTGCTGGCCTCTGGATGGGGAGAGGAATATTTAAAGCTTTGAAGAAATAAGTTGTAATTTTTCAGTTTCAGACAATATGATGAAAAGTCTGTCGTTATTCAAAACAGCTGCAAAATGGTCTTAAGATTTTTCCCTATTGCAGTGTCATTATAGACTGAGAATTTATGGCATTTCCCACTTGCACAGGCCTCACCTCATATAAAGCACTTAGGAAACCCTCACAACCAGCACATACAGTGCCTTGTGTTCCTCTTTGTAGTGCATTGCAAACAGCAGCCTCTGCTTTCCCTGTGATGGTACCAGAAAAATACTTGGTGGGGGGCACTGAGTTGCAGGACCTGATCTAAGTGGGCCTTGCTTTGAGTGAGAGTTTGGACCTCCAGAGGTCCCTTTAAACCTAAACTATGTAGTGATTTGTGTGTGCATGTGTAAATGTGCTCTCGCTTAAATGAGAAGTGGAATAACATTCTTTGGGAAAAAAACCTTACATAAAGCAATGGTGGGGATTCCCTGGGAAGTCGTGCCCATCCCAGCGGTGGTTCATCTGACCAGCCGCCATTTCCTGACACTGTTGTTCCCAAATACTCCTCGCTCACATTATCGTATGACTGACATCTCCCTGAAATGACAACATTACATCTAACAGCTGCATGTGCAAGCATGGTGGGGGAGATGGAGGGTGGGGAGTGTAATTTACTGTCAAAGGTCAGATCATCATCTGTCACTTACTGACAGAGACATTGGCTTTGTCACATGGCCATGTGCCTGTCCAGCATATGAGTAAGGATTCCAGCATTCAGCTTGTCCTATAGATGCCTTTCCCATCACTTGGGAGAAGGGGATAGGATGATGGGAACAGCCATGCAGCCAGCAAGGATCCCTATCAGTGCTATAAAATATAGTGGTAACTCCAGCACCTGCATCCCTATATCCTGTCCTTCCAACATGACTCAGCCACAAAATTAAATTGTAGCAGGTGAGGAAAACAAGGTGTGATGACCCCAGTATATTATAGTATTATATATATATACCCACATATATGTATATATACCCACAACAGCTATTACTGAAGACTGCTGTATAAAAGAATAGCCTTGTATAATGGAATATTTTGCTTTTGCACCTGGCATTGCTCAGGACATGGTCCAATAAGTCAATGCAGTCCAGCTTGCTTGAAAATTAGGCAATCTGCCAGAGTATGCTAGAGAATGTTTCTCCTTTTTGTGAATATGCTTGGGTTCAAACATGCCGGCAGGAGCTAGGCACACTTCTGCTGACCGCTGTTTTGTTCTTCAGTTCACCCCAATCTTTATTAAGTATAGCCATTTAGGCAGTCGACACTCTTACTTTACGATTCCACTTGACAACTGTGCACTGAGATACCAGTTTTAGCAATTTCAAAGACTATTTGAAAGACAAAGTGGTATAAAATGTTGATTGAACAGTCCTTTCTAGAGCTCTGATAAGCAAAAATGTGAATTGCTTCCCAGTCTAAAAAATAAAACATCTGTGCAAGATAATTTTGCCTCATCAATGTTGAACCAACTTTGTATTATGTAGTATGTGTTCCGATGATAGGACACGTTCATGCAAAAAATAGAGAACTACATCCCTTGGGATGGGAAAGAAACCAAAATTTCTAAACCCCAGATAACTCTGTATAGCTAGATTGTGAATACTCTGTTGGGGATGTCATATGGACCAAATTGTTGTATTTAACATGCTTTTGCTTTGCCAGTCTGTAGAAAGCAGTGGCTTCTTTAGCCCCAAATATTAAGGACCCAGAAGAAACCCAGCTTTTTCACTGGGGAAAATGAGTCTGTAATGATAATGCCTGTCTGCATTTCTTCTCTTTTATTGCTTTAGGCTCAGTTCTTTCATGGGGGATGGGTTCAAAGAGCAGTAACCCTCCACAGACTGGCTGTGTCTCTTCTGCTAATGCTAGGAGAAATTCCATGACTGTGGTCTTATAGAGATCTTCAGTTCTTGAAATGCAAACAGCATCAAGGAACTCTTCACTTAGAAACAACGTGTAATTCTAAAACCAAACCATACTAGTAAGAGTCACCATGAGATTACTAACAAATATTCTGAGAAATACTCACATACTCTCTTTTCTGTCATATTTTCGTTCATCAACTGGAGATTGATTGATAGGCTAAATCCTGGATTCATTTATTAAATTGGGATCAGTTTTTTCGTGGATTACCGGAAAAAGCGATAGCTTTTTGCTAGTTGCTGCCTTGTTAGAAGAGGAAGGAGGACATTTCAGTGTTCCTTGAGAAGGGGATCAGGGAGTACAACTTTCTGCACTAACACCCCCATTACAAAGCAAGAGGAAGATGGCATCAGGGAGAAGTATTACAAACATAGGGCTCAGATTTGATTCCTCACTCTTTGTGAATTGTCTTGTTGTCCGTACACATCAGTGTGCCTTTTTCACATGCATGACTCTTGCTGTGATGACCTGTGAATTAAATCACTGTCCATATCTGCTTGCTTATCTCAGATTCGAAGACAGGTCATGCTAATCTTAGAACTATGTCATCATTTGCAGATAAAATATGATCCTGAATTCATTCTGGATCAATGAGGTGAAGTTGCACACTAATGTATATGTAGAATATTTTATTCTTTTAAGGGTGATTTAGTACCATCTACTTACTGTCATGTCTCCCCAAATAATGCTTGAAAATATTGCAGCTCTTTAATAAGATCAGTAATTAGTGAAGAAACATTGCTGGGTGTCTTGTGGTGGCCTTTGTCCCAACCTGCTTCAGAATAAAATCTTAGCATTTTAGAAAAAAAGAATCTGGAAAACGGAAGGAGAGCAGTGTCTTTGCAACCATAGCAAAGGTCAAGTGTCAGGGAGTAGAAGTCGTGTTCCTTACCCCCTGAGCACACAGCAAACCTTTTCTCTTTCTGCACATCAGTTCTCTTTGTACTCTAAAATGGCAGCTTAGTTCATTAGCCTTTGTAAAAAAAAGTTAACTTTTTTTGTTTTTCCAGAGGAAATAATGGTGGGAGGTTGAATTTCCCGTACCTAACTCAAGAAGGGGTTTATTTAAAAACCCAAGAGCCAATGCTGTTTCTTTCCCTTCAATCCATCTGGCTTCACATCTAATCGCAAAGCTACAGCCTGGGACTCTTTCCAAAAGTGAGCTACACTCCCTGGATGAAGCAGCCCCTCATTCAGCTGCCCTTTTATTCTTTCTTGATGAAAATATGTATATCTGAGAAATCAGCTGCTGATCTTTATTGCTCACTCGGTGTCTTGTGTTTCACACCCCCTGGAGTCAGCAGTCCCAAGTTTCACAGGCTCTGAGCACACCCTGCAGCAGGGACGCTGTGTCAGCCAAGAGCACCTAATGGTGAGAAGAGGTGGCTGAGGCAGCAGTGGAGGAGGAAAGCTGCCTTGTGGGGAGTTGGAGACATTTATTGCTTACAGAAGCAGATCACAGTCCATCTACACTAAAAGGAAAGCAGGCACCCCTTCCTGAGAAAATATGTGAATTGACTGGGGTCCAGCATGGGGGGAGAGACTGGTGGGGTCTGATTCATGCCTTGGCTGCCTCTTCACAGGGTCGGGGGCTGAGGTTTTAGAGCTTTTGCTTGAGGCAAAGAACAGCAGAAAGGTAGATGTGCTTTCAAAAATAGTCCAGATTTGTGGCTAGGGATCAGAACTCTTGGAGGCTTATCCACATTCTTCAGACTCTCTGGTGGTTTCTGTCTGTAAGGTTTATGAACTAAATACCATTTTCTTAAAAAAAAAAGGCAAAAAATAGTGCATGTGGGAGGGAAATAGATGCTTGACTGTAGGAGAAACTGCAGTGTACATGTAGACAGATAAGTATTAGCATATATTAGACTGAAGCATGGAGTGGGTACATAATGGCAGTGAACAAGGACTCTTTATTTCTTGAGTGTTGCTTTCCGCTAAGGAGCTCTTTGAAAGTCAAGAGAGCACTGGATCATACTGGAGTATAGCAAAAATGTGCAGCAGCTTGCTCTGCAGTGTAATGACAAGTGCTGTTGTTGAAGCACCAAGCAGATCTAGCTGGAGCACATTTAGGGAAGGTGTAGCATTACAAGAGCCTGTACCAAGCTAGAACAGCTTTTTGTCTGAGCATGTCTCCTGAAGCCCATGGCGTGGCACACTCTGTGTAGCATGGGTCCAGCCAGAGGGGCCTGTGCTTTTACTGAGCAGAATTGCAAATGGAGGTAAAGTAAAAAATATGATCCTTAAAAACCTTTTTTTAAAATAAAAGTAGGCTGGTGTAATTTCCATCCTTTAAGAATGCTTCCCCCAGATGAATTTTGTAAAGGCTATATATATGAGGTATCCACACCTGTTGGAAAAGGAATAACAGTGTGTTGTTATGCTGAGCTGTACTTAGGCACGTTTGGAGGAATGGTTGAAAAGACTGCGAGGGATGAGAGCCTGGGCAGAGAGCTTCCCAGTCTTGGATTCATACTCATTCCAGTCAGAAGATCTGTCGTGCACTTTAGTGCGCTGAAAATTTGCCTTCAGCAGGCAAAGCTCGCAACACTGGTTTTTGTTTGATTTCATTAAACTTGATAGAATGTGTGCTTGTGGAAACAAATGATGATCAAAGTCCCTGTGCAGATCCATTGATGAGCTATTTTCTGTTTCCTCAGATTTCTTTTTTTTAATCATAGAGAAGGAAGACATTGAAGTAGGGAATGACCTAATCATAGAATAGAATCATGGAATTATTTAGGTTGGAAAAGACCTTCCAGATCATCCAGCCCAACTATTAACCTAACACTGCCAAGTCCACAGCTAAGCCAGGTCCCTAAGCACCACATCTACACATCTTTTAAATACCTTCAGGGATGGTGACTCAACCACTTCCTGGGCAGCTTCTTCCAATGCTTGACGACCCTTTGGGTGAAGAAATTTTTCTTAATATTAAATCTCCCTAGGTATAACTTTAAGCCATTTCCTTTTGTCCTATCGTTTATTACCTGGGAGAAGAGACCAATTCCCTTCCAGCCTCCTTCCAGCCTCCTTTTAGGCAGCTGTAGAGAGCAGTAAGGACCTTGAGACTCCTTTTTTTTCAGACTGAACACCCCCAGATCCCTCAGCTGCTCCTCATCAGGCTTGTGCTTCTGACCCTTCACCAGCTTTGCTGCCCTTCTCTGGACATGCTCCAGCACCTCAATGTCTTTCCTATAGTGAGGGGCTGTTAACTCAATAGTTCAGGGAGCAGCAGCCATCTGAGCCATTTGAGATCAAGGAGTAAGGTGGATTTGACAGTGTGATGAGAAGAGTTTGCAGGACTACTTAGCACTGGACTTAAAAAATGAAGTTGCTCATACTGACAGTCTGTCAGTTTGTCTGCTGGGAGGGATGAGGGGGGAAAGGACAAAGGGAAAAAAATTTGAAGAATATGGGTGTGTGAGAGCAAATTGCAATAAGGAGCTGACATTTCTATTAGCTGATGAGCTGGAATTTGCTTCTTCTCTCTAAATAGAGCTTCTTCCCAGGTACTTGAGACTGAAAAGAACAAGCTTGGCATTGTTGCTGTGTAGAGGAGCAGCATTCTTTAACAAAGAAAGTTTTGTGAGGACAGTGATCATTATTTTCAGTGTGGCTCGGCTCATTTCCTTGTGTTATGCTGTATTCCTTTCTGACAGACTAAAAGGGAGTAGGTGGATGCAACACAGTGGAGAGCCTCTGCCACACTATCGTTTCATTACTCTGGTTTTATATGGTTGCTGCTGGAGATACCTGCTAGAAATAATGCAATTGTCCTTTAAGCAGTGAAGCAAGATTCTCTACAGAAATCTTTTCCACATATTTGGCAGCATGGCTGAATCCCTCTCCTGTGATGATTAATCAACAAATGTGCAGTTCAGGAGTCCTGTGAATGAATTTGCATCAACTTGGTCTCAGACATCTCCTGGGAGGACAGTCCCGAAGTTACTTTCAGAACCAATTTGATTTGCTGCTGTTTTGTGTAATCTGCGGTTATAACTTATTATCCCATCTCTACTGCATGTGGTAGAAAGCAGTCCTGGGGTAATGCAGTGCTCTGATAGAACTGAAATTCCAGCACAGATACACTCTGATACTGTGCAGGCGTCCCTCAAAATGTATTGGATAAGGAGGTGCCAGTCCCCTGTTAATACTGAGCATTGGCATCCGTCATTTTCTTTTCTCATCCGTCTGTGTGAAATGCAGTGAAATACATCTGTGTGTGGATTCAGTGGGCAGAGGAAGGATCACGTTTGCACCTTCTCTGCTGTGAGCTCAACCTGTACTGCTGCTTATTGCAGGTGCTGCCAGCATATCTGGGGGGAAGAATGCAGTGGCAGCTGTGGAGTCAGCTGTGATCCACCACCCTGCTGGAGTCCCAGCAATGCAAGTCAGCCTGCATGGTATGAAACGCAACGTGTCGGATCTGCGGCTGCAGCTGCATCAGATGAAGCAGCTACAGGTATGCTTATCTGGATAATGCTGGGAAAAAAGGTGGGTTGTCAGCAAATGCCTCTTTCCTCCCTCCCTCTCTCTCATTTTCTCTCTTTTAGCTTTTGTACAAGTGAGTCTCAGTAGCAGAGTTCTAGGAAAGGGCAGACCCAAGTACTACAGATGCAAAAGCTTGCATAGTCCTCGCAGTGTGAGAATTAGTTCTGTTAAACTATTGCTGCTCAGATATTGAGAAAAAAATTAATTTCTATCTTTGTTGGATGTGTCTAGACTGTTTATATTATCATAATATCAAGTCTGTGATTACAGTTTGGACCCTGCTATGCTATGTGCTGTATAAACATGTCAGAAGAACCATATTCCTGCTCCATACTGTTTACAGTTGAGACAGATTTTAAGTCCCTGAATAAACAACTTTGATGTCAGGAAACCCAAATGTAGCTGAGGATCAGTAGATACGCATTAAGCCAGAGTTTGAATCCTGTATTTACAGAGTCCAGAAAAATAGCCAACTTGAACAGTAAGAAAAAAAGGTATTTCAGATGTTGCTGCAAAGGTTTGTTGTGGCCTACTTACACTCGCATTTTAGCAATACCTTCCTAATACACATCAACACCTCAAAACCTTCAAGAAACAATACAATCAATGAAGAGTTAACAAAAATAGTATGTTGGCACATACAGTCATGCTGCAAATATAAATATATGCTGTTCATCTCAGACACTGTGAAAATAAGCATATGCAGCTGTGCAGGTCTTCAGCTCTTCACTTAATTGGAAACTGAAGAGCACTGTGTATTGTCTCAGAAGATGAAAAAGAAGGCAGAACACTTTCTTGTAAGACGAAGTGGGCAGCAGGGGAAGCCTCAATACTCTGCCAGTCCTCCTTGCCCAGAAAGTGACATCACACGTTTGATATCGTAGGGCTGCAGCTATTGGTTTTACAGCCAGGGTGATTTTGAATGGTACCATGTCAATCACATTTGATTTTCTGATAAATTTTAGAACAAAATAATGATAATACAAATCAGAATTCAGAGCATATTTTGCCTTCACCTCCTTATCTAAAGGAAATTGAGTTATGAACCAGTCATAGGGCAAAGGAGCAGAAGTGTGAGGCAAACATTAGTGTAGGAAAATGTGTCTGACCGAAGGTCCTGTGACCTGTGAAGGTCCTGTGCTCTGTTTGCTGGGAATGAAGAGATGGCAGAAGGTGTTTGGAGCAAAGAGTTGGGTCAGGTGACTTCTGCCTGTGATACAGCTCCCATGTATTTAAAGTTTCAGTTTAGGATGAGTATGTTCCAAATGTCCCTTTCAAAAGCTGTTCTCAGCAGTGCTGCTTACGTGCCAGCCATCATGTTCTCCATCTAGTTGGAAGACACTGGCATGGGATCTCTGCCCTGGCACATAATGTACAAGCGCATATTCTTCCACATTTGTGCCGCAAACCACTGCAGCCCCTCTGTCCTTCTCAGCGCCATGTGCCAAATGCAGCTCTTGGCAAATGCCTGCGGTCTGGCTCCCAGCTGTGCTCGGCATGTGGCCTCGGAAAGCGGGATGGAGGCAGGGAGTGCGTCCTTCTCACAGGGCTGCTCACCAAGGAGGTGGCATTTCCCCAGCTGCGCTTTGTCTCCGTGGCCCTGCCCGGAGCAGAAGCCTTGCTTTTGATCAGACATAACATTGTGGCACACCGGAGTGAAGAAATTTCTACCGTCTGCACAAATCGATGCTGCCAAGGAAGTCTTGAGAAGGGAAAAAGGACATATCCCGAGTGTGTTCATTAACTCTGGCTGGCTTCCCTTAATTGAGAAATTATAGCAAACTTGGTGCATTGAGCTAGTAGGAAGTTGAGAAATTTTGATAGTCAGTCAGAAGGACCTGTAGCTCAAGGGAAACTTTGGTATGTTACACATAAATTCCATTCATGACAGTTTCTGTCATGGCATTCCTGAATTATTTTGAAAAAGAGCTCACAGTACGTAGGGCAGCAAGTGAAACAGGCAGTGTTTTAAATGGAAGAGTGTTGAAATATCACATTTTTAATAAAATGTTTTGTGCTATGTTTTTTTCAAAAATAATTATAAGTAAAAGAGAAAAAGTATTTTTCTGGTTTCCCAGATTGTTTTCGTTTTATGTTTGACAGTGCTTCATGTTTTTCAATTTCACTGTTTTTCCTGGGCTGGCAGTCAGTTTGTTCCTGTTTGTGTGAATTTTTTATACAGTGACAGACTGGAAGAAACACTTCAAAAAAATGAAAAAGATTATTGCACAGGCACAAAATTTGGCAGGATAACTAAGAAACAGGAACAGGACGTAAAACTATATTTAGTAATGTCTATTGTTTAATTTTCAATTGATGTTACCCCTGTAAGTTCATACTAATGTTCTTAATAGAATTAGAGAAATACATGATAGAAGAGACCCATTCATTTATGTATCCCTTGTTTGTGCTGGCAAAATCTTCTTTTTAAATCATATCCAGCAGCAATGGATCCAGATGTATTGATTCACACACCAGATAAACATATGTTACAAGATGCCACCAAAAAGCTAAGGCTCAGTCTGTGGTTGGATTTTGAACAGAGACTCGTAGCATGCAGACATTTCCCTCGTGGCTGTTGCTAGGAGCTGTATACGCTTCTTGCTACTACACCTGCATGTTCTAAGTGCTCTGATTTTCAGAGACATTCAAGACAGACTAGTTTCGTGTTGCTGTGGAGTTTTCCTCATTGCCAGAGATAGGCTGTAACCCAGCCTTTGTCCTGGATGGATTTGTTAGTGATAAGAATTGAGCCCATGATGAGTTTAGTGGGGTTGTTCATTCTGTGCTCCCAGATAATGAGAACTCTAAATAGCAGGTTTGAACCAAGCCTTAAGAGTACGTGTACATGGTATATATCATTAGCTTATATGCACATTAGATTTTTTTTTGTCTACTCCTTCTTTTCTTTAATTGAACTCATTTTAAGGGAACACGGTTAGATATGATTAATGTTCACCATTAGGAACGTGTATGCATGCATGCTTTTCCTTCACTCAGTGCACTGTTTGCAGGGAAATGAGTGCTGTGGAAAGGACAGAAAACGTAGTAACAGCACTGTCATTAATGGTATATGATACTCAGTCTCACAAGTGTAACTTTGAATTAGAAATTCAAATATATTTTGAGTTGCATTATAACACTGGAGACACTACCTTTAATCAGTGTATGGTAACTTCAGGAGCTAGATACTTAGATTCTACAGAGGTTCTGAGCTGCAGGGAGCCAGTTCCTGTTTGTGGCTGTGCACTGTAGTTCATGGGGAGGTGGGTGGCCCAGAAGCCTCTCCCAGAAGGGCTTGGGAGGCTCCCACTGGGCGGGTCATGCTTGTCTCCTAATGAGGAGCAGGGTTGTGAACTAATACTTGGTGTTCTAGTTACCTGTGTCATAGACAATAATCAGTTCCAAGTGAACTGAACTAGTTATCAGATTATTCTTGAAGTGGGTGCCAGAGGCAGAGCTGGGGTACTTCTGTGAGAGCAGTGGTGAATAGTGGCTGGAGCAGTAGATGGAAAAGAGGGACAAGGAAGGTGTCTGGAGAGATTAGTGAGGCTGGAAGTGAGAGCCAAGGGTAAAGAATGTCTGAGAGGATGCTAGAGTTCTGAAAAAGCATGTTATATTTGTTTCTGTTTGATTGCTGCTTGCAATTACAAGTTAACTCTAATTAACAAGAAATTGCCATTTGGTGGTGACAGGAAAGCCTGCATTGCTTTTCCTTATCTTTGGGCACTTGCCTTTGGAAATTGAGTACTGTTTTAAGAAAATTTCTTTTCAAGTATGAATGTCTAAGATTATTTGTTTGGCTTGTTTTCAAGCAAGCTTGTAGTACAAAAGGTTCTACTGTGTGGAACCAGAATAACTGTGGCAGATCCATAAAACATCTTCTGCTTGAGGTGATGGAGTAACCAACAGAGGTGGTCAGAGGGGCAAACAGGGTGTGCACTTAGCCAGAGAGTCTCATATCTGATACTGCTGGCAGAAGAAAGGTAAGAATCAAATTCAGTTCCAGAACATGAAGGTAAATGTGATGGTCAGAGACTGCCTTCTCCTTCTCAGCCACAGCTCTGCTCCTGTGCTCCTGCTCTCTCTGCCTCATGCTGTCCTTTAGCTGCTGACTGCCACAATTGCTCCCCTCCCACAGTTCTTTTTTTTGTCTCTCTGAACCTGTACATACGTCTCCCTTCTCATTGTCTGTCCCTATTCCCCAAGCATGAACAAACCCAGGTTTTCCGTAACTAGCCGAGTGTTGCATGAATTTTCATAGAAATAGCAAAAACATTTCTTTGATACCAAGATGAGTCATTTCCCAGACTTCAAGAGCTCACTCCAAACACTGAGGTTTGGGAGCCCTCAACATACAAGCTTTTTTGAAATCTTGCTCTGTTGCATTTTTATTCCCTCTTCTCATTATCAGAAATAGATGAACTTTTATGACTGAAAGTTCCTGGTATTGTTCAAGCACTTCATAAATGGAGGTGACAAACACCTTAGCTGTACACATCACTGCAATAAATATAGATCCCCTACATACCTCCATAATAGGAAAAAACATGTGCCTGCCATTTCACAACCTCACATACTCACATATACTCAGTTTTGCTATTAGTGGAAGTCCCTGTTACCAGCTGAGGAACATCAAGGACTTAAATTCTGGACACCTGAGACTTAAGTCTAACTCTGTTACTGACCTTCTCACTGACCTCGGATCAGTTGTTTCACAGATCCTAGCTCACTTCCATGCGTCAAATTTCCCCTCTTTTTAAAGAGCTGTGAATAAATTGTATGACCGAAGTTACATCCGCATTCACTCATTTGTTCATTCATTTAGGTTTTCCTACTTGAAAATATGACATGATGAAAGAAGTGTGTATCTCAGATAGTTGTGCTGGCCTTCCAGCAAGAGATTTTAATTTATCAAATCCAAACATTAATCCCATAATGGTGAAAAATACACATATGCACTGTCTTCAAAATAATCCAGATATTATTTATATATTACCGTGCTGTTGAAATATTTTTCCTCTTCATTTTTTCACTACCTGCTAACACTTCAGCTGAGTTTTGAGCTAACTCCTCCTGTTTGTCACAGCTTTTCACAGACACACACACACGCACTTGCAGGGAGGTGTTACCCTCCCTCTCATTGCAGATGTGTAGCTGGAGAAGAGAGTCAGGCACAGGGTCTGAAGAATCAGGAGTGGGGAACTGAGTTTGTTTCTCTCATGCCCATAGTGGTTGGAAAGAATTGTCTCAGCAAAGGCTTTTTTTTTTTCTTTGATTCTCATGAATTTTCTTAAATCAATTTTAAAGACATCTTGCTATATTATACTGTCTTGTAGGTAACACATTTTTGTGATTCTTCCTGTTAGGTCATGGGTTTATTTTGTGGGTTAAATGTGGTTTGGCTGTTAAGCCTGGATGTTTACAAGACAGATGACAGTTCAAGTGCTCGTTTTAAAAAGGGAATTTTGTCCCCCAATTAACACAGATGTTTATTAAAATTTTACAGTATGAGATGGCTTCTAGTCTAACAGAGTTGTGTTTGTGTTGCCTGTATCCTAAAACTGTGACTGGGTGGAGTCCTGCTTATCACTTTGAATCTTGTGATTTGCGTAACAGACTTAAACAGGTTTGGTTTGTGTGAGCGTGGGTCTGCTCCAGGGCTACCCACAGAAGAGTACAGCCTAGTTTGCTTTCTTACCTGCGTTTTGCTCTGTGAGCTTAGTATCAGCAACACAATTAATGCTTTAGTTACTTAACATCAGGCTAAGACAAGAAAGAAGGTGTGACTTGCAGTTCTCAGAAAATTACCGTATTTTAAAAGGGGGGGTTTTCTGGTGGGTAAAGGAGGTTTTATGTATTGCAGATGAGCTCTCTGCCTCTACCAAATTACACCACATTACAGTCCTTCCTCTGCCACTTGAGAGACTGAGAATTTCCATTCTGAAAACAGCAGTGCATTCCAGCCGTGACATTAATGTGTGGGATTATCCACTAGGCACGTATGGGCAGTGAGATGCATAAGCTTGCAAGATACACGGAAAGTGGAAGTCAAGCATCTGGCATTCTCATGAGGCGTAATTAATTCTTGATTCATGTTGAACCAAGCAGAATAAAGGGGCGACAATCCTTGCAGAAGTTATGCACTGAAGGTGATATACTGATCCCAATGTCTTTTGTTTATCATTTTGAAACGGGAAGTTATATATATACATGGAATAATGTTTATAGCTAAAGGGGGAAAGAAGAAGGTGAAAACACTCACTCACTGTAGGGTGGTGTTTATCCCAACCTTCTGAGCTCTGCAATGTATTCTGTTGCCAGGGATGCCAGTCAGACAGGAAAAATTGAAGTTGATTTCTTTTGTGCAACAGCTGCAGAACCAGGAGATGCTGAGGGCAATGGTGAAGAAAGCAGAGCTAGAAATCAATGGCAAAGTGATTGAAACAGTGAAGAGGCTTGAAGATCCTGTGCAGCGACAGCGCAACCTGGTGGAACAAGAAAGGCAGAAATACCTCAACGAGGAAGAAAAGATTGTAAAGAAGTTATGGTGGGTTGAGAAACCTCTTCAAATTTATTGCTTTTGCCTGTCTTTTTCTTCCATGAAGTAGTAGAAACTTCTACCGCTGTCTTCAGGTAAACTGCATCTTTATATGCTGTTTTAGCTATGTTTCCTTGCTGTGTATCACATTGGCTGTAAAACTGTGTCTGTGTTGTTCAACTCACTGGTCCTGACTGGGAGTCCTTCTCTGCACACCCACTGGGTAAGTCCCACCAGTACCAAGAGTTTCAACCTCTTCAGAAGTCCCCTGTAAAAGGATGGATGACTGTAAGGACCTTGCCCACCCCTGTATTCTGAAAGCCTCCCCCTACCCTAGTTCTCCACCTCAGCCTTATGTATTAAGCTTTAGGGAAGGAGGGAGGAGTTTCCTCAAGAACAAAGGGATGCAAAGGAAGGTAATGAGTTTGGCTTTAAGTACAAAAATCAGATTTCAATAGCAAGTGCTTTAGCTACTGCATGGGAGAGGTAGGAGAAGCTCAAATAGAGGACTGAATTTTAATTACAGTCAGTAATGCCAGTCCTTGTCTAAAATGTACTCACTGAGATTTCCATCTGCTTAACTGCATATTTTTTCTTGTTGTTGTATAAAGGCCCTTTGGAACGTTCTGGATTTTTTCCCCAGAACTTTGGCCCACCAAGACTGGTGAGATCAAGTTGCTTGGTTTAGTCCATGTTTCGAGTCAGAAGGAGGCAAGATAAAGGCTGAAATTAATAAATAATTTAACTAATTCTAGCACTCACATTTGTAAGATGTTATATAACTAATTATTTCTCATCACTGCAGTTATTTCACACCTGAATAATTGCTCCATTATGGAGAAAAAATTTCTAGTCAGCTTGTTGTTGGAAGTTATGATTGAAGAGCCATAGAGTACAGTTATTGACAGCTGAAGAGAATAAATCCTTCCTGTTGATCAATATGTTGTCAGATTAATACTTTTTGTAATAAAAAAACGTGCATCTGTTAAGACAAGGTTGGATGTTACTAAGGGAAGTCCTGCCAAGAAAGGGTGAATGTGCAGTAGCGGTCTGTGCTAGTGTATATAATGCTCTCAGCTGGTTTGTAGTCCTAAGTAATGACCTTCCTGTTCCTCACTTTACTCCTCTGTGCCTCATTGCCAAGCTCCTAAGTTGTCTGTTCTCTGTGGAAAGAACAATTTTTGTGATGGCTGTTTGTGGCACTGCCTCATAAAATGCATACAGAGTGAGGTCAAGTGCCAATGGCATTTGCTGTTACAGCTGCTCATTAAGGATATGACTCGGATTGCAATATGGTTCTGTTTTATCAGGTTTTGGAAATTTTCCTTTCACAGAGTTTCTGCTACTTCTGTGCTACTTCATTTGTTAAAGGTACAGGAAGATGTCTTAAATCATTCATACGTCAGTTCACCCCTTTTAGAGACATCCTAGAAACATTTATTTTTCATCAGTTGTGTCCAATCAGATTCCTTTGTCATGTATTTTCTCATTTGCAGGGTCAGAGCCCGAAAGAAAAGCACATTTGACAACAATAATTTCAGCAGCTGATGGCTGTTAGTAGTGAAGAGCATGCAGCACAAAATTACACATCAAATGTCACTGACAGTATTGAGAAAAAGGTTAATATTCTATATAGGCATTTACAACTAAACTGATCCCACTGCAGATGTACAAACAAATGCAAAGCCACAGGGCACAAAAATTGCCATTTTTTAGGATTTCAATGGTCGCCCTCTTGATCTTTCCTAAATCATAGGACTAAATCTGTAGACTGTCTTCATGTGAGACACTGGAGCCTAAGGATTACTGCAGTACTTAAAAAAGTGTATTTACTACTCTGAGGTGGTAAATCTGAGCTTAAAAAGTCCTCCTTTCTGCAACTGAAGATTATTGCTTGAGCAGGGAGGTTGGACTGGATGACCCACTGCCTTCCAACCTTACCTGTTCTGTGATTCTGTGAAATAAGGAAATAAACATATTGGCAGTTTCATGTTGTAAACAACAGAAATGTTGGTGTACATTTCAGAGCAAGCTTTCTGTGGAGCAGAAAGCTTGCTCAACAGATTCATAATGGTGCCTACAGAAGTGTGCCCATGTGTGTCACAACTGTAGCAGGATTACAGTTCAGAGATGAATCTGAACTGAATGAAATCTGTTTAACATAGTGTTTATGTACACTTTTAACAGTGAAATACACACTCAGAATTGAATGTGTAGGTTTTTTCTGTCTAGTCTTTTGACTCAACATTAGAGATGTTATATATAGTACTTGTAGATACTAGATTTAAAATTTACCAGACCAAGGACAAATTGCTATGCTATGACACATTGAGTAATGAAGTATTTATGTCATAACAAGCATGTTAGAGGTGTGACCACTCTATGCTGTAGATTTTAAGCACTTTAATAGAAGGAGTTTATAAGCACAGTAGTTAAATTATAGCCACATCCAAGCTGTTTAATTGGATTTGATCCATAGTAAGATACAATTTATCCTTTGTCAGGAAAAGTATCAGATTTTTTGTAATAACTGTGCTCCATGAAAACAAAACTTCACTTAGCAATCTTGGAGAGCTACTAGTAGCAGATACTTGGGAAAGGATATCAGAAGAGTCTCTTTCATTTGTTTTTGAATCTTTCATCTGTCAATCAATCCCCAAACTCTTAAATGATGCACAGCAGAATATTCACCCTCTCCATGCTAGTCATTATGTTACAGACACTCCCCCACTCTCCTTCCATTCCCTTTTCCCCCACTCATGCCTTTTCCAGCCTGAGAAGTCTTAGTCTGCTTAGGTAACCTTCTTCTAGAAGCCTTTCCATACATTTCATCATCCTGTTGCCTTTCTCTATGCCCTTTCTAACTCTGTTGTACCACTGTGAGAGGGAGATGGCAAGACAGGAGAGCCCTGCAACAGCTTTGTCGGATGCAGGCACACCGTGACCTCGTGCATGGTGTGACCTCCCTGTCCTCATGTTCCACAGGACCTTTACATTAAGAATCCAGCATCTCACTCACAATGGATGATTATGAGTTCGAAGTTCATTGTTGTGTATAAAACCTTAGGGTTTTGGGAGGTTATTGGTTTTAGGTGGGGTTGATTTGGGTTATATTTCTCCTCATGAGCACACTTTACATGTATTAGGAGTTAATTTAATCTTCGGTGTTTTCCTGGTCAGTTAGTATCAGATGGTCCATCTGCAGTTCTCTGCACCCACTTTTCATTTGCATTTCCCTGAATAATATAATAGCCTTTTGAGATTTTTTTTTTTGTTATATTATTCATCCTCTTTTCTAAATTATTCATAGTATGTTGAAAAGCACCAGCCCTAGCTGTGATCCCTGTGGAACCCACCAGGAAAGTACATTCATTGAGTTAGCTGTTCATTGATTCCTTATCTTTACTTCAGTGCTTTATCCATGAGAGAATTCCCTCTCTTGTCCCATGGCAACTTTGCATTCTTGAAAGCTTTTCCTCAAACACCTTGCTGAAAGCCTTTTGGGCTATACTTTGTCCCCAAGCTTCTCTTGTTTCTTTGCGGGTTTGTGAGATTTACCTTCATTCTACAGAAACCGTGTTAATTCCTCCCTAACACAGCATATTTATCTGTTGTTCATTGAATCTTTATTGTTTATTCTTTATTTTGATACCTGTCTATTACACCGGTCTAAGTGTCAGTCTCACCAGAGTACAGTTCCCTGGATATCTACATACCATTTAAAAAAATTTGTGTCATTTATTACACTTTCCACTAATCTGGTGCCAAAGCAGTTTTAATCAAGAAGTTAGATGCTTAGCATTAGTAGTTCAGCCGTTTCAACCACGAGTTGCTATAGAACTCCAGAGCAAATACCATCTGGTCTGGGTGATTTGTTACCATTAATTTTGTCAGTTTATTTTGTAACCTGTTCTACTGATACAGCAGTCTGAGGCAGATCCTCTGAGGGATTTTTTGCCTAAAGAAAGATCTCAGCATAGGAGTTGCCTCAGCTTCCCCGTGTAGAACATAGATGCAGAAAAATCATTCCTCTTACATTAGCCTTCTGAAGCTGCATTAATGTGCATGTCTTGCTAATTTGCTCAGGCCAGTCTATAAATCCAAGTGTTTTCCCCAGTGAGAGAACAGAAATTCTGGAGACAACCAAATCTCTTTCAGGCTTTGGTCCTAGGGCATGAAGTTTCTTTTCCCTTGCAGTTAGCAACATGAAGCAGTGTAATATGGTATCCCCTGGGTAATTTCAGGATCAGTTGTCTCGTTTGATGGTGTATGGAATCAAAGGGGTTTGTGATGACCCTTCCATTTCTGCTCAAAGAACAAAGGGGACAGTGGGCCACTGTCAGCTACCTGGAAGTCCTTCTTTTATCCCTACGTTTCAAACAAGCATAAATCTACCAAAACATTGTAATATTGTTCTGTGTTTTCCTTTCTCTTCTTTCCACACATGAACAAATTTAAATGTCTTTCTTTATGTTTTTTGTTGCCTGGTAGATGCAAATATCTGAGAAGCTGCTTTTCCAGGATCTACAGAAGGGAGGAGGGATACCCCATGATTCCCAGAGCAGCACTGCCTAGCCTCAGTGCCAATACCAGGGCATAAAGACTAGGGAGGATGCATGACTGCAGAGCCCCGTGCTGTAGAGCAGGACCCTTTGCATTACAATGAGTGAAAGAAGGCCAGATTCTTTTTCCAGCTCCTTGCTAGAGTGTGTCTGTGCCCTTTATTGCAACGGCAGACAGAGACAGCAGATATCTGCATTATTGCAGCCTCTTCTGCTGGAAAAATACCCTTAGAAATGTTCCCTTGCTGCCATCGTGTGGTCCAGTGGATTGTTTCCTACAAGTCTGCTTGTGCTAGTGGGAACTGGGACTTCCCCAGCTTTCTGAAGGCAGAGTCTTGGGGAGAAGTGGTCTTAAAGTGGGAACAGGATCATTTACCTCCACTTGTTTGTGATCTGTTCAGACACAACTTATGATTCTCAATTAAATATAATTTTTTAGTTTCTAAAGTTCTTCATCTTTGGATTGAAATGAACTCTTTGCTGTGCATGCTTAATGTTCAGATGCTGATCCTGTTTCTATTTCTCTGTGTATGAGAAATACTATTGCATTGCCATGGATTGTTCTGTGGGATTGTGCTTCTGATTTAAACTGACCTATGTGTACAGTAGTGCTGTAAGGAATTTTCTTTATTTTTATCCCATTACTAGCCTCCTACTTTTCTTCCCCATGTCGCTGAGATGGATCTGGGAAATGGCTGGCTTTGCATGGCAGTGCAAGGGAAATACGTGGAAATGCAAGACTTGCAGATGGTGCAGAGGGCAGGCTTCTCCCACCCCTTCCCTGGAAATCATCTTGGTTCTCCTACAGCAATTGCAAAACTGATCCCTGATGGATGCAAGAAATGAGGCCCAAGATTAGGTTCAAACAAGTAGCTGATTTCTCAGTTCAGTGTTTCCATTGTTTTCTATCTGCAATTAAACTGCTTCCTAGAATATTCCTGTGAGCAAATTTGGTATCTTAATAGAAGTTAATTTCTCTTAGGTATTCAAGAGATGATCTTTCTAAGGTATTTGCATGGGTGTTTTTATAGTTGCACGTAAGGCATGTCAGGGTTGGGGTTTTTTTGAGAAAATTTCATGTATCTGTTTGGAAACTCCAGCTAAGGCAATGTTGTCTCAAGCTTTAATGGAAAGAAGTGGCTCCTCCCCAAACAAAAACAGTGTTCATGTGTCTGGAGTATTGCAAAATTTTACATGAAGTATGGAAAGACTGGAAAAAATATTGGGAAAGGTGAGAAGGAAGCACCAGATGGAGCTGGAGGAAGCCGAGAATGGCAGTGATTGGAAAAACATCCAAGATGATTCATTCTTGAGTCTAAGTGCTGAGCAGGAGCTGCACAAAATGCACACTTACTGTTTCAGTCTGGCTGTTCATGGAAACAGGATCCTGTATCCTCTCTAGCAGTACCCAACAGATAAACAAGGTTGCATCAAGGGGCCTTTGGTGCCGGTTTTTGGGTTGTTCTTAACTGTTGGGCATTCCTCTGCATGTCATCAGCAGTGAGAAAACACAAGGTGCAAACCAGTACCGGATGTAGTGGCACAGTGTGTCTGTACCCTTGGAGCACTTGCATCCCCAGAGGGCTGCTGGCTGTTCCGTGTGTTTTACCACCCCACCTGCCCTTTGCAGCACAGCTGCCCTGAGGTCAAGATGCTCTGCCCATCTGCAGCCTGTCACAGAAATCAATGACTTGGGCTAGTTACAAGCCTGTTCTTATGCTGTGAGTGTCCAGCATTTTCACCTCCCCTCATGGTACGCTGTTGTTTATTTAGCCTGTGGTGTCAGATTTAAAGGTGCCACAGTTGAGGTTTATGGTTTAGTTTACTCCATTCATTTACATATATTTGCTTTCAGTGTGAAAGTCCTGCTTAAATTTTCTGTCCATGTTATTTCTTTTGCCAGTGAGCTGGAGGCGTTTGTTGAGGACCTGAAGAAGGACTCTGTTGCTTCCAGCAAGACAGTTACACTGAAAGATGTTGAAGATGGAGCCTTTCTTTTGCGTCAAGTGGGAGAAGCTGTTGCTACCCTGAAAGGTATGTACTTTCCTTTTTACTTTAGTTTCTTTTCTTTTAACCACAGAGAACAGTTTTGCCTTTGATCTGGAGGCATTAACTTTCACTTCCAAAAAGATTTAAAGCTGGGATTAGGGAGCTTGCTGCATGGCCCCTGGAGAGAGATAGACATTCAAGTAATTGAGATTCCCCCAGTCGTCTGTTCCTGCCCAGAGCTTTTATCATTTCCTCTTCAGCTTCACAATTGTTTTCTTTGCAGGAGAGTTCCCGACACTGCAGAATAAAATGCGTGCAATCCTGCGGATTGAGGTGGAAGCTGTGAGGTTCCTAAAGGAAGAGCCGCACAAGCTGGACAGCCTGCTGAAACGTGTGCGCAGCATGACCGATGTCCTCACCATGCTCAGGAGGTGATTTTTTCTTTTTTTCTTCAAGCCTAAAGAATTTCCTCAAGCAGGGCTGGAACAGCTTTTGGGTTTGTGTTCTCCCCCTTGCCCCTGGCAAGTCTGAGAAATTCAGCTTGGTTGCAGTGTTTATAGGTTATTCCTGGAGCCCTCTCAAGGGAAATCAAATTAGCCTTTCCTGTGCTCTGTGCAGTGAGTCTGTTCTGACCAACAGCCTCAGTCATCATGATCTTACACTTGAGACTAGATGCCTCTCAAGTCCACACTTCCAGATTTGGGAAGTACCTGGATGAGAAAACTTACAGTGGCAACAGTCCCATATCTGAGCTAATTAACTTCAGGTATTTACAGCAATTTAAGCTAACAGGAACATTCTCTGACACTGAAAGGTTCATCCGCTAAAATGTAACAGTAAGAGATAAAATAGGAAAAGAGTCTAAGTGGGTAAAGGTATCCTAAACCTTCTGAAAGAATAGGCTTCTGAATTAATGCAAATTCTTTTTCTCTTCTTTTCAAGGAAGATGCATTAGAGAAAGTTGAAATATTAGATAAAACTTACATCCACTAAGTGCCAGTGTTTAGCTATATTTGTCAGAATATATGAGTAGCAAATGATTGCTGATTTATATAACTCAGTGGGCATTGGATTTAATTCCTGCTCAAAACTGTCAGCAGTGGTGGTCTCAATTTTAGTTCAATTACAAGAAAATGTAAGTCATGAGCCTCTTGTCACTACCATTATTCTAAGGAATGTGGGGTTGCCAGTGTTTCCATATGTCCTGGAGCATATGTAAAGATGGATTTGGCAGTACTGGCAGATGGATGAAATGGATTATGTAACAGGTTTTCTAAGAGCCATCACTTATTTTTCCAGGCAGACAAACATCTATATCCTTTCACGTTAGTTTCTTTTCTTAAAAATTACTACAGTTATTTCCTGTCATGCAAAGAAAAGTAGAACAATAAGCTATGCATACCAAAGTTTTACCAAAAGTCATTTTTTGCAGCGAAATTGCGTATTAAGCCTCATAAAGTCTGTTTCAATAATGGGAAAATTGATGGCATTTGATGGCTTGCGACACGCAGAAGCTCAGATATTTCACAGCTAGCTGCCAGAAATAGTTGCTTCTTTACATCCTCAGCTCATCCTACCCCACACTCTTGACAGAAAAGACCTTTGTGAAGTATCATTTGAGACAGAACCTTCATTTGAAGGCTCTGTTTTGACAACGTGCCAGACTGCTACCTCTCATTATATGTAGTTTCACTTTTCTGTGCTTGTAGTCCAGGAATATCTTGTTTAGCTAGATACCTTGTATACAGTTTAATCAACTGATTTCCATTCTTGCTCTAAAATCAACCCACTGTAACTCATGGTTTGGTCAGAAACTGCCTGTACATCACTGAAGCTTTGTAAACACTTTAGAAATTGGAGTAGCCTCTTTAAAATTTTGAGCCCCTGACTCTGAGAGGAAGCTATAAAATCATACAGCTGAGAGCATCAGGAAATAAAAAGTCAGCATTTTGATTGTTTTGAAGTAGGTGCTTTTTCTTTGCAAGAGTTTATTGTTACGTATTGGTCACAACTGGCCTGTGTGCTAACCATGTGCTGTTGTGTTCAATTTGGCTGGGCAGACATGTTACAGAAGGACTGCTGAGGGGTGTGGATCCTTCCCAAGCCATGCAATACTCTGCTACAGAAAAGTCCACTGCAGCTGACACTCTGAAAAACCAAGAGGAGCACAAGCCCACCCAGGGACACGCACAGCAAAACCTCACAGCAATCCCATCCGAGTCCCAGGTGTCATCAGTCAAGTCAGAAGTCATCCCCTTCTCCACCATGACTGTCCATCACGTGCAGAGCTCGCCTGTTGTCATCCATCAGTCTCAGCACTCCTCAGCCCTGGTCAACCACGCCCAGGGCTCACCCACTGCAGGCAGTCACAGCGAAGGCGTGCCGGCAGCTGGTCACCCTGCAGCCACCCCACCAGCCCCCCTGCAAGAGCCCACAGCAGGATCTCAGCCCACACAGGCCACACCAGCACCACAGGTCTCTGTCAATGGCACCACCATGCAAAGCCTTTTCATTGAGGAAATTCACAGTGCAAGTACCAGAAATCGAGCTGTATCAATTGAGGTACGGTGTATTCTGCTCAACCAGCTGTCCTCTCTTTGGGTCTGAGCTCCCAGCCTCACTCTTGAGGCTGCAGGTGGGACATCTCACATGCATTCTGGGGATTTATGTGCTTAATCCCTAATTACACTGTACTTCTGAAGATACCCTCTGATTTTGTCCCTGCTCATTGCAGAAGGGTTGGACTAGATGACCTGTAAAGGTCCCTTACAACCCAAATTACTCTATGATTTTAAATGCGACAGAAAAATTACATGTAACCAAACTTAGTAACTGTGTTTTTAAAATTATCTTTATTGAAAAAAATTAGAATTTTATTTTAGAAATTTTAAAATACCTTATTTTTGACCAATAGCATATAATTCTCTGGCAACACTTGCACCAGTGGATTTCATTCACTCTTTAAATCTCCGTATCCCTTATTACGGAGAAGTAAAAGTGAAAGAGTGTGAAGCTCCAGTGGTTTCACACAGAGATATTGAGAAAACCCACAGGTGGACTGCTGTGTCTTATTACAGACAGGCACTTTAATCACCAGTGTGATACAGTAAGGCAGAGACCCAGATTTAAGTTTTGCCTTTGTTCCTTTAGTGAGCAGTGGCCACCGTCAGTCTGTCATGTGTTTGTGCCAAATCTAGCACAATACAAGTCAGAACAGTGTGCAGTTACTGTTCATGTATTTCCTTTAGTTGCTGACTAGAGCTGAAAGAATCTATCCATACTGACCTATAATGTTTACACATGGATTTTATTTTTAAGTAAGTGATCACAATAGAAATCAGAAAAATAAGTAGATGCTTTACTGGTTTTGTCTAGAAAGCTGAAAAGAAGTGGGAAGAGAAAAGACAAAACCTTGATCACTATAATGGAAAGGAATTTGAAAAGCTCTTGGAAGAGGCCCAGGCCAATATAATGAAGTCAATTCCTAACCTGGAGATGCCTCCCCAGCCAGCAGCCCTGCCTAAAGGGGATGCAGCAGAAAAGCTAGAAGTCTCAGGTAAGGTTTGCTAGAGTGAATGGGGCTTAAGAATTGCATGCCTGGAAAGGAGAGGTTATTTTTCCAACTTTCTAGAATGTTTTCAGTTTATAGATTGCTGTGATCTCGAGGAAGGACAAAACAATCTCTGAATACACAAAAATCTCCTTTAAAAAGCAAGAATAACTTGCTCTGTGTGTGTAGAACAGCAGTAGAAGTTGGCAATTGCAAGCAGGAAGATCCAGGGTTAGGCATTAGGGAAAAACCTCACAAAGATAAGGAAAGTGAAGCACTGAAGCTACATAAGGCAATGAGGAGGATGCAAGATCCCCATTACTGGGCAGAATGGCTTAGACTAGCCCTGAACTAGAATTATATAGGTAGAGCTACTTTGTGGTAGCAAGATGGTGAGATGCCCTTCCAGTCCTACTTCTTTCACAATTTAACATACAAATCCATGTCTGAATTTATTCAAAGTCCAAGGAGCAAAGAAGATGCCTCAGCCAAACCTTGGATTTATCCCATTAACCAAACATGAATCAGCTGTAAAATTCTTACCCAGCTACATGTGCAAGAGTCCATCTGGCTTAGTCTCTGAAAGGCAATTGGAGGCACTGGGTGTGGGGAGCACAGAACCTGGCTGCCTCCTGCAGTCTGCTAGTAATCTTCCAGCACCCCCACGTAATTTTAAAGGGAATATCCCAATCTCCATCTTTTCATATCCATTATGGAACTTTTATCCAATATTTCCTCTATACTTGCTTATACAATTTGCATCCCCTTGCTGCGGCAGCAAGCTCCCATCTTGTGAAGGACCTTTTCTTCATATCTTTTAAACTGTTATCATAGCAGCTTCACTGAGTTCCCCATAGTTCTAATATTCTGCCCTTTGGCAAACAGCTCTTCATTTCCTTTAGAAAATCATGAGGGCAGTGGATAAACCTTTATCACATCCTGGAGCCCGCAGCCTGCCCCACGGACTTCAAACTGTGAACTTTCAGCCTTTCTGGTCCCTCCATCCAGGCCAGCTGCTCCCTCCCCAGGCTAGATTCAGTTACCCTTGTTTAACTCCACTGTGTCCTTCTGGAGCTGTGGAGGTCAGAGCTGCATGCTGCACTCAAGGTGTTGGCATGCCAACGCAGTGAAAAGCTAAGAAACAATGCCCTAGGGGTTGTGTAGACAAATTCATATAGAATTTGGGGTTTTCAGATCCAGCATTTTGTTCTGAGTGTACCTTTGACACTGCCAAGTTTTGACTTCTTGGATGTTTTGCAACATACATGTTTAAAATAAATTCTGTTGAACCTCATAAAATAATTTTAGAATTCTGGCACCGTTCAGTGAGATTACTGGCTATCAACACAATTAGCTTGCATAATGTGTGGCATAAATAGAAGAAGCCAGTGAAAATAAGTACCATATGGGTGCAGGGAGCTGTGACATCTTAAAAAGTGCAGAGCACAGTAACTGAGAAGTTTTGTAAGTCGCCTAGTTAACTAATCCACTTCTAGAATGCAATTCTGCACAGTGTGCAGCCAGCAGGTTTAAGAACAAGTTTGATGAGATTGAGACATTTGCCTTCTGTTGTGCATGATGAATCCTGCAAGAGTAACATAAATACAGGAACAGCAAAACTTTTCCTTAATATCTGATTAAATGTCTCACATACCACTCAGCTCCTCTATGACTGAGGATGAAAAGTTCAGTACCTGTCAGCTGTAGACTTGAAAACTGAGCGATGTAAGAAAAGACAGACCACCTGTCTACCAATACAATACATAAAAATTTTGGCCATAAATTAGCAGAGCCCTCTGTTGGCTCAACTGCAGAACCCAGATAGTTCATGTTGCCAGATTGTGTTGTCTCATCCATTCTCCACACAGAACCTCTCCCAATGAAGAAACTCTTTTTTTTTTTCTCTGCAAAGCACAAAGCAAAATAAAATTACACACTTTACACAGTTTTTCACATGACTCTGTAAATATTTCTTTAATGTCTTGACTCTAACTCGTCTTTATATCAAGGTTGTTCAGTGAAAAATGTGGAGATTTTTTCTAGCATGTACATTAGAAATTGGTCTCCATCTCTTTTTGTGCCTTCATGTGTGAGAATGCCCTGATTTTTGCAAGTGATGAGTGATCAGTAGCTTCCATTAAAGAGAGTTTATCTGACTGCAGAGGCTGCCTCAAGGCAGGCATTGTTATTTTGAAACCTTTTGGATTTATTTTGGTACAAGTAGAAGTCTGTATGATGGGAACAATTAATTCCAGTCTATCTGTGCCTATTGAAAAATGCTGCAGTTCCGTCAAACAGCTGGCGACAACTCCCATTTTGTTCACAGAAGTGCTGAGCCCTTTGGTACCAAAGAAGGTGCCATAATGTGTAGGTTTTGTTCATGGACAGTCTCAGGCTTAGTGAGTTAAATTTGTCCATTTACTCCTCCCTCTTTAAATACGCCAGAAGAAAAAAAATAAGAAATAAGATCTTCCCCGCAATTTTTTTCCTCTGAAGTTTTTTTTTTCCCCTTCCCATTTATATTGGGGAAATATAATTGTTTAGTAAAATAAAATAGAAATCCAGCTTTGAAGTTTTATGACTAGCCCAGAGTCACTGCACTCACCATGAGCAAACCCCGTGACAACCTCTTCTTAATTATTTCAGCTAAGGGATGTGAGAGGGATTAGCCTTTGATAACCAGTGCACCTGCCACACTCAGTGACAGTATTTCTTGCCTGTGTTCCTCCTTTTCATCTCCCATTTGGAAGACGGACATGGATGAGTGTCTCAGAGATGTGAATGAGATGGTAGGAATCATGTTTTCTTTGTGCCTGCCAGGTCTCTCATTCAACCTTGCTCTCACTAAGTGGGAGAAAAGCTTGGAATTCTTGCAGTCAGAGTCACTATCAGTTTGAGGGTAATGGGTTGTGCCCATTAAAAGGAGTAGGGATTTGCAAAGGCCGTACATCATAGTCTGCTAAACACCATCTTAGAGAATTACTCTGATTTTACAGCAGAGGTACTTCAGATGTAATTAAAAACTGAGTGGTGTGTATTGACCAAAGAAGTGTTCTAATGTCAAGTGCATCTGGAAATTTGCTCTTCTTGTAATCCTGTGAGTGAGTTCCAGGTAACCAGGGAGGGAGATAATCCAACTGAACACTTTTTTAAGCTTAAGCAGCTTCAAAGAACATTTGAGCTAAGAAGGAAACAAAGATGAGGCCAGGTCAGACAAGGGCTCCATCCAGTCCCTTGGGCCAGCTGGAATATTGGAAGAGCCTGACAGAGCCCCAGGAGTGGGCAGTTATGCAATAATTTGTCCAGAGGGAACACTTTGCCCCAAACAGCTGGGTAATCCCAAAAGCAGGATGTTTTATCTTTCTGGATTATATTTATTCCAGATGTTTATATAACACTGAGTAGCTGCAGAAAGGTCATGCCTCTGCTCTTGAAAACAAACACTGTAAACAGCAGTGTGAAAATAGTGGCTGTTGCCATATTTATGGTGCTTAGCCTGTGACCAGAAAGACACAGGGACAGGTCATGAGCAGGGTAATGCTGCTTCTGGAAATAATGCTGTCCAGGGACAATGGGGAGGAGGAAGTGGCAGCTGGTGGGGAAGCACCCTCAGGGACAATGCCAGTTTGAGAAGCTGGTCTTCTCTGGGAAGACTCTCCTGAGAAGGCAAGGGCTGACTCTGGTTGACCTTTGCATTTGGTATTTGAATCTTCTTGGGTTAGTGAAATATAGGGCTCTTATATGATAATTCAAAGGCATTCCTGGAATTATAGCAAATTAAGTGAAAATAAATGCTCCCTAAGAAGAGGTAACCCCCTCTGGTGACCCCCTGCCCTGCTCAGAGGTGAGAGGACTCACTGAAATGCAAAGGTGGCATCTCTAGAGTACTGCTTGCATTTTCACTCAGCCTTTGTCTGAACTTAGCTAGTTGTGTCCAGCAATGAGATGGACAGAACTCTTCAGCTCCTTGCACCTTCCAGCAGCACCCCCCAGGCAGAGCAGAAACATGTGCTGGTTGCTTCAGAATTGCTGAGAACAATGAGAAGCCTCCAGGCTGGTGTCTCACTTGTATCCACGTCAGTGGCCTTGCTTTCAGAGGAGCCTGAGGGGCACTGTCTGTCTGGGCACCCAGAACCTGCGCCTTACCTGCTTCTCTACACATGTGTGCTCTGCTATCCCACTCGTACACCGATGGCAGAGACTCAGCTACAGTGGCCTGGAGGACAGGAGTTCTGCTGAAAGTTTCTGGGTGAAGTGACCCAGTTTCTCTGTGCAAGTGCAGCACTGTTTATTTTCATTCGAGGCAGTTACACTTGAGTACCAAATGTGTTTCTGTTCATATATACAGCAACAGGACCTTTTAAGACAATTTTTTCCTTTCCAGTTGAGGCAGGCATGCAAATACTATTTTCCTCTCCTTCACCTAGCTTACCTTGTGCTGCTCTGTTTGCCTGCAGAAGAAGCTCCTGATGGAGAACAGGATAATGACAAGCTGACCAAGTCTCCACCTCCTCCACCTCCACGGCGCAGTTACCTGCCAGGATCAGGACTGACCACAACAAGATCAGGAGATGTCATCTATACAGCCAGAAAAGAGGCTGCTGCTGTCAAGGTTCGATGATTCATACTCTAGGCAGTCAGACTCCTGATGAGAGGCTGGCAAACAGACAAGACCCAGGCTTGGGCATATAAACCACAACATAAGTTGAGGCAGAGCTGTGTCCTGGAGAGCTACTGAAACTGCTTAACAGGATGCACTTCTGTTAGGCCAAATGAACAAGTAAGATTTGATCAGTTCTGTTTACAGGAGTCTTGCTGCTCTTATCTCCTAGCAATGCAGCAGGCAAGCCACAGGCTGCTTTCATTTGGAGTGGTAAGAAGATTAAAAAAAAAAAAAAAAGAAGCATGCCTTAAACAGATGGGGAAGATCAGATCAGATTTGAGAGTGTTTTTACAGAAATGTTGCAAGTTAGTTTCTTTGGCCTTGTTTTCCCCATCTGTTCTGGGGAAGGAAGTGGAGGGAAGTCCAGTTGAGGAAGCTTTTTAATCTGTGAACATATAAACACATCAGCAATATTGGTTGCTTTTGAGCTGATGAAGTAGCAGGAAGAGAGACCTTGCAAGAGGGGAGTTGCAGTAGTGTTGAGTTTTTGGTGTTTACTTTGCATCAGGAGGGTTCAGCTGTGTTACCTGTCTGTGCTTTCTCATCCCCTTGTAGGAATGCAGTGAAGATGCTGGGCAAATAGCACAATCCAAAGCCCCTAAAGAGGATCAGGCATTGTCTCGGAGCACAGGGCATGCTGTAGCACCAGCTGTAAAAGATGAAGAAGAAGAGGAAGGAGATAAAATAATGGCAGAATTACAGGTATGCCTTTTGGGTTGCACATGAGTACACCTGTGCCCAGTATCACTTCTAGGGCCTCAGTGCAATTTCCAGCTCAGAACATGAAGGAAAGTAGGTCTGCTAGCCTCACCTGGTAGCACTTTGTTGCACTGAGTGGTACACTTTTTGGAAGTACTCCCAAATTTTGTTCAAGAGGTCTGGAGCTGAGAGAGTGGTCAAGAATGCAGTAGCTGCCACTGGAGAAGCCTGCACATGCAGATGGGACAAGTAAAATGTTGGTGTGCATTTCGTGTGGTTGTCCCTGGCCTAGTGTTGCTCACCTAGTACCAGACTGGCAAGGTGCTGAGAGCCCGTCATCTGTGCTAACTTTGGTGGGAGCAGAGAGTAACTGGGTCTGCTCCTGGTGGGCTGTGCTATGCTCCAAAGTTTCCCAGAGTGTTTAAACATTGAGATGTTACCTGATCCCTGTGGTGTAACTGGTACATCACTCTGACAGTGGCATAGAGAAGTGCTCTCTTGCTGGTCCATCACTTGACGTCACATAGGACAGTTCACTTTAATGATGAAAATGCTGCAGCAAATGCCAACTATTCCAGCTACCATCAGTGAGCTCCAGGTTCCCAGGGGCACCCTCTGTCCTCTTCCATCCCCACACGAGGAAGGGAGATGTGGATCAGATTAACTGGCTATAACTTCTGGTGTTTTGGAGCACGGTCGCAACATGAGATGATCCCTTCTGTCCACCTGCCAGCAGGTGGGCTCGGTGCTGCCCAGGGAGCGTTTGGAGCACGGGAGACATGGGCACCGAGCAGTAACTGTTCCGTCTGACGGGTGCACCCTGCTCCTCCCCTCAGCTCTCACCCACCAGTGCTGGTTTGCAGGAGTGAGAGCAGCAGTTCACCCTTATCCCCCCTCCGTGTGCTGGTGACCAGTGGGACAGGAGAGCTGGGGACATGGAAGCTGTCACGGCATCTCTGTCTCTAGGAAAGCAACCCTCTGCCTTGCAGCTGGTGACAAGGAAGTGGAGGTTAAGGTATGGAAAGGGGGCTGAGGGAAGCTGAGGAGGAGAAATAGGCATGGTTACTCAACAGGGAATGGGTGTTCAAATGCTAGTTTTGGGGGCTAGCAATACTCATTTTAAACCAATACCAAATACCAGGTATACTTTAGAAGTTTAACAGAGTACTATGTTTTAGAAAGGGCAAATTGCCTGATCTAAGAGCTACAGGCTCATTAGTTTGATATCAGTCAAACAAAGAAAGATGGAAAATGAGATATGGGATTCAATCATTGAAAAGCTAAAGGACAGACATAAACAGTTACGCCAGTGAGCACCATGTAATGGAACAGAGAGCTGTCAAAGCAAACAACACTCTTTGATCAAGTTACAGGTTTGACTGCTTGAACTGAATTGTATACCTATAAACATTTTAGTAAGGCATTTGCTCAAACATCACACAACATTCTTATAAAAATCTGGCACCTCAGAGCATACCAAAAAAACCCCTATCACAGCATAATTGTGAGCTGTCTGGTTTTGAAATCACTGACCTTGATGCAGGTGTTTATAGACAGGTCTCACAGGGAGCAGCAACAGGCCCAGTGTCTCTCTGTATTTTCATCAAGAGCCTGGAAATATGTTTAAAATCCTTACTGTGTAAATCATCTTAATTCAGATCAGTAGAGTATGAAAGCAGAGACATGATAGCAGTCACTTAATGCTCATAAAGCTTTG
Source organism: Edolisoma coerulescens (assembly GCA_013397115.1). Lineage (NCBI taxonomy): Eukaryota > Metazoa > Chordata > Aves > Passeriformes > Campephagidae > Edolisoma > Edolisoma coerulescens. The sequence continues at coordinate 526,867 of VWZW01004266.1, read as the reverse complement.
CTGAACTAAAAAGTCCCCATGAAGAACAACAACACATAGGCCAGGCCACAACTGTATGTCTTGGAAAGAAACAGGAGTTGCAGTAACAAGCTGACAGGAGCTCCCAGGTCACAAAATTGTGTCTGCTTTGGGTGTAGATGTGAGAATGTGGCGTGTTTTTATCTCTGTGTACAGGATCAGTGAGATCCACACTGTGCTGCTGCATCCATGACTAACTATCCATGTGTCTCCCATTTGAAAAGGCTGAATATGAAGGTTCAGAAGAAACTTGAGTACAATGTGAAGATTTTTAATGTAGCAGGAAAAGGCATCATAATAATCAGTGGCTGTAGCACAAACTATTTGGAGACTGTTACAGGTATTTCAGAGCAAAGGTGATAAAAAATACGAAAGGCAAATAGCTTTTTTGACACTTAAAGCCTGGAGGACTTTGAGGATGCTTAACTCAAACCCACGTCACTGGTCTCACAAGTGGGTAAGCTGGGGAAAGATCCATATCCTGTATTGTGCGGAGCAAGACTATTTTTTTTTAAGTTTCATGTCATCTTAGGTATTCTGGTCTATTAACACATACAAATAGGATGTAATGGAAAACCAGAAGAAAGTCTACATCCTGATTTTTTTGCACTGTTTTTTTTTTGTTATCCTTACTTTTCTGATTTTGCATAAACATCTCCATACATATGAAGAATACAGTATTTAAAGAACAGGCCTGATTCTAATCTGTAACCAGGGCTATTAATTTCATGAGTTGCCAGGAATCAAATAATTTCCCTAATACATGGCATAAAAATACAATCTTACTGCATGTCAGGGTGTGTCTGACTCCTGTGGGCACTCCCCCCTCTTTGCTGTGTCCTCCCTGTACATCTCACTGAAGGCAGGCCATGTGCCAGTACAAGAGTACAGAAATTCTGGTGAGGCACATTTGCTGCCTGCACTGCACAGTGATAGTGGCAGTGATGGTTTTGCTCCTCTGGATCTGGGAGCCAGCTGGATAGAGAAACTCAAAGGAAATAAAAGGAGGATAGCAAAAGAAATGGCTGAAAAGTCTGGGCCATGCCCTGGGGGATGCACAGTGGGAGGCCAGTGTCCACAAGCCCATATGTTGGGACGGTCAACTTAGGGCTCATTATCAAAGATTGTGACAAAGGCACATCTCCGTGTTTAAAGTTTTAATAACAGTTTGTGTGGGAGAAGTGGAGTTATGTAACTCCTGCATGATTATCAGCCACAAGGAAATAGGTGCTGTCACAAGCCCTAAGCTTGTCATGGGCTTCCTACTTGAGTTTGAATAGTCTGTTGCACCTCTGTGTGCCTTCATCATCTGCAAATTCAGAAATCAAGCTTGTCCTCTGTACAGGGAGCACTGAGGTCAGCATGATGTTAGAGTCTTGACAGGATGGAGGGGATGCCCTGGTTCTCTTAATCTGATAGTCTAAAATCTCTATTATTATCTCACAAGCTTGTAGATAACATTGTTGAGCTGTGACTGTTAAAAACAAGTGCTCTCTTTGTAGTTGGTCATCTCCAGATATTTCTGTGTAAAAGTCTTGGTCTCCTGATAACCTGCAGTATTTATTTCCTAGGCTTTCCAGAAGTGCTCTTTTATGGATGTAAACTCAAACAGTCATGCTGAACAGTCCAGAAATGATACACATGTTAAAGACATAAGGCCTGGGACTTTAATGCATCACAAGGAAAAGAAGGTAACAAGTGGCAACTGTAAATATGCCACCCGGTCTTGGCATAACCTTCTTTCCTTCAAAACTAATCTTACATCTTGTGTCCTGTTCTCTTTAACCCCCACCCACCACTGCCCAGCGGTTTCCTTCCTTTTATCTCCGTATGGCTCCGAAACGCTCATATGGAACTCGATATTAAACTATATTCTGTGTCTTGTTAGCAATTGTACAATGGTTGCATGAAGTTTTATGATTCTGTGAAATCAAAACAGGATCCGTCAGTTTCTGTCAGAGATGCTCATACTACTTAGAACATCCTTCCCTGACTGTTTTGGCAATGGGTGGTGAAGCATCTCACCTAAGCTTGAGGGGAATTAATGGTTCCTCTCAGTCTCTAGAGCTAATTTGAGAATTTTTGCTTTATTTTGTTTTATTGTTGGTTCCAGAAATAGTTGTTAGATATTCAGAAATCCCACTCGGTTTATTGGATGACAGAGTCAAAGTGGATGGGGGAATTTACCCCTCTGCTGAAAGTTAATGCCCAAAATTCAGTCATGGGACGAGAAGAGGTGTCATGTGCCTGGGGCTGCAGCCAGGTTGGGGTAAATTGCACAGCTGTGCGTGGGCTGGAGTTGCCAATTGAGTTGATTGGACTTAGCAGGCAGCCAATGTGCAGGACAAGAAAAGGATAAGTATTTCTACCCTTTCAGACGTCTTTTTTATGTTTAAGAATAATGAGTTGCATCACTTCTGGGCTTAGGGGGTTGTGCAGGCATGACAACTTGTCAGCCAAATGCCAGTTTGCAATGAAGGTGGGTATGGTGGGGAAGGAAACACAGCTCTTCAGCACAGCATTTCAACCTTCTCGTGCATTTTATGTGTGTATGCAAATGCTGCCAGGTCAGGGTGTTGCACTCAAGGACTTGTGTTGGAGCTGCCCAAACAGAGGTTCTGTCTAAAGCTGCAAACAGATGGCTGGGTGAGGGTACAGACCCATGGGTATGAGGGAAAAAGGAAAAATTGTTTTGTTGTGGAATGTATGATTGCGTACAGAGGAAAAAAAGTGTGAATTCATCCTCATTACTACTGTTGTCAGAATGAGAAGATCATATTGTTATATAAAATCCTGGGTCATCACTCAGGACACTGCACATCCTGTAGCACAAACATTTCTTTGAAAGATGCTGCCAAGTAATTGCCATAAACTGGTATTTGTTTGAATAACACAGAGTCCAGGAAATTAAGGTTAATGAGATCTGTTTTTGTAATCTGACATGACAGATTGTTTATTGGCTTTAAATATGGAACGTTATGGTCATGATAAAATCATTGAGGAAATGAGTTTTGTTGTGGTTTTATTTTTTTAGTAGAAAAGCGGCAGTTCCTAAAATGAGATATATTGTACAAGGACACCATGAGCTGTTGCACTGGTGCTTGGAACTAGGAGTGGAATGTGTTAGAAAAGGATATGCAGTCAGCATATCCAGAGGCAACAAGTGCCATTAAGTGGCTTGGCCTAATTCTGGGGGGTCTGACATGTCATGGGACTGGGAGGCGCTGAGCACCGGGCAGGTCGGGGCCCGAGGGGATCACAAGCCCTGGTGTTTGGCTCCCACAGTGCCCCTCAGCACCAAGTGCAGCCAGCGTCAGCCTGCCCACCGAGGCCTTGCTGCTCTGCTGCTCTGCATGACAGCTCCTCCTCGTTTTAGAAATGCGAGGGATGTCAGGATATCCATGGAGCTGTTCAGCCTTGTCACTGCTGAACAAGTCTTTGTGGAGGTGAACTGGGACTCTGGTGTATGAGCGACTTTTTTGCTTCTGTGTTTTGATTGTGAGTAAAGTTTTTCTGTGTAAAATCCTCCCAACAGTACATAAGAAAATGTCACATAAGGTGTAGAAACTATACCTGGTGAACCTCTGTATGCATGGGGCGTGCATGCACAGCCAACCTGGGCATTTCTGCACCAGTACTCATCCATCTCAGTTGGGAGAGCAATGCTCCTGGCTGTTCTGCACGTCCTGATGCTCACATAAGTATAATCTGTCCTTCTGGTGTGTTAGGAGTCAGCTTCTAGCCTCAAGCAAGCAATGTCAGCATTATTGCTTTTGGTTCACTGCCTTCGGGCACTCAAGGCCAAATTACTTTCCTTCTTGGTGAGCTGTCTTTTGACTGTAGATTTCTCTCGTACTCATTCATAGTCATGGTGTCTCCTCAGGTCAGTCCTTCACCCTGATGATTGGTGTTTCTCCTGAGTTGTCACTAGCACTTAAACCAAGCCCCAGAGAAAAGCCTGCTGTTATGAAGCAGTATTTCCAGGGGTCCTCACTTGCAAATAAAGAAAAAAATCCCCCTAAAGTTTCGTTGCTGGGAATATACGTACTTCTTTTGAGCCAGTGGATGACCTGTTTGCTGTTTGGCATTTCTGCTACAAGTGAATGTAGCTCAGTGTTTCATTCTGCACTTCCACAGGCACCACAGGGTGCCACCGGTAATTCTGATGGAATACTTCTAAGCTGCAGCAAGGATTTAGAAGTGCTCAGACTGTAATGATACTAATTGTGATGGAGCAACACTGCTCAGGTGTGAGAAACATTAGAAGAAGCAAAATGTAACTTGAAAATCAGCTTTTACTGATACAAAACTTCCTTTCAAGGCGAGCCAGGCTCTGGCGTTTGGCTCTCTGGAGAGCCAGCAAGCTGTAGTGCCCTGCTGTCAGCCCTTCCACGTCAGCCTCCCTTTGATGTGTCCCAGCAGAATGTGACCAGATAGTGTGAGACTTGCAACTTCCATCTTATAAAAACATGGGGTTTTTTTTAGCTGGAAGGTGAACAGGTCAAGGAGCACTCTGTTGGAAATAAGGTCATTAATGTGCTTTTGCATATTCTGGAGGCCTTGTTAAAACAAGGTAGCATCCCATCCTGACCTTATGCATAGCACAAAGCAGTAACATCATGCACTGTTCTGCCAGAATTTGGAATTTTGCCCCGAAGAAAGACAGGAATCAGATGACAACTTGAGACATGTCTCTGCAGCAGTAAATGGAGTGGTGAGTTCACGAGGTCTGCGCTTCCCCTGAGATTAATCTTGGGGGAAAAAAAAAGTCCTGTAAAAGTAAAAGCCCTGAATAACTAAGTAATCCAACTTTCCCCCTTAGGTGTATGGGGCTACAACAGGATCTCCCACAGATAGTGACCATCATAAAGAGAAGAGGGAAGGGAGAACTGAAGAAGAATTGGGTTCTGATTCATCCAGTACAGCTGACAGTAAAATTGGCTTTTCAATGAATGACAGTCCTACATTTAGCAAGGGTTTGTTTGTAGACAGTACAGACTATTCTAATAAAAACCTTCAGAATATGAGCACAAACCTGTCTGCTGTCAGTTTGCCAGAGGAGGACAAACGAAGAGGGGCTCAAGATATCTTAGGATCACATTTTCCAGCTGTTGAGACTGGAAAACAAAAGCCAAACTACAGACTGTCAAGAGATGCTCACCAGGACCTTCTGCAGGGTGAAGCCTTGCAGAGCACAGGCAAGCACATCCCCATCAGCAGCATTGCCCCTGTCCTGAGGCACACACAGGAGGCTGTGGGGCCTCAGCCTTCCTCGCAGGAGCAAGAAGTCTCTGCAGTCAACTACAGTCAGGTTGTGCTGAGACCCAAAGTGTCCAGAGCAAACAGTGTGAGCAGCATTGAAGACACAGACTCTCCAGCCAGCTCTCCAAGTGAAGACAACCCACCCACAGAAAACATTGCCTTCATGATTACTAAAACAGCTGTCCAGGTGCTCTCAAGTGGGGAAGTTCACGACATTGTCAGCCGGAAAGGAGGAGATGTGCAAACAGTCAACATCGACGGGAGGAAGGATGGGGCATCAGAGAAGGGCATCCCTGAGAACACAGACAGCGAAGAGCCAGTGGTGTGTCTGGACAAAAAGCCTGTCATCATCATTTTTGATGAACCGATGGATATTAGGTCAGCGTACAAACGGCTTTCTACAATTTTTGAGGAATGTGATGAGGAGTTGGAAAAAATGATGACAGATGAAAAGATAGAAGAGGAAGAGGATGAGGAAGAACATGAAGCACATGAAGTCTCTGAGAGGCAGATGGAAGAGTACCCTGTAGCTAATGACAGAAAAGCAACCACAGAGCATTCAGCAGCTCACGGTCCCCAGGGGCCGTACCTATTTAACCTTCAGTCTGACTCTTTAGAAAGCAGACCTCCTGCAGAGGAGGAAAGTACAAAGACAAATTTTAACAAATACCGTCAGATCTATGGGCTGAACACAGAAGCGAACTCAGACTCTGCCGATCAGTTGGGAAGCAGGCAGGATTCTAAGAAAAAATTTAAGTTTAAATTCCCTAAAAAGCAGCTGGCCGCTCTGACGCAGGCAATACGGACAGGAACCAAGACTGGGAAGAAGACCTTGCAGGTTGTGGTCTATGAAGAAGAGGAGGAAGATGGGACCCTGAAGCAGCACAAGGAAGCAAAGAGATTTGAAATCACTAGGTCTCATCCTGAGGAGAGTGATAAAAGTCCTTCTGGGAAGCAAGAGGGACCCTCTGGAGCTGCAGTGTCCCTGTCTAGGACTGATGAAATTCGACAAAGTACATACAGAACGCTAGACAGCCTTGAGCAGACTATAAAGCAGCTGGAAAACACCATCAGTGAAATGAGTCCAAAACCTATCCCTGAAAACACATACACCTCTGAGGGAAGCACTGTCCCCTTCTCTGCCCAGATAGTACCAGAGACCCCATCCCAAGAGCGTGTAGTGCTGGATGAGAGCCTTGCTGGTGTAGAGCCCCCTGCATCACTCCCAGCCACTTCACGTAAGGTACCTTAGTCCAAGAAATCAAACCTCCAGCTGCTTTCTAAAATCTGCAATAATCACCATTAAACAAGAGGGTCTTGTGATTTGCTTCCTTTCAGGTGGCTTGTTTGGGCTCCCCATGAGGTGTCTAACAGCTAATAGAACATTGGTTTTTGGGGTTTTTTTTTAATCTTTGCTGCTGATTGGTGATGGGCAAATGCAGGGGAGCTGGGTAGAATAATCCGCTGTGTGAAATGACAAGCGTCACTGACATGAAATCCAGGCTGATCAGTAGCTGAGCAGTTTTCTCCATTTGATTCTGGAAATTAACACCTGCGGTGTGAAGCTCCTGAACTTTCCCTGCATGTAGTACTGTGGCTTTTTTTTGGCGCATGGTGTGCAGTGCTCTCTTCAAACACTCTGGCACTGACCACGCCTTCTTGTCTCCCCTCCCTGCCCCTCCACTCGTTTCCGCAGGGCTCCAGCGCTGCCTCCCAGACAAGCCGGATGCCAGTCCCCATGGCTTCAAAAACTAGACAAGGAAGCATGGAGAAATCAGGCAAACAGCACAAGCTGCAGGATCCACGCCAATACAGACAGGTAGTTTTACCCTAAACCTGGTGTTTGGATGGACATTTCATGTTGTTTGTTTATTTAAAAACTCCAGTAACTGACTGAGATTATACCAAATATCGGATGCCTGAGGTCTAACTGGACGTCCTGGATCCTGGGGGCATGACAGTACTGATCTTTTCACCATGCTTGTGCATGCATGTCTGCAATAAAACACCTGCTGCTTTTTTTGGTTGGTTGGTTTTTGGGTTGGTTTTTTTTTATTTGTTTATTGGGTTTGGCCTTTTTTTTTTTTTTTTTTTTATTTTTTAAACTGTGGTATTCAGCTGTAATTTTAAGATGTCAACTACCTGTTTACTTTCCATTTGGTAAATGTGGTGGTTCTTTAGGAGAACTGGGAATGCTTCTGTTCAGAGTCTTTACAGGAAGCCCTGGACACTAACCTGTTGGTGTAGGTGGCAGTGGGTGCACATTAACCTCGGCGGGACGTCTCTCACACGTTAATAACGCGCAGCATGGCCGACGTAGTGCCTGGTCTGTAACTCGTAGGTCGCGCCTTCTCACAAAGCTCTCTTGGCTCTTTCTCTATGCACTCTCTGTTGGGCACTTTGGGTTTTCTACCAGGTCCAGTCTATGGCTGCAGGACTTAGCTCAGGCCTCGAACTGTTAGTTCTGATTCTCTGTAGGGCTGTTTTCCCAGGTCCTGTTGGTTTATCATGTTACTGGCTTTCTGACAAACTGTCTCCTGACATCTTTATTTGCAGGCTAATGGAAGTGCTAAGAAAGCTGGTGGGGACTATAAGGCTACTTCTCCTACCCTACCTGCTTCTAAGATCCCAGCCTTTTCTCCCACTTCTGGGAAAAGCAGCTCAGCACCTGCTTCTAGCGGTGACAGCTCTAACCCTCTTAATCCACCTACTAAAACCTCCATTCCTTCCTCCTCCCTTCTCGGTCCTCAGACAGGTCGCATAACTTACTCTACCTCCCTCATCCCCTCTGTCTCTAACGGCTCCTCCAAGTTTCAGAGTCCCACTTACCCAGGGAAAGGTCACCACCTCTCGTTCTCGCTACAGACTCAGAACGGCCGACCACCCCCTTCTTCCTCCTCCCTTCTCGGTCCTCAGACAGGTCGCNTCCTCTCTCTCCCCCCCTTCCCTGAGCCAAGGTATGAAGAGCATCAGGACAATCCACACCCCTAGTTTCAACAGCTACAAGGCACAGAACGGGAATGCCGGCAAGTCCGCCCCATCCACGGTCAAGGAGCCATCCTAAAGGCTAAGCACAGCACACCTGCCAGGTCACCAAGGCTTTTTGTTCACTTTCAAAGAATCCGCAGCCAATATTTTAACCAGGGAATGTAACCATTTTGCTGTATTGCTGGAGGCTTAATACTAATCACGTGCTAAATACTGAATTACTACACTAGATTAGAGTAAAGCTTTTTGGAAAACTGTTGCTGTTGTAATGATAAAAGAGCATTTTCTTTCTATAGGCAGCACCTCTTACAGAAAGTGTGAAGGTGTGTGGGTGAACTTGACTGCGTGTGCACAGCAGTGTACTGAGCATGGGGAATTGTATGGTTAAAAATTTACTAAGTTGTTTTGTATAAAGCTATTTTTCATTATGGGGTCTAGAAGTGAACAGAGATATACTAAAGTGTGATTATATTCAACTGTAAAACTGAAACTAAAATATTTTTCTTTTATTTTGGTGTTATTTAGCTTTGTTACAGATTTCTATTTTTGTCAACAAATGTCATGGTTCCTTTCGAGATCTTTTTGCCAAAACATTTTGATACTATTGTAATGTACATTTGAAAGTAGTATGCTGGACAGTAAACCTCTGCACAAGAAACAGAACAAGACTGGTCTTATGTGTGTATGAGGCAACTCAACTTATTGCACTGCCATTCAGATTATATTTAAGAATTTGCCAGCCAAGGAAAAAATAAATTGTTTTACACATATAGATAGTTGCTGATTACTTTTTTTCTTAGCTAAATCCACCCTTTTTCCTTCAGTTTTATTTTACTGAGACCTGGTAGCCCATTAATGCATTGCATTGTGGATTTTAAAATGTACACTTCAGTACTGTTCTGTATACTGGCAAACTTTTGTACATATCTATAAATATCTATAAATAAATAAATACTGTATGTGGCTGGGCACATAGAGTAGTTTTACCACACCAAAGTTAATTTTTATGCATGCTTAAAAATATATATGGGGAAGGGTTGAAAAAGATGGATATCAGTTAAATAGGGGAAGAGCAAGAAACTTGCATAGCTAATGGTTTTGTAAATAAATTTATTTGTATAACACCATAATGTAATATACAGAACTATGATAAGCAAAGATCTTTACAAAAATAAAGGGCTGCATGCTTATATATTTGTATTTTGTCACTAGTAACTTTTCGGATGGTCTTAATTGGCTGTTCAGCTGTTTGCCTGAGGGTGTTAAGCCATTAGGAGAAAACCTGACTTCATTTTCCCCAGATTAAGGCCATACATAGTTATTAATTTCAAAATGGTGTCTTTCAAATTTATGTCGATAAAAACTTACTGCTGCAACTCCAAGTTAGAAAACCAGTAAGCGAAGAAAACCCTTTGAGTGACTGAATGAGGTATCATCCCTTCCACCTTGCGGTACTCCTTGTTTTATTTCCCCTTGGGAAAGGGGAAGTTTCCTGGAAGCATCATTCCAAGGTGGTGCCCTCGGATGGTGCATCCCGTGCAGCTGGAAAATGTAAACACTGAGCCATACCTCAGGAACACAACACCCAGTCTGCCCCTAGCAGGGTCAGGCCGAGTGCCATCCCCTCCGCGGGCACGGCAGCCGAGGCGCCTGCGGAGCACAGGAGCTTCAGTGCCAGGCTGAGCCGAGCCAGGACAGGCTGGGGCGCTCCAAGCCAAAGCAAAGCTAAGGCATGGCCGGAGCGCCCACATGGACCCACTGGAGTGAAGCCAGGTCCCTTCCAGCCAGGGCGGTACCGCGGGGTCTGGTGGCTCCAGTGCCTGCTCTGTTCTCTACTTTCTCTCACATGGAGTACAGTTCCCTGGCTCTAAAGGGAACCCGCCTGATCCAATGCCATGGCTTGTTACACGCAACAGACAGCACACACAGAGCACCAGCAGGCTGGCTGCCTGCTCCTCCTTGACACAGCCAAAATGTAACCTCAAGCTAAATGATGGACAGAGCAGCATTTGTTCCTAAACCGTTTGTCCGACATCTCCCTAGGATCAGGCAATTACTGAAAAACAGTGACTTACTAATAACTGATCCTCTGTAATGGCACATGAAGTGTCCCCCATGAGCCATGGCACAGGCAGGCAGGGTCCCCAATGGCTCTGGCACTGCTCCCACAGCTGCTTCTCAGAGCCTCTTCAGGTGCTAAAGTAGCATATTCTCTGTATCTGGTGTATCTGGCTGAATTTTGACATTTTACACTTGGGTAATTAACCAACGACCCTGGTTGGCACAGTCCCTGGTGTGCACGGGCAGTGAGGCACTGCTGTGCTCACTGCTTGTGGTGGTGAACGTGAAAATTGCCACCAGGCAGTGAGCACCACACCCACCTGAGGCCTCAGTGCATTGTGACCTGCACTTCTGGTGCACCTGCTCCGTGCTGGGGTGCAGCACCTGCCAGGAAACATCAGGCTCAGCCAGCTCATAACCCACTGCACAGGCAGCACTGCTGGGACTGGCTCGAGGCAGGCAATATTTATTCCCTCTCCATCCTGCTTGTCCAGCAATCAAGTTATCAGGCTTTCACAAACACAGGGAAGAGCTGTACACAGGTTGTAGCTCAGCACAAGGAAACCATCAAGTCTGTAAATAAATTCCTTGCACACAGAAGAAATCAGAACTGGACAGTAGTGAAAAAGACCAGTTTCACACTGGAAACCAGTTATGAAGAGCAGTTTTGGTGGAGCTAGCTTCTGCTGAAGTTTGGGACAAGCCATGAAACAGGTACCACTGCAACAGCAGCTCTGCACTGGCAGAGGAGCCCCCAGCCTCACTGCTCTGAAATCCAGCAGTGAAGCAGCTCACTAAGGGAGCTGGCAGGTGAGCAGGACCTTCTTGCTGTAGTCAGAGCCAGCCATGGACTTCATAGCAGAGTAAGCACCATCCCTGTGTCAGCGAGTTCCTCCTACAGGGAGGTACTGCAGCAAAACCAAAATGGCACAGCACAGAGCCCCTGCGTCGGGCAGGACACAGAGGTGGGAAGGCAGAGTCAAAAGAGGCTACATATAGCAGGAGAAGGGAGGGATGTGCAGGACAGCTGAAGTGCACAGGGCCAAAATCCATCTGATCCCCACTGAGAGGCAGTCCCTCCTGCAGGCTTATAAACTCATGGATTCAATAGCAGATGGTTAAGGATAATTTTTAGTGTCTCATGACTGGGAGTCACAGGTACATGCACCACTTCAAGGAGTGCAGGCCTGCTTTAAGCCATTCCCCCTCCAGGCCACACATCAGCCCACATCCCTTTCCAAAGGCTGGCACAATTAATTGGTTGATTACTATCTAAACGTGAACGGTGTTATGACCTGGCTTTGGGAACAAAACCACAGCTTTTTGTAGTACATGAGGCCACATTTCAAACTCTTTCGTCCTGCCTGAATGAAGTGGAGACGTTCTCAGAGGGCTACACAGGAACCCGAGGCCCTTAATGTGCAGCTTGGCAAAGAATTTTCCTTCAGCTCTGCAGCAGCACAAAAGAAGTTATGAAACTGTCTGGACTGTGGCCAAGTCTTCATTCCACATCAACAGTGCTGTGAGCGGTACTAATGGGGACGGTAACAAGCCCTTTAAAGTCTTAAAAAGCAGTCACACAGCAACTTCCAGCTACCACACTCCAGAAAAGGCAGTTCAAACTAAACCACTGATCACCACTGAAGCAGGAATTGCTCTTAGGAACCATTTAAAAAATCCAAACACTACCATTGCTACCAACACAGTTCATACTTTTATTATTTCTCCATCAGATCTCAGCTTATCCTGTCCCTAACAACTTGCAGCTTCACAGCTCCAAACAGTCCTCAGACCAGAAGTACTTTCCAAGCCTGTTTGAATCCTTCTAATGAAATATAGAAACAAAAAAATGACACAAATAGCAATGTTAAGAAATTCTGTTTAAACATAAAAAACTGCCTCTTTTTATTCTATGACCAAAGACTGGCACAAGTTGCCCAGGGAGGTTGTGGAGTTTGCAGCTGTGGAAATCTTTAAAACCCAGCCATAGCCCCAGCCCAGAGCAACCTGCCCTGGCTGCACGTGGCTGAGCTGGGGGTGGGCTCAGTGATCCCTGCCCACCTCACCTGCTCTGCAGCCCTGCGGAGCTGCCCATGCCCCTGAACCCAGCTTCCAGAGGGAACACTGACAGCAACAGTATCCACATCAGCACAGTCTATTGTATGCACGCACTTCCCTTCTTGAGTCAATCAATCACACTGTTACCCTTCTCTCCACAGGAGGGGGAAAAACAGAAAAAAAAAAAAAAGAAAAAAAGTCCCCAGCACAGTAAAAAAAGCACTACAGATAAGGGTCGAAGGTAGCTGCTGTTAAGATCAGGGCATAGCAATGACTCCTAAAAATGTCTATCTTCTCAGCTGCCACACTGGCTGAAATTTAAGGTGACCCAAAATCTTGGCAGTCTTCAAGAAGCAGAAAAAGCATCAGCATTTTCCAGCCTCAGATACGCGGTCACTCACTACTTTCTTCAGGGGGAGCTCAGTAACCTCCTCTCCCTGATGCCTCTGGCAGATGCTCCCTCAAGTGGAGCAGATCTCCCCCCTCGTCATGGATGTTTCCCCTACATGTTCGCTGCTACCAGTGCAGCAGCAGAGAATACCATGGAGGCTGATGAGGTTAAATAAATTTGTACCTGCAGCACTGTCAACCAATACAAGTCATGTTTTGCGTGTTTGTTTTCTAAGTTCCTAAATTTTCAGAAGACCTTGTGTTCTTCTTCATTTAATACAATAAAAGTTCTATTTTCTCAAACACAAAAGTTGACAGCCACGTGTCTGGGTTCTGAAGTAAAATTATCAGTTATCTATGAACACAACAAAGTGTAAATTAACCCATCAAAATGGCTGTCAAAGCAGAGTAAGCTGCAGACCCCCAGGCCCCCCTGTGCACCTCCCTAAGTACACTGCTTCGCTGAGGAGACCTCTGTGACTTCCTGTGGATGCTCAGCACACACTGACGAGCTTCTAAGACTAATGATGGGACAAAATGCAGCTCCAGTAGAAGACAATGGGTACTCACTGATGAACAGCATTAGAGGCATCATAACACTGTATTCTGGAAGCCCTTGTTCAAATACACTTTACTGTTAGGACTGAAACAAAAACCCTCCTCAGTTACTCGGCCCTTCACTAACCACACCCGTTCTTCCCAACACTGCACTTGGGAACACTGCTAATGCACCCACCTCCTGTCTGCTCCGGGAGGAAAAGACATTTTAGTTTGCACAGAGACCACAAGAACATGGCTCACTTTTATGGGACTTGGTATTAGATGCACCCAATTATGTGGTGAGAACTTTCAGAGGTCAGATGTTGTATCCAGGACTTTTCTTCACAGCCAATTTTTATAATGATTTCTCACAAGGATCAAAACCACAGGAGAACAAAGCATGGGACTGTTACAGTCACTCCGGAAAGAAAGGAGGTCTGACTAAAAGCACATCAGCCAACACAGCCCATACCACAGTTCCTTCTCCTCGCAGTAACTGGACACATTGATAGAGTTTTAATCCTCTGCCAAGCAAGAAACAGTGTAAGACCCGGGGACACCCAAAGTGATGAACAGCTGCTTTGTTTTCAAGTAGGTGTGCAAGAACATAGAATAAAAAAATATAACTGATAGAGTTCACATACAGATGAGTTTTTGGGGTAGAAACACATTTTTTTAGTTAAAATTATAAAATGTCCAAGATCCAGACTACAGTATTGTTCTGATTGGCAGATACTGATATTCATTTTGACTTCACAAAACCTCCACACTAAACACAAACCCACTTGCTGCATACCTCACTATAAAATTATGTATCAAGATGAAAATATTTAACCAACTGAATCTCTCTAATCTGCTGACCTGCCCAGGGTGGCCCCACAAACAAAAGATTAGTGAGAAGTGTTCTTCATCCAGGAGGAACTGCAGGTTCGGTGATCCCAAGAGCAGTTGATGACTGCAACTTATAAGCGTGACATTTCAGAACCGTTCATCAGAAAGAATTTGAATCACACAGAGAGTCACCAAAACAATTTTATTTCCAGTGTTTAAGTGGGTATGCACACAGGCATGATACAGGTTTGGATTCATTAGGTCTTCATGCAGAATTATATTCTCGATAAAAGAAACCAGTTCCATCCAGTATCCACTATCTACACGCCTATGTTACAACATTTATATCAAATCTGGTATCTGAAGAAAAGATACACATGTAATATGTACAGTTAAGTTACTTATTTTACAGAAAGATTAGAAATTCAAGTCACATAAAACTCAAAATCTGTATTAAAATTGGAAATATAAAACTCCAATATTTACTGGAATGCCTAAGGAATGGAAGCTCTGTAGCCACCTGTGTTAACATTTGTAAAATGTAATGAAACTCGTTAACAGTAAAATGCATTCATTTGTTTGTAATAAGTTTCTCTAATTTAGCAATATGGCACCCTAACAAACCAAATGAATTTATAATGAGGCACTTGTTAGTGACTAAACCAAAAGAACAATTTTCCTGCATACTAATGCCAGGCCAACTCTCAGTCAGAAAACCATGTATACACTACACAGCATGTTGCATCAGATGCTTTGTTCAACATTTGTATGCAGCCATCAAATATACTTTTTCTTAAAATATATATATATACTTTAACTTTAGTGTTCTTCTGGCTGTGGTAATGCACTGTGAAGACATTCCACAGAGCACATTGATGAAACCAGCCCAAATGAAGGCTGCATAACAACAACAGTACAGGAAAAAAATATTTATATATGTACACACACACACGCACACACACACACGCACACACAGAGTTACTGGGAAGTGTAACAGTAAGTTAATGAATTGCTGCAGTGGACATATCTCCCCGTTTCAAAGATACTGGTAAAATCGAGATCTAACCACTTGGGTCCCAGACAGTTTATGAGGATGGGCATCAACTGCTGGGCTGAAGTTGTTTTTGTTCATGTTCTGGTAATTTTCACCATTTACCTGGTCTGGTGGCTGAAATGGTCCCAAAGGTGGTGTTCTATTAATTAAGGTCAAGCTGCTGGAAGAGCTGCCTTCATCTGCCTGCATCTCCGCAGATGAGGGCAGTTCTACCTTTGATACCTCTGCTAAGTTAGTGTTCTCAAGTCTGGGCTTTCCAGTTTCACCCGTATTAAGGTCAGTTGTGCTAGTGCGTAAACGTTCTCGTGCGAGCCAGTCCGAGATCGAGAGGTCCTGGGCTGGACATTTTGGCTTCAACCGAGTCACAGCTGAAAGCTCAGATTCCCTCTCTCTACTTTGACTTGGTTCTTGAGCTTTCCAAGCATTCAGGACACTTATTTCAGCAAAATCCCTCTGCCCCCCAAGTGTGTGCCTTCGCCTGATATTCTTTCTCTTTGCAGTCTCTGCAGAATTAGCTTTTTGATTCCCAACTCCAAACATGTCATCAGCGGATGATTTGAGTCGCAGCTTTAACCTGTCTGTAATCTTAAGTCTCCATGTAGGTTCTTGTTTGTCAGCCTCACTTTTGGCCGATGTAGCTAAGCTGCTTGTAGATCTTCCTTTTTTCATTATGTCAAACATTTTGGTCACAGTAGGCAAGTCCTTCTCACTCTTTGCATCCCCTGACCCCTCACTGTCCGTTTTGTGCCGTGCAGACTTTCTCCTGGAGAGTGTATCACATTCAATAAGTTTGTGTGAGCTAAAAAGTCTGCGACTCTCTAACTTCGGTGTGGAACTTCCCTCAGTACAACTTACTTCGCTTTCTTCAGAGTTCCTCCGACTGGTCTTTACCACTTCTGACACTTTCCCTTTGGACAGCCTTTCGGCAGCAGTGCTGGTGGCAAAGACAGGGAAGTCACTTTCACTGTCCGTCTCCATAGGACGCCCTTCGCTGATCAATTCACTTCTTTCATCATCAGCATCTTCTCCCTTGCTTTCTGTCACTGACTGCACCTCAGGGCTCAGCATACTGGCATCTAAACCAGTCAGATACATAGTAGATGAAGTAGTTGAGTAATCTGAGGTGATGGAGCTGACATCAGCTGCTAAAAACTCATTGTGTTTAATTTCAGGGCTGGCTACTTTTTTGCATGAGTATCTGTGCTGTGAAGCCTGGGAGGAAGTGCTTAGCATGGTGCCAGAGTCAGACACTGTCTCCTCAACCTGGGGAGAAGATTGTGAAATAGGCGTTTTTGGGTTATTCTTCTGCATGGTTTGCAGACAGTTGGTATTTGATGATTTTGTACATTTTTCATGGTAAGGCAGTGAAGGTTCCTCTGTCAGGATATTTTCTTTCTTTAATGACTTCTTTTCATCCTTTACAACATTCACATCTTTTTTACTGCTGTTCTCTTTTTCCTTCAGGACAAACATCCTTTGTTTTCTCCCTATCTCTCTCTCTCTATCATATTCCCCTTTAGCTGTGTCCTCTTTTGCTGTGTCACCACGAGATTGTTCTGCAAGCTCCTTCTTGAAAAACACATTATCCAACTCATCCTCTGAGCTACTTGGTTGCGGTTTCTCTTTAGTTTTTTTCCGCTTGCGACTAGCTGCTGCAAAAATGGAGGACACAAGCAGTTCCTTGCTATACTGATCCTTTCCAGAACCCCAAGAACCCTGTTAAAAAAAGGGAGAGGGCATAATTAAACTCAAAAAGAAACATTCAATAGCCTGAGACAATATAAAAACACCTCCTGAACTTCACAGTAGAAAGTGTGTCTTCATTCAGGAAACATTTACATGCTCTTTCTGTAGTTTAAATGACTTTGCCCAAGAAGTCAATTTTCATCCCAAGCATTCCACTTTTTATCTGAGTCCCTTCAACTTAACAAAGACTAGTTTGTGTATACTACTATTTAGTTTTTGGTTAACTAATAAAGCAGGCCCCGTTACAGTAAGAAAACCTTTCCTTACTGGTTTGCAACTGCTTCCCAGATGCTTCACAATCCCTCCTTTCAAGGCCTTACTTATTCAAAAAGGCTAATTAGTCCACTTTTCAGTTCATCTTTCACCTTTCAGACTGAGTTTGTAAATGGTATCAAGTAATTACTGCCAATAAAATGAATGTCACTCATAACTAGTTTAAGTGTAGAAAATTAACAAACTTCCTTATTTTAGAGGAATCTATCTTTAAAATGCCACAGAAACAATAAAAGTGCAAGCCAAATTATTCCATTTTATGAATTAAAAACTATTTTCACTACTCTGACAACATTACCACCCGGCCCCTTCGAAGCTATGCACCTTTCCTACTTACTGCCCTGCTGCTACAGGCAGTGTCATGTGGTGTCCTGGAAATTGGGCTGTTCTGAGGAAACAGCCGAGCCACCAAACATCCTCACAGAGCAGCTGTGTTGGCATCTCCACAGTGAACCATAAGGATGCTCTGAGTCCTGTTCCCAACTCCAAGGGGGCATCAGTGCCACACCTGGAATGCAGGCCAGCATAAAGCTGTGCCATGAGCTCACCAAGGTCAGCCTGTGCACTGCCCTGTCACCCTGTGCTACAGACACCCAGTGTTAGAACTACTGATCAACAGCCCAGCAGACAAAGATTTGTCCACGTGTCAGATGAGAGCTTTGTCATTAAACTGAGGACTGAGCGAGCGCCTGTGTTCCAGTCCTGCTCCCCTGCTTCACGAGGCATTCCTCCCAAGCACAGCAATACTTCTGAGGGAGATTCTGCAGAGCAGCCTTTAACCACAGCCTTTGCCTTCCTCTAAGATGAGGAGCTATTACCTCCTGAAGAACAGGCTGAATTCTAAATATATTTTTCTCAGTGAAATAGAGAAACATAAATACTCCCTGTGAGTTAGTACTATGCCAACAACAATGGGGAACATACTAAATATACATTTACCTCTACTAAATGAGACGCAAAAAGGAGGTAAGTACCCACAATTGTGAGAGCCTGGAACAAAGCTGTTGCTGAGTGCAGCTGACTGCTTTGGTAGATGCAGCTAACTGCACACAAGTACTTCTCCAATGTAACACTTCAAAAATAGGTTATGAGAAAACAGTACTACCACTTACTCAAGAAATTCTACATAACCTCTATAGTACATCTGCATATCAGTGATTTAATAAAGCAAGCACTTATCAGATTTCAGAAGCTTGTACCTATATGATATCAGAAAATGATTTACCTTAGATTTTGCTGAGTCACTAGTAGCTGAATCTGTGGAAAAATTAAAAAAAAAATTCTGCTCAGTTCTGTGCAACTTTTTTATTGTTGCTACAGACAATGCTGGACTTATGAAAAAGACAAGCACAGAACAAGATGTGAAGCAAATTAAAACCAGAACAGAGTGAATAGTCAGAGCTCACAAAGATGCAAGCTGCACCACAGAAAGCCACCGCCATGAAAGGATGCTGTGAATTGTAGGCAGAACCAGCTCAATGATAGGAATGGCAAAGGAGCCCTGTTCTTCAAAATAAAAAACAGAAATACTAATGTTTATTCAATGCTTTAAGTATACAGCCCCTGCAAAACCGCAGCTGAGAGACCTTTTCAGGATGGCACTGTGTACTCTCCTGAGATTCAGGATACACAAAGCAAAATTGGGTGTCTTAGTACAGTTGGCTCCCTAGGTACAAATCATTGTTCTTATAGTCATACTCTTTTTATGAGTTTTTAAAGGAATTAAGTCATATTTTGTGTGTAAAACCCCAATTATACATCTCTCTCCACCTCTTACTACATACAGGTAAAATTTTATTTTTGAATTGTCTAGATGTCAGCAGCTACTAGTTTTGTACTTTCCCATAACAAGCGCTTTTATGAAATGAAAAATGGACACCATAGTTTCACTGTCTCGCAAAACCCAAGATTATACAATTATAAAGGGGGTAGGAAGGGGCTAGCACAATGACTAAAAAACATGAACTTGGGACTTTCTCCCTGGGAAGAAAGAGCTGAGCCCCCTGCCACACCCCTTTTTGACACATGGCTAAATGCTTTATGACTAGAAAGACTGGTAGACCATACCATGCTATTTCTCCTCAGGGTCTGCTTCAGAGATAACAAGAAACAGCAGAAAAACTTTTAAAAAGTAGCATTGATCTGTTTAAAATACTCTTAAAAGAAAATTTACAGCACAGATCAACTTGGGTTTTTTTCCATTTACAAGAAACGGGGGTTTCTGCAGACAAGGCAGCTACAGTGTGGGCAACAGTCCTCCTTCTTCCTACAGTTCCAGCTGTCCATCAGTGACATCACAGAATCCACTAATGACATCACCGTGTGATAGACTCCTCCCACTTCGCCTGTTACAACATCAGTACAAAGTGACTGTTTCAGTAAGTGCTGAACAATCCTTTGAAAACTGAAACAAAAGCTAGAGACCAAGGGATAACATTCGTGGGATACAACATGCTGGGTTAGTGCAATAGTAAGTGAAGGGAGGAGGGGAAAAAGTCACCAAAAAAGAGCCTGTAATGCTTATCCTTAGCCACAAAAGAGGATAGCATTTATAAACAGAAGGAAACCAGCTTTAGTATAAACATACTGCAACATACTTAAAGTGTCCATCACTTGACAAGAAAACATAACTCAATTTTTTGCATTCCTAACGTTGGGAAGGAGCAATATTAGAACACCACTGAAGATCAGTCTTTCTGCCATCACAACAAACCACTTTATAGCAGTGTATCTGCTTGACCTCACGATGATGATTGCATGGGTTACTGTGAATAAATAAAATACTATGTGCAAGCCTCATCTTTTAATGATTAAATTCCTGTTAGACAAAAAAGTTTTTCAAATTATATCATGCATGATTATCAACAATTCAAGTCTTTAAGAAGTGTTAAATGATCTTTTGGAAAAGAAGAAAACATTTTATTAGTAAAAGAAAATAGGAAGAGAGAATTACAGTGACTTAACAGAGGAGGTTATTCTAGCCTATGGACTAACACTGTCCAGGCAAGAGTTACCTGATACGTCTCCAGGAGATACTCCCGTTCTTCCAATGTTGGTGAGTAAATGATCTATGTTTGGCACTGGCTGAGATTCTACAGTGTTTTCCTCCTGAACTGCTGTCTACAGTTAATAAACAAAGATCTCTTCATCATCGTTTCACAAATAGTTCATTACGATTCAACAGCATTCAGAAAACTGCATTATTCACCTGAAGAACACGAGGAAAGCGTGTCCTATTTTCCTTTATGCTTTTAAAACAAATGCATGGCTTGCTTTTTAAAAAAAAAAATAGAATTCATTACTACAAGGACTGGAAAGCTAAAAAAGGTGCTTCTGAAGAGCAAACCATACAGTGACATAGTAAGAAATATACAGGCGTTCTAGAGGCAGCAGAAGCAGATTCTAAACTAAGGCTGTTAGAACACAAGTATTTATGCCATAATACTTACAAGAGGTTCTTCAGCATCATCTTCTGTGAAAAACCAGTCATGCTAAAAGTTAAAATAAAAAAGGTGAAAACCCCACAGGAAATACAAAACCCAAATGTGGCACAATCAAACATGGATATTACTAAAAGTGAGAGTTTGATGGATAAATACCAGACCCAAACTGGCCCAATGAGAAAAAAGCTGGTTGATCTCTGTACGATCTTATTTTTTAAATAATGAAATGCATCCACTTACTTTTTGGATGAGTGTTTCTACAATTTTATATTGGTCTGGCATGTGCGTAACCATGTGTGTCATGTTATCATCAGATGTCCTCACAAGTGTTGGACCAAATACTATTGCCAGGTTTCTTGGTTCCATCTAAGAAATGAAATATTTCCACATCATACATTTATAATGAGAAAATACAGTAATATGGGCTAAGTACATTAATATAACACTATTAATACATGTGAGAACCATTTAAAATAAGGACATAAAAGAGTTTTTTAAAAATACATCACTGACTCAGGTAGTGTGTTACACTACACCAAAACTCTCCTAATATGCAGCTGCAATAAATACACCCAACGTTTCTGCAATTCAGAATTCCAACCTTCCTTAACCTGCTGCAAGCAAATGGCTCCACAAGCACAGAAAACTCATGAACTCAGATATATTCTTTACATTTTCAGGGGGATCTTTTTTCTTTCCTTAAGGAAACAGCAATGCTTGGAAACATGGATGTTTTAAGAATTTTTTGTTTTGTAAAAAGGCATTGATAGCTCCCTGGTTTTTTTGCTGAAAATGTTTACATGACACACACAAAAAATTAAGCTGGTAATCAAATACGATATTATATCTACTGACAAAGAGCTCATTCAATTTGCACCAACTTCGGAGGAGGCGGCAGAACAAACATCACAGACCCAACACATCTACTCGTGAGACAGGCTCAGAGTTATGTGATCAGGTCACCACTTTGAAAGTGAATTAAGTATATGACTAATGTTACATCTCTGACAAATAATTTCAAGAAGCAGCAGCAGAACTTACCTTCTATTTTTGCTTACTTCTTGAACTCTGAGTTTACTATTCTGGTATAGAACAGACCAGTAATATGCAGGAGGCAAGGTCTTTGTGCTTACCAAGAACTAAGTTGCAAACATGACACAAGCCCCTAATGCTCTCTTGGACTTGAATTGTGTCTTTTGACAAGTCACACAATTGCAACAACACCTCATTCATCTAGCCTTATATATTCAATAGTATTAACAGTATTTAACAACATTCATAAAGCCCACGAAAACCGTAAAACGATAAAAAAGCCTCCTTTAGGCACTGCACTTAAAAATGACATTTACTATAATTTCCTTATAATATGGCCTGTAATTTCACTTAAGTTTATAATCTGTTGAATTTTTTTTAAATGAACACACAAATACTTTTCTTTCATATTTAACTGGAAGGTATTATTTGCAGAACCTACCATATTCACCTCAGTTGATCTTTTAAGTGATTTAAGATGATTTAAATGATTTGGCCACAGGCTCTTCTATATACCATCAATTATATCAAATTTTTTTCTGTACCCTTCACATCGGTAGCCAAGCCACCACGTTACCCGCCCGGAGGTAAACATCCATAAGCACACCCATATTATGGACAGCTCTGCACTCAGCTACCCCTCCCTGAGAGCTGAAAAAGGGGACACTATTATTTGTATTTACTGTAGGATTATAGCATGCACAGAAGCACTTAACACAAACTACCTCTCTCCCACCCTATGGAAATGACAAAAAGTCATACTTAGTGGTGGAAAAAGACCCGGTAATGATGAACTACCACCACTTACATTATGAATTTTCTTTCTTAAAACCAGCCAAACAGCATCTATAGGGTAATCAAATATTCAAGTAACTACACCAAGTCCTAGTCTTAAAAATTTCTCAAGCATACAGAAGCCAGGCTTCAAAGAAAGCTGATGTGACAACCTCTGTCAGCAGGTTTATTCACCTGTGCCCTGCCCAGGCACAGTCTTACTGGTGCCTGGATTGGATTACAGTAAATTTACAAACTTGGGATAAATTTAGGATGCAAGGAGTTATTCCTGAAAGACTGACTACCAGTTTGAATAAACTTAATTCATGCTAAACAGGTGCATATTTTGCAGGAGTACTTAGCCTAATACAAAAATCTTCTCCACACAGCAAAACTCCCTAATTTCATCTACAACAATAAACTAGTACCTTAATTAGAAATAATCCTGCACAAAAATAATACTTGATGAAACTAACCAAAATACATTATATGTTTCTTTCTAATACCTTGTTCTTTTCTGAGTTCTCTGCTACTGTCTTCAGGTGTGCAGAAAGAAACTTGAGAGTCTCATAATGGTGTTCAGGTAAATCATGAATCTGAAACAAACAATCACTATTCAGAACACTGAACATCTAATGCTGATTTTGTAGTGCATCTGCAACACAACTGATTTTAGTTTACCAGTCTCTTCAGTGTTTTCAGACGCTCAACAGGATCTTCTTTTCTATTGGCATCTATAAAATCTGCATATTTGTCTGTTAAAAAAGCAGAAATTATTCATATATATGAGTTTTCATATCTATATATGTATGTATACACACCCCCATCTGCCAGCCCCACTTCTCCTTGAACACAAGTAACATATATACAAGAATGACCTCTGGAAGTCATAAATTAGCCCATTATATTGTATGTGTATGTATTGTATGACAGTAGGGAAAAAAACCCCCAGCTTTCATAGAATACTGCAACAGTAGAATTGAAAATTTTGCTCTTTTAGTTACATATTCATAATCCCTTCACATCAGAGAAACTCTATTTACACCTCTCATTCTTAAGATGATCACCATGACTCCCCACTCGTTAAGAAAGACAACATTTGTTGCAAAGTAGGGATGATTTCACTGGATTTTCTCTCAAATCATCTGAATGTTGTAAGACAACTGTTCAACAGCAATTCCTAAAGACAAAACTGTAGTGAAAACAACCTACCGTTGGTAAAGAGGGGTTCTGGGAGCTTTCGGAAGAAGGATTTCAGCAAACTGCTGATCACGTTCAAGTCACGCCATTTCTATGTGTTTAAAAGAAAAGGTCAGACATGCTTTATATTTCTATAATCACAACACAACTGGAAGTTTTGGGCATTTTAATATGCAAATAGTGTGATCGAAGACTTACATCATCATGAACATCAATGTCAGTCATTCCTTTGTTGAGCTCTTCCTGCATACTTGAGATGGCAGCATTATTTCCAGGCACTCTGTAAATACCTGTATACTCAAGACCTCTTTCTTCAACCAGTTTGCAGCATATATCAACAATCAGTGGAATATACTGAAGAAAAAGAGTTGTATAGATAAGTAATTGATTTAAAAAGTATTTAAAATTCACGATGAAAGAAAAATTCTACTTCCATACTTTGTTGGTATGAGCTGGGGGGCAGTCATCTAGTCTAACACCAAATGTTCCAACAGCAGAGGGCTTCTTCTCAAATGTCTTCCTCATAATGCTTGGAATGCCTTTTCTCCACGTCCCTTTGTCTTTTGGTGGGCTTGTCTCATCTTTTTGTTGTTAGGACAGTGGAAAAAAAGAAAATAAAGAAGAAAAATAAGGACATTTATGCCATAAAGCTGACTGTAAATACAGGCAACAGATTTGCAAAAAGCAAGTGGCACCTGCTGCATTTTTAGCTTTTGCCAGCCTGGCTTTATGCAACAACTCACTAAACATTGGTCTGTCTTAAACATAACTTCTCTTATTCTTCTGTGGTTCAAAAGATAAATCTAAACATACTCACACCCCAGACTTAGAAAAGCAAGTAGCGGGGTGGAACTGTGGCATTTCATCATTCTAAGACTAAAGGTATATAAACTATGCAATCTAAACTTAAAATTTATAAAAACTACTAAAATTTAAAAAAAATAAAATCTACATTTAGTAGCACAACACTAAGTCTCTATGGAATCACACTGCTGCATGAAATACCCATCAAACTCTAGAGCCATGCTCACACTCATGCAGACTTACTCAACTCTTTCAGAAATTATCAGATTTTAGTTACTCCCAAATCATTCCAAACATTACTCACTTAAAGTATTCTCTATTTAAAAATCAGATTAGAAGTTCAGTTGGTCTGTCTACCTCTCCTATAGAATTCTTGCAGCAAATTGCGATTCCCATTTATCCTGCACTGCAAGTCACCTAACACAGTAAGTACTTCCTTCTTATTTCTGGAGATATTCTTTCAGTAGATTTGACATTTACCCAACACGTGCAATTTAGTTACATGTGTAGCACTGCAGGAGCAAAGGGACATTTGCTGGCAGCAAAAACCAGAATTCACTGACAGCTTAAATTCAAGACTGAATCATTAAAAAGTGGTTGATCAAAAGTGGTTGCTTATCCAGTTGCCTGAATTTGTATACAACAATTTTTAAACAATTGATTAAACTGATCTGAAGTACCATATGTTTACACACTATGTGAAAAAAAAAAAAAAAGAAAAAAAGAGAAAAAGAGAATAAAAAAGAGCAGCTTGTGACATTATTTGATGGAGTTCAGATACTGATTCAAGTTTGCAGTGCCAGCTCATCAGACTTTTTTAGAACTAAGGAGGCATTAATTTTATTCCAGAAAAAATAATACAGGTTCACTCCTCTGTTTTAAAAATTAAGACCAAAAAAACTGTTCTTCTACACTTTTGAAGTACTTTAGTGGAAAAATCTACCTTGTCACTTCTGAGTCACCTGGAAACAAAAGTATGTACTACACACGAAATTATTTCCAAAGCTTGGCAAAATTGTGCTCACAAGAAGCCTAACACCTGTATTTTACTACTGTTCGCACTACGTTGAGCTGTTGGGAAAAAAACCCCACAAAACCCCCTTCAGAGGGGTCTTAAATAAAAAGCTTTAGGGATCTGAGATGAAGTAGTTCCTAGTGACTAGAGTGACCAGAGCTGCAGCTTAAAAAGCCCTGGCTAATACTTAGTTTGCATCTGTATATTCATGAATTAAAAAATACCTGAGAAAGGCACCTTGATGGCCTTGCACTGGGGCAGAAGGGAACTAGAGAAATACCCAAAACATACAGACCTTTAGTGAGAAGCTTCCTTTCAGTCTCATCCTTAGGAGAATGTGGACTCTGAGTCCTCTGTTCTGCTTTAGTTCCAAGTAGAGTCTGTCTGATACTTAGACTCTGGCGAGGTGTTTTGGGAGATGGTTCTGTTTTGCTGCTTGAAGAACTGAACAAGAGAGATTACTTCAGTTAAAAGAAGCTAAATAAGAACTCTACAAAAACTACTGGCAACATATAATCCACCTACCTCATCATTGTACTGTACTCTTTAATCCTTCGACTAATCAGATCTCTACTAGTAACACCAGTATCCTATAAAATAAATTGAGAAATACTTTATAATCTTATAACAAAGAAATTTTTTTTCCTTTCAGAATATGATTAACTCTTCTGGTTGCCAAATAAATACAGAATTCAACATTTCAGCTCACTTTAAAAAACCCAAGCCCTCAACCAAACCAAACATCCTACCAGGCAGTTCTTGAGAACAGTAAAGACAAAACATTTAAAAACCACAAGGAAAACAAAAGTGAGTAATTACAAATCAAGTACTGCTATTTATACTATTTTTTTCAAAGCAGTACAATCTGATTAAATCATCTTATAGTAAGTTTAAACAGAAAAAATGCAAGTAAACACATATTGCTACTCTGAAAAATCCAATCCTGTGTGCACACAGTACTTAGAAAACTAATTGCTACTACAAATACAGCTGAAAAAGACATGAATTCAAATCTGCTTTTTTATCTGTGTAATACTTTGGGTAATTATTTTGAATCTTAGCAGATTTGCATGACCACAGACATGAAAATATTCCTCTATTGCTCCTCACTGCAATGAAAATGCACCATGGACAATATTGGGACAGATATTGATACCTTATGTACAATAGCAGATGTTTGCCTTTGGCAATGAGCATTAACTTAATTCATAGAAACTTCAGCATTTAATTGGAGAAACAGGCATCCTTCAAAGTTTCACTTTTTAACTACTGAGAAACTTCACACTGTACTACTGCACACACCACTTTGCAATGCACGCCTGAAGAGAGACCCCACTGGTCCTAAACCTGCAATTATCTTTTTAAAAAGGTTAGGTATTTTTGGCAGATCAGTTTACTATAAAGTGTATCTTTAGTCAAATCAGCAACAGCATTAACTAATTTCTTTCAAAAGTCTATTTTCTAATTGTGACTATGTCGACCTTTTTTTAAACTCTATTAATTTACTCAGTTACCTTTCCTTTCACCTCATTTTCTTGTATGTTCCTGTACACATTTTGGTCAACTGGTTAATGAAAAATTAATTCTTCTGTTCAAGTATTAATTACAAGAAAACACAATACATGTAGACTTAAAATGAAAGAACTGCAACTTCTGCTTTATAGATGATAGAATTACCTCATCATTTAAGTTGCTGTTGTCCTGTATTGCTTTAATCCATGCTAACATATTATCTCTGTCCTCAGCTTGAAACAGATACTCGCGGTCTGATGTGGTGAGTCTAAATACATTTTTCCTCTTGGTTTCACAGTACGAGATGTCTATCAAGCAAGCATTGATGCTTATAGGTTGTTCTTCCTCAGAGAGGGTCACTTGTTCTTTTTTATCCTTGTACAAATAAAGTGAATGACCGCGAAGAACAACATACAATTGCTTCCATGGCCGAATGCTCCCACCAACTCGCTGAAAAACAGCAACCAAAGTGTCAGTTTGCTTACTTGTTACAGTGCACGTTTCTGGATTACAGAACTACCTCCAGAAGTTCACAAAGGCTACCCACCTGGCTGCCAGAAAGATTACATAAGGTGGGATTCACTAATTGCTCTCCATTAGAGGAGTGAATTGCTTGATAACCTGCCCTCCCAGACCACCCACTGAGTGTGAGTTCACATACGACAGCAGAAAGAAACAGAATGCTACAAATTCTGGTCTGGTATTTTAGGGAACTCTTGCCCATGCCTTTTAAACTGCCTTCAAGTCAGAATAGCATTTTCACACCACTGCAATTCCAGACTCCCAGTTTTCTTTAAGTATTAGTCTATATTTGTGCAGAAGGCTAATTTGAACTCAACTCCACAACATTCACAAAAATTACAACTTTTTTCATTATTAGGAAAGAGGAAAAAAAATACAGCAATGCCTAACAAGGGACTGATTCTTATTATTTAATTAGTCATTAGAAATTAGTTTACTTCAACAGATGCTTTCAAATGTAAAATGAAAACAGTTTGGAAAGCAGTCTGTAAAAGAAGCTGAGGAATTGACTGAAGTCAATTTCTAACAGGTCTAAACTTTTGTCAGTCTTACTGATGATCTTATCCCCTCCAAAAAAATAAAAAACCCAACCAGGAAGGATTCAAGTTTCTTATCTTAGTTTGTCACAGCTTAGTGCTTGTCCTAAGTTAAAAACCCAAACATGACAGGTACCTTTCCTTTGTCTGTAAAAAGCTGACGAAAATGGAGCCATCCTTCTTTGGAGGCATCAGCAAACACCTCTGAAGAAGAATCTTTTCGGGAGCCAGAGTCTTCTGAAGATTTCTGGCTGTCTGGGACCTAGAGAAAACATCACGGAAAGAATCCCACCATGTAATTCTATACACATTTGTCTACAGTTCCTATGTTCAAGATGTTTCTCCCTTTAAAAATGTCCCCAGGAATATGCCCCTGGGAAAATATAATTTCTGAAGTTTACTACACAACAATAGTGACCTTCCACATGCCAAGAATACTTTGAGAAACTTCAGGAGCCTTAGACTCTCATTAGTGAGTTTTCACAAAAGGCCACCATATTTAATATCCTTTGTTTACAGACACCAAGGAAAATGAAAATCAAGGACCACGTGATGAGTCCAGGAAAAAAGAGACCATGTTTACTTATATGACACATACATCAGCAATCTGATCAGTAGCAATTCCAATGAACTTCCTGTCTGTTTAGCACATCGCTTTGTATAACAGACTTGTATAATTCAAACAAATTGACACAGCAGTATGGGTAATGTTTAGGAGTTGATATATATCTATATATTTACCTACCTTAATCCCCTTTAAACTAGATACATGTTTGATGGATCTGTTGGAAGAAAAACAAATGTTAAAATGAGATTTTTGGCACTTTAAAAACAGATGTCCAAATTAACTAATTTTTTCATGAACTCACGATTTTCCCTCTTCTCTGTAGTCATCCAGTCCTTCATCATATGACTTTGATCTCTCAGTTTTTGCAGCCGGCTGGCTATCCAGGACACTAGGCCGGATGGATTCTACAAACAAACAGAAATTTTTGAGTATGCAGGAACCTGAACCATATTTTTGCAATTTATTTCAAGCAATAAAGAGTTTACAATTTTCACTCCTGATCTCCAGAGTGTGAAAGGAAAAAAGTTGCAAGAGAAAAAGAATGAAATCAACGCTCACCATGATCATGTGAAAGTTGTCGCCGAATTAAAGGGATTGGAGATGCAGGACTGGGAGGAACAGTTGTTATAGCTGGTGCTTGAGAAGCAGATGCAGAAATAACAGCAGAAGCAGGAATGTGTGCAATATCATGGTCAATACTAGGACTAGTCGGTTCATCTATAAAGGTAATACGTCATATATTAACATATTAAATGCATTAAACAAATGTTCAAACCAAATAGCTGTCTGAACTTCTCATTACTGGGATATCAGATATCTTAAACATGAAGTCATCCTAACAAACAAGAGGGTCCAATTAATTCACACTGTCAAATGTACTCTTTTTTTTCATGAAGAGAAGCCTGTTTCGTTTCATAGGGATGTTAATTGGACATTAGAGATAAAGGCAAAAAACATCGATTTTGCTGTGTGTGAAAGAAACAGGAATTATTTGCTAATCTCTCAATATTATTTGCAAGTAGATTCTTTTTGTTTATATGCATAAGCAAAACCCACACTTACTGTATCAGTAAGTATGAACGCAAGAGATAGATAACTGCAATAAAATATGGGCAGACTATCAAAAGCCATTTGGTTTAAACGAGTGTTCAACTAAAAGAGGCAAGTTACAAGCAAACAAAAAAAGCATTTTAAACAGCTATCTAGCATTCGAAGAACCAAGCCCCCCATCCTCCATACATTCAAATAAAGCAGCAAGTATTCAGACTTTTAAAAGATGGGACTACTACATACCAATCAGTTCTTCCACTAATTGTTCATAGAAACGATCGCATGCCATACATGCCCAGCACCTCTCAGTCTCAATAGCCACAAGAGTCATCATGAAAGATTCCAAAAAGCTTTAAACATTCTAGTATTTAACATGTTTCTTACAAGATGGAAGAAGCCAAAAGATGCATTTTCCATCATTTTGAGAAAAAAGCCATAACATCTTCTAGAGCACATTACTAGTACTAGAAAAATCATTCTACTTCATGCTCTGGTAGAGGAGGGGATGGAAAAGGAAAAAAATCAAGTCACGAGCAGGGGCTGAACTGTACTGCCGTAATGAATATGAATGTACTCTAGGTGCTAAGAATTGTAATATGCAGAGCTACTGAAAAGCCTATTGAAATCAATGAACACTCACAGACAGAGGTTTATTCTTTGCTTTGTGCGAACACAACTGCGTGTGCTGCATTGTGCTGTTCTAACAGTCACTACCAGTTCTGTTAAGGCAGCACTTGTACCATCAAAATTTGGCAATGTACATTTAGAACAAGGCAATAAACAAAGTACAGGATGATTTAGAAATAACATGCCTCTAAATTCTCTGGGGTGAAAAATATGGTAACTTTTGAAGTTAAAAAAGCATATTCCAAAAAACCCAGCAGCAAACTAGAAACATTAATAAAAAGGAAAAGCAAAAGAATTCACACCAAACCATGACACTACAATTAAAACATTTCCATGTTTTACTTGCATCCAAAGTGATAAACTAGCAGCATTTACAGATGACTTCACTACAGCAACAAGGACACAGGAAGAACCTCAGCTACCACTTCCATTTCAAACCTACAACAGCTCAATTTCCTATTGCTTTTTTTTATCTGCTAAGCTTCCCTGAAACTAACGTTGGCTAAGGAATATAATCACTCACTGTGCAATTGATTGATTTACAGCACACAGACTGAAAGTGCTCAGGTTCAAGTTATTTATGTTAACAGACGTATCTCAAATATCATAGTCTCTTACTCCCAATAGTTATAAAAACACTAGAACTTGAAATAAATCTCTGCAAACTGTGAACACAAACGTGTTTGGCAACATTACATCATTTCCCATAACACTGAAATCCAAGAATTCAGATGAGGAAGAACAGTTTATAAGTCCCTGAAAGCAACAAAAATTATTCAAATCATTATTACTTCACAGTGGACCTAATTCCCAGATGAATCAAAATTAAAGTTGTTTTAGAAATATGCAAACTTTAGAGGAACTGCAAATGACATTGGTACAGGAGGGGCATAACTATTCAATCCCTGAAGGGGCTGAACGTCAGCTAATAGCAAGCTTTTATGTAATTTAAAGTGATTATAGAGCAAATCTTGACATATACCATATGAGTTTCTGCCTATTAATTTAATGCACTAGCAAATGCCACTGCTGCTGTCCAATAAGAAAAAAACCCCAAGCAACTACATATATTCCCTGTATTTTGACCTTTCTTTCAAGTGCTTGCAATATTTATCTACCTTTTCAGTTTCCTTGACTGACATATTCGCACCCCAAAACTCCTTGCACAGCATGTGAACGGATGTGTTCAGCTCACCAATCAATGAAAATGACTGTGTCCAAAATGCAGTGAAGAGCACAGAACAAACAAGCCAGAAGAAGAGAAACCACACAAAATAATTCTCTTTCAGTTTCCTACCTCAGATTACTGATGTCTCTTTAAATATTTGCAACAAAAAGGTCAAAGACTCCATGGAAAAGATTATTCTGGGACATACTGAAAAACACCTGGAGGACAATGCAGTCATTGGTCAGAGCCAGCATGGCCTCATGAGGGGAAAGTCCTGCTTGTCAAACCCAATTTCCTTCTACAACAGGGTAACCCACCGAGCTGGTGTAGGAAAGCTTAGGATGTAACCTTTTTGGACTTCAGCAAAGCTTTTGATACTGTCTCTCACAGTGTCCTTCTGGACAAAGCGTCCAGCTCACAGCTGGATAACTGTGTCACACGATGGGTGAGCAACTGGATCAGGGGTCAGGCACAAAGAGTTACGGAGAATGGGGTGACAGCAGGCTGGTGACCTGTCACTACTGGGGTTCCACAGGGATCCATCCTCAGCCCAGTTCTCATCCACATCTTCATTTTAATGACTTGGACACAGGACTCAAAGGAATACCAAGTGAGCTTGCTGACAATATTAAATTGGAAGGAGCTGCCAACTCCTTCAAGGGCGGAGAGGCCCTTGACAAGTTACAGGGCTGCACAACCATGTGAAGTTTGAGAAGGGGAAGTGCCAGACTCTGCACCTGGGATGGGGCAACCCTGGTTGTGTGTATAGACTGGGGAATGAGAGGCTGGAGAGCAGTGCCACAGAAAGGGACCTGGTCCGTGGCAAGTTGAACATGAGCCAGCAGAGCCCTGGCAGCCAGGAGGGCCAAGCGTGTCCTGGGGGGCATCAGGCACAGCATCGCCAGCCGGGCAAGGGAGGGAGTTGCTCCGCTCTGCTCTGCACTGGGGTGGCCTCACCTCGAGTCCTGGGGGCAGTTTTGGATGCCACAATATAAGAAAACTATTAAACTATTAGAGAGTATCCAAAGGAGGACCACAAGGATGGTGAAGGGTCTGGAGGGGAAGCTGTATGAGGTCACTTGGTCTGTTCAGCCTGGAGAAGAGCAGGCTGAGAGGAAACCTCATTGTGACCTTTAATACCTTCACAAGGAGAAGAGGAGGGGCAGACACTGATCCCTTCACTCTCGTGATCAGTGACAGGACTCAAGGAAATGGCACAAAGCTGAGTCAGGAGAGGTTTAGGTGGGATATCTGGGAAAGGTTCTTCACCCAGAGGGTGGCTGGGCACTAGAACAGCTCCCCAGAGAAGAGGTCACAGCACCAAGCCTGACCAAGTACAGGAAAGGTTTGGACAACGCTCTTGGGCACATGGTGTGATTCTTGGGGTGTCCTGCACAAGGCCAGGAGTTAGATTTAATGATCCTGATGGGTCCCTATGATTCTGTGATTCCAGGACTACTTCATCTTACACTTTTCAAACACAATCTGTTCTGCATTATTGTCTATGAAGTGACACAAAAGACAAGCCATCAGAACAAGCCAGCACAGTGACAGAGCATCTCTGGCCAAGGGGGGGATGCCACTTGTCACCTCTGTTTGCACATGAGTGTGCAACTGGTGAACAGTTGCAACTAATGATTTTCAGGAAGAGCCCTTCAATGCAAAAACATTTATGGGGGAAAGACACTGAAAACTTGTAATAAATAGGCAACACAGCTCCAACCAGAACTAACTGATCCTCTAGCTACGGCAGAGAGATATTAGTTTATCAAAGTACACTTGTATTGCCATGCAGGTGGAGATTGGGGACCTACAAAGATAGAGAGCATCTGTACACAATGTAGGTGAGCTGAAAAAAAACCTAACTGATTCTGCAAAGACACAGATTTACACAGAACGGGCTCAGAAGCAGAACCAGAGATTTCAAAACTGAGGATTTCATGGGTGAGAAAGCATAACAAAGAGGACATTCTATCCCCACTATGTGAATGAGGAACTAAGGAACAAGTACTAACCAATTTATCAGATATTCAAAGAAACAGGCACAAAATCACTAAAAGAAACCACAGATCTATATAACCTATTAAGCTGCTACAATACAATTTTATCATGATTAATACAACATTTCATGTGTTTCTTTATTCCATCTCCTGAACGGTCCCTTAAACATTAAGGTTTGAAAGTAACAACCCGAACATGAAAGGGGGCACATTTTGAGAACCTCAAATGTAATTTAAATGAATCACAGAATTATTCAGGTGGAAGCAAACCTTAGGCTCTTAGGCTGACAATCTCCACCAAACAGGGTTAGTGCTGAATTCAGACCATGTTGGTGAGGGCTTTTATCCAAGAAGTGCCAAAGAGAGGGGAAGATGTCCCTCAATATCCTGGCTACGTTCTTTCTTATTGATACAGGCCAGGACAGTGTTGCTAAACTTAATAAGCATATCCTATCTCCTCTCTAGATCATGAAAGTTAAACAAGATGGACCCTGAGGAATGCCGCTTGTAACCAGCCTTCAGGCAGAATATGAACACTTCGGCAGTACCTTTTAGACCTGATAATTCAGTTTTAATATGCATCCAGCAGTACAGCCATCTAGACTATGGTATAAGAATGGCACCACTGAAGAGCTCAAAACCCTTGCTAAAGTCAAGGTTGGTGACCACCTTGTGTTTTCCTCTCATTCACAGATCTACTCATGTCATTAAAAAAGGCAATCCCATTAGTCAAACACTTGGTAAATCCATGCTATTCCAAATCATCTTCTCCTTCCTTTGCCCAGAAACTAGTTCCAAGAGGACCAACTCCACGATTTTCCCAAGGACTGAGATAAGGTCAATTGTCTTCCCTGAACTGTCCTCATAATTTTTCAAGATGGGTGTACCATTTGCTTTTTTCCAGTTAATAGGGACCTCTTCCAGTCCTCATAATCCTTCAAAGATAGTATCTCTGCAATGACATCAGCCAACTCTGTCAGCACCTTCACATGCACTTCACTGGGTTGCATGGACAGGTATGGGCTGAGCTACACTGGAGCTGTCTTAAGAATATCCTCTTTATCCAAGTTGGTAATGACTGTGGGTTTTGTTTGTTTGTGTTTGTTGTTGAGTTTTAGCTGGTTTGTGGTTTCTTTTTTTTGGTGGTAGTGGGGAAGCAAGGGAGAGAGGTATTTAAGGAAATTGTTTAGTTAACTGAATCATACACACATGGGAAACAAATTCACAGACAGACTTTAGTACAGACACCATTAGGGATGCTTTAATAGGGATTATTAACAGAGAAAGGTGATTTCTCCTCCAATCCATATGGATTCAGTTTGCCAAAGCTTTTCTTCACTGGTAATAAAAACTTACTGGAAAAAACTAGCTTCCCAAGGCTAAAGTCATCCTTCACATTTCCCTTCATGCATGGCAGTCTTGCAAGCAATATTTCAACACCTCAAAAGATTGTAAGAAGGAACTGTCATTTAGTAAATGTATTGCAGACCCCATTACCGTTTATAACACTAATTGGGTATCTCAATTTAAACAAACAATGTGAATATGTGGCCACAAAGCTTAATTCAACCAGTATGTATTTTATCAAAGACTATTATCTGATTTAAAGATTCAGATGATAAAAACATAACAGCTGTGTAGTAATACACACTTAAAACCAGCTTTACATTTCATATGAAGAATGTTCAGACAGCATGCACCCCCAGAAACAAAAAAATTGTCCAATATACAATTTCTCAAACTGCACACATTGAAGGAGATAACTGTATTTTAGTATTATTGGCTTTCTGACAACCATACCAAATTCTTGGATAAGGTACTTGTTTATAGATGCTCCTGTAGTATTTAATGCAATTTTGGTTACTCAGATCTTGTGTAAATGTAACAGTGATCGATTGTAAAAAGCCCAGCCTTCTGCAGAAGGCTACAGAGAGGAAGCTCATGCTGCTGTCTGCAAAGCAAAGGGCTAAATGAGTCACTAAAAACATTATTTTCATTCAACTGAGGCACAGATGCCAAGGTTCCTTACAGACTCAGACGGTATCTACCTGACAGCCATTACAGTATTTTAACAATTGCCTCTCTATTTCCTCAATAGCTCACTCAAAAAAAAGGCTATGGCTTTGGGATGCAATTTAAGAATGAATCTTACACGTCAAATTGATTTGCTTATGTAAGAAAAGAAGGAATAAACTATCAAGTACTCATTAGTAGAATTAAAAAAGCCCTAATCTTCTCTTTATGTAAGGACTGACAGGATGTGCCAGCAACCCTGCAGCAGGACTGGCTTTGGCAGCACTGCCTTATTGAATTTCAGCCCTTTGTCAACAACTGTTTTGCACTCCACATCCTCGGCCTGTCCACGTACTCTGCAGTACACGATGCCATGACAGGCTCTGCACTGTCACAACACATAACAGT
Source organism: Edolisoma coerulescens (assembly GCA_013397115.1). Lineage (NCBI taxonomy): Eukaryota > Metazoa > Chordata > Aves > Passeriformes > Campephagidae > Edolisoma > Edolisoma coerulescens. Next base: position 490,974 of record VWZW01004266.1, on the reverse strand, counting down.
GCCTTGCTCTGAAGTATTCTTCCTTTAAAATTTTGCCCTGTGTCTAATACACCCTTTGTGCCTCTCAGGTTAGATTTGCTCCAGCTTACTATAGGAAGCACTTCTCTTAAAGTACAGCCACATGGACCAGATGTCCCTTCCTTAAACCCAGCAGCAGGCAGGACACAAGGGGTCGAGAAAAGGCTGCTGAGGCACAAGTGGAGCAAGGGAGAGCACAGAAGGCGGACAGAGACCGCAGGGAAGTGGCACCAGTGAGAAGAATGCAGAAAGGAAGGAGAGACCATGGACAAGGTAACAGAGGTCAGGAAAAGGATCCTCATCCACACACAGGCAAGGAAGTGAAAAAAAAAGTCTATCTCCAAGAAACCCTGAAGAAGCTGCCATTAAGGTAAGGTAAACACACACTAACATAGGCCTTTTTTCTTAAAAGCCTGCTAGGAAGACAATCAAATAAAAATACCATGTATACAATTTTGCCAGTAGCAAGAAGGCCAGAAATAACCAATAAACAGAAACGAATTGTTGAATCAAAAGTAAACTATATGGAACTAACCCTGCTATCACACAAGATAGCACAAAGGACTAATAAATGCCCCACAGCAGTGACTTCTTGCTTTAAATCTTGCAGTACAAGCTGCTGCATCTTATACTTCAGCCTGCAAGGGTAAAAGCTCCCTTAGGTACAGACTTCCAAGGCTAAAACACATGATTTGGAAAAAAGATAACACTATTGCCTGGATTCCTCATGACCTGTTACCTCATTTTTTAAAAAAGAATCTTTAAAAATCTATTTTTTTGCTAGTTTTTAAGTACTTCCAGCACTGGCAGCACTAATTGTCTTTACAAAGAACTTCTTCATGTATTTACATTACGCAATTATCCTCATGTGGCCAAAAGAATAGAATGGAAACATGTCTGCATGCTGAAGGCATTCATTGCTCTAAGCCCCGGAAACACAGGACTGGAACAAGCTTCCTGAATCATCAAATCCAGTCCTCTGCTAATGCACTCATGTAAATAATATGTTCGTTATACTGAGTTTCACACAAACAGAAAAGGTTTCCCAAGGTTATTCTTCATGAGACTATTGTGAAAAACTGTATCTTTGAAAGTCTATTGTTTATTTCCGTGTCAAACAAAAGTTTAACTATCTTCCTACACAAAGCAATTCTGAAGGTTCCTGCTTGCCATATTACCCTATCACACAAAAAGTACAATTCTCAGTATACTATTTTTTTACCAAGAACCCCGACAGCATTCCCTTATTACCTGCAATTATTATTTGAAGTTATAATGATTCACTAAGGACGATCAACGCTTTGAAAATATTACTCATTATCAAACAAATCTGATGCTTCTATTCAATTAAAACTTTTCTAGATGTTATGAATTATTGCTCCCAATTTTAAGTTTTAATTAAAAAATATTTTTGAGTTACTGAAGCATTTAAATTGTACTTAAAACACTAATTTGTAATTTTGCATTTTGGCTGCTATAGTTCAGAATACCACAATGATTTAAAAACTGTTCGTTGGATAAGAAACACTGAAATGTCCAGCCTGGAGCAACAGTGATTTGGCAGGCCACACTGTAAAACCCTGGAAAAAAAATAGAAGACTGATGCTTATCTTAGAAACACTGATGACGTGTTAAAAGCCGTTCCAATGCTATCACTATAATAATGGAAGAAACAGTCCTCAAAAATGAACATCTGTCAGCCCTCATCTCTACTGCAATTACATTTATATTTTCATAGTTTGGAATAGCTAAGCAGTAACTTGTAGAAAAGAAAATTATCACTATAGCTGAAGATTTTCATTTTCATCCTGACTGCTAGCAGATTTTTCTTAAAACACATCATACCAACCATCAGTATTCAGGCACCATTTGCCCTGAAGATATCCACACATTTTGGGTTGACGAACCATAATCTCTGCTGGAGAAGTCTGAGGTTTTGAATTTCTCTCTGCCTGATGCTTCTCTCTTCTCATAAGGAGAAAACAGAACGACTACATTCTTTTAAATATTTCCTTTGTGCATATGAGAGTATTTCTGCTTGTTTCCCCTAACTTTGTCTATTCCTACCATCATACCTTTTTCATAGCGTGTTGTGCAAGCGTATCAATTTATTTTCTTGTTTCAATTGCATTCAATATGTGTGTATTCACACTGTCATCTTCCAAGCCTCAGAAGCCTGCACAGAGAGGCATTAAGATGTAGGGGGAGGATAGGGAAAGTATGGCACATATTCCCCTAAGACAGTGAAGTCTTTAGACTTTCCAAAATGTACTTTGAGTTATGCACATAACCTAGGATTTAAAGGTAGGGATTGATAAGGTAAACCCTATACACCCCTACTTCCAGCACTAGAGAAGATGAATGCAATCACATGTATAATAAAGTCGCCTGGAAAGTTTAATAATACTAGGTGGTTTAGAAACTTTCAACTCCTAATTCCTTAGTTAATGTACTTAAAAAAAAAAATAGAAACAAAATATAAAAATTAAAACTAGGGTTGAACACAGCTCACTGGAAGCCAGGTACATTTACCCTATCTGCTAATCAACAAGTACCCAAGTACTTTTATTTATGACATATTTGTAAAAAAACAGGAAATGAAATACCAAAAAAAAACCCCAACACCAAAAAACCTGCAAACCAAATCAAAAAAACAACCACAAAAACCAAACCACCCCCCAAAACCCCCAACTTTTTGTTTCTGAAAATTAGCATGAAGATCAGCCTTCAGCGCAAGGTGAAGAGTAGAGTGTGCCTGATTACTGGCACAGAAATTGCTGTGGTGGTTTGCCTGCACTAAGGGTAGAAGCAGTAGAGAGATTTATTGCAACGTTGATGAGACACTGCAACAGATTCCCCAGAGAAGCTGGGGATGCCCCGTCCCTGGAAGTGTTCAAGGCTAGTCTGAATGGGGCTCTGAGCAACCTAGTGGAAGGTGCTCCCACTGATGGCAGGGGGTTGGAACTGGATGGTCTTTAGGGACCCTTTTAACCCACACCGAGAATTTAGTCAGCAGGAGACATGTTTTAGAAAAACACAGACACACACTAAGGGAATAAATACCATGCAGTTTAAGCTGTGAAACTCCTGGCAAATCTTTATTTAAATCAATACAGAGTATTGGATAACAAAATTTTACCGTAATACAAAAGAGAATTGAGAAATTCATGGTGCACTTAAAATCACATTTGGCTCAGAGACGTTGTAAAGTGCAAATAGCTGGAGAATAGGAAGTACTACCATTAACTATCACATATCCTTGTCCTGTTCTTATACCTTTCCTAAGGTATGAGTTTCAGTCAGAGGAAGAACACTAATCTAATTTTTACAACATTTTGGTGTTATCAAAGTCTGGTCAGATATTTTTATCTGGATAATTTTCTCTCAGTTATTCACAAATTGTTAGTGGAAGGAAGTGACCTAAAATTTTTCTAGGGTAAGGATGTACTAAATATTTTCAAAAGGGGATCGCAACTTTGAGGAAAAATCTTTGTACTTATGTGATGCTACTAAATGCCTGAGAAAAAAGCTCTATAATAGGATGGCTATGAACGGGATTTAATTTTAAAATAATTTTGAACTTCAAGATGATATTTAAGCTAAGGTTTTTAAAACATATCCATTTAAAACTAATTTTCATTTGACAGCCACTGTGAAGTTGGAAAGAACATTCGCCCAGTAGTAATGGCCAAAGCACTGAGCTGGCCTGACAGCTAGACATGCTGCAATCAGGTTAAGTATTGAAGCAGTGCCCCCATTTCCCTCCTGTGAGTAGTTCATTCAACTCAATATGGGAGCTGGATTAACCTCTACAGTAAGTAGTGTGAGAAGCAAAAAATATTTTCAACCTTGCTGCAAACCTCAGATATGCACACTAGACATCTATGACTATGAAATGTATTAAAATAACTATATTCTGAAACAACATTTTCTCAACAGTTACAAAACACATAGAATGGTTTGGGTTGGAAGGGACCCAAGCCCCCTGCTATGGGCAGACACCTTCCACTAGACCAGGTCGCTCAGAGACCCACCCAACCTGACCTTAAATACATCCAGGAATACGGCATCCACAAGTTCTCTGGGCAACCTATTCCAGTGCTTCACCACCCTCACAGTAAAGAACCTCCTCCTAATATCTGATCTAAACTTCAGTTTAAATCCATTGCCCCTTGTCCTGTCCCCACACATTCTTGCAAAAATCTCTCCATCTTTCTCGTAGGCTCCTTTCAGGTGGAAGGCCACAATTAAGTCACCCCAAAGCCTTCTCTTCTCCAGGCTGAACAATCCCAGTTTTCTTAGCCTTTCCTCATAGGAGAGCTGCTCCAACCCTCTGATAAACTTGGTGGCCCTCCTCTGGACTTGCTCCAACAG